>WBMY01011950.1:0-93509 GCA_013397315.1 Donacobius atricapilla | reverse complement strand
CCCTGCCGAAGTGGCCCGCAGCGCCTCACTGAGTGTCGTGGGTGGTGAGGGAGCGCGGAGGAGAGGGGTCGTGGTTGACCTGACTCTTCTTTGTTTCCACAGTTCTTAAAAAACAAGATGGGAAAGACAGAGAAGGCGGCCGTCCCTTACGGCCAGCCCGTTCACAGCTTACACCTGTGTGAACAACCAAAGATTAACAGGCAGAAGAGTAAGTGTAACACGCCAGTGACGAAGATCGCCTCGGCGAAAAAGATAGAGAACTTTTGGCAGGATTCTGTGTCGCCGGAAATAGTTCAGAAGCAGGAGAAAAAGCCACTTAAAAACACAGAGAACTTCAGAAATGCCAAGTCCAAGAAACCTATCGCCCTAAATGAAGTGAGCCAAAAAGAAAATTACGCTGGGGCGAAGTTTAGTGACCCACCATCTCCCAGTGTCCTTCCAAAGCCTCCCAGCCACTGGGTGGGTGGCACAGCTGAACTGTCTGACCAAAACAGGGAGTTGATGGCAGTCCATTTGAAAACTCTCCTAAAAGTTCAAGTGTAGTTTCCAACATCTCTTGAGTAATTGGCAAAGAAAACTCCATCCAGAAAACCTAAACATGCCTTGTTGCAACAAAAATTGCAAAAGACTGTCAAGTCTTACAATCTCATAAAAAAAAATCCTTGTATTATATTTTTTATGGTTGTGTAAATACTGTACATCTTGTATTATGTGTATATTCTTGTTCATACTTTGAGAGGTACATTTTAGTTTTGTTATGAAAGGATGTATTTTGCACTGCCTGATTGGTAGATGTCTTGTATATAAAATATGGACACTTTTACGTGTGTGCTTGACACATGAAGACTTGACTTGCTTGCACAAGGTAATGAAAATTTTGGAAGGAGAGTACAGCTTTCTCATTAAGGTTCCAGATCAAATGTGAATGTTTTATTTGTGCACTACTGACAATAGTTTTACATTCTGCCTCCCAATCAAATACAAACATGGATTTTCATACAAATGTGAAGTTTTGCCCTCTGCTCTGGAAACTATCTGGAATTGCTGTTCATTTTTAAAATTAAGTGGAATTTGACTAAAATTCCAACCCACCAATTTGAGCACTGCTAATTTCTTTCAAGTTTTAAAAAAATCAACAAAAAAAACCCACAAGCAAAAAAAAAATGAGCAGAGCTTTCTGCCAAGAACTCAATTGGTCACTAAAAAATTAAATAAAACAATTTGGCCTCCCCTAATACATGTCTCTGTTTTTCTTTGAGTGTGTGTCTGTTAATTCAAGTATGTGCATTTAAAGTACTTGATTGCCTTTAGTGCATTAGTAGAAATACTTTGTCTTTTAACTGTCTCAGGCAAAATGAAGAGATTAAATAGCTCAGCAAGAATTCCTTATGTTTAAAAACAAAGTCACCTTTGTGACGAGTCGTTCTAGGGTTCTTTGGTTTGTTGAAAACAGGTTTCAAGCAAGCTGGGCAGTTAGACATTGAAATTCATGCGGTGATGCTCCTTCAATGTTTTCATTGTAAGTGGCTATTAAACGAGTCAGTACTGAAAAGTAGCAGTGACAGAAAATGAATGGAGCAAGTCGAATTTCGCATTTTTCACCATATTTGTCTCTTGCTCATAGCTATGCTGGAAAATACGTTCTCCTGATCTAAAATTCCTGAAGAATTGGACTGTGGATTAGTCTGACAGGCAGGTTGAGGAGGTAACAGATTTGCAGTTATTTTCCCAATCTAGTGTTTAAATAAGATTAATACTGGGAAATGTATGAAATTTACATAAGATAGAAAAGCATTTTTAAGTGTTTTTAAGTTTTTGGATCCACCAAAAATAATACACTCTGTTCTCTGGTGTCCTAGGAGAGGAGAGGTATGTAGGAAGAAAACAGCTGCTGGTATCTGTCTGAGGTGGCTCTGTAGTGTGAACAGCATTTGCAGAGATACAGGTTAAGCAGCATTAGGTGTGTTTATGGTGCAGCTGCTGCAGCTTTGGTCCAGAGCATCGCTTCATTCCGCATCGGGCAATTGTCAGGATTCATTAGTACAGCCCTGACGTGAACTTGGTCAAAAGCTTAGAAACGAAGGAGTTTTTGGCTTGCTTATAGACGTTGGTAAAATTAGGCTATTTAGCTATAGATGTTCAAAACTAAGGGTTGATGCAAAATTTTTGGCTTACCCCAAAAAATCAGAGGTTTACTGTCTTGCAAAAGAAACTCGTATTGGTGTACTTGAGGTCAGTGTGTGGCTTCAACAACCTAGTTTCCTGCCTAATCTAAATACTCCATAATTTAGTGTCCCCCATCTTCTATCCAAAAAATGAACTAAACCCCTCCTGGTTTTCTGTTTGTGGGTTGGTTTTGTGGTTTGGGTTTTTTTATTCCTGATCCCACTGGAGTCTCGCTGAGGATGACTCAAGGACACTCTTAAGTCACAGTTTACTATATTTGGTAAATGCTGTATTGATCTGCCGTTGTGCCTTTTTTTACTCTTCCCTTTTTTTCTTTTGCCTGAGTGTCACCGAAGTGCACAGCAATATGCCTTAACAATTGCCTATGGCTTCAGGCGATGGTTAATTTTGTCTGGTTACCGTGAATCTTCCTAACTAGCTTGACAAGAGGGAGTTTCCATCAGCCAGTGGGTTGTCATTGTTTAGAAGAATGTGTCCCTTTTCCCCCTGATTATTATCTCATTACCATCAGCCCCTTCCTTACCCTTCGGTGCTGCCAGTGAATTCTAGCTCTGATCCTGCATAAACTTTTTCAGTGTCACTGTCTTGGTTAGAAAAGACAGGTATCTGCTAGGGAGGGCAGGACCTCCCTTTGGAATGGAGAATTCAAATCCCCTCCCTCCAAATTATTAAAAATTTAGATACTAAGTGGACGCTCGGGCAAAGATAGGGGGATAGGAATAACAGCTCTTTATTGGTATGTACAACAAGGCAAACAAACAACAGCATTCATGATAAATAGAACCAGAAACCTCGAGGGGGCTTTTGTTTGACAAAGCCCGGGGCAGTCTGGTCTCTTGGGACACCGAGAGCACCAAGCTGGTACAGTGGAAAATCCCAGGCTGGTGGGTGGGATGTACCAAAGCTCCAGGTGGTAACTGGAATGGCAGGGATGTCCCGGCAGGGCGAGGCAGTGCCGGGGATACAGCGTAGCAAAACGCCCCAAAGCAGTGCCGAAGGAGCAGCGGTGGCACAGGGCTCAGAGTTCCTGGGCACGCGAGGAGATGATGGTAGATTTCCTCAGGAACGGACCAGTGATGGCCGTGAAAAAACTCCTCTCGCTGCAAGAGCAGCCTGACCCTTCTCTCTCTGATGCCAAGAGCAAGAGAGCGAAGCTGCCCCCACCCCTGTCCTTTACCTGTCCCCAAACCTCACGGTATCTTTTTTCCTTTTTTTCCCTCGGAGAGAAAAACTCTCAGAGACCAAAAAAGGGTGTAGCCTGGTGCTACATTCTCCTTTGGCCACTTCTTTTGTTTTAGTCAAGAACCCATAAGCACCCAGTAATTACTCTCCTAGCAACTTTATGGGAAAAAAAATTCTATTAAGAAGAAAAAAAAAACCCCAAAACCAAATTTAACCCCCAATAGTCACATACCTACCTCTTTGTTCCTGCTCTGATTTGCCACCACATCCCTCAGGATTAAAGAATTCATTAGATGTTAATTGCCAATAGTTCTCAGCTCCTCAGTCAATTCTTTGAGAGCTGCTGGTTGAGAGTTCTGAAGTGTTGGGAACTTAAAACTCCCCATACCTTGTTGGACCCTAAAGAGTAAGATAACCGTCTGGTCTTTCTAAACAGTAGCAAAACCCCCAAAGAATATTTAGCAGACTGTGTCAATGATCCAGTAGAAGTGTTGGAGCACTTCTGAGTCCGTCTTCCTTAGGTCTTTGGGTTGAGTCCCTTCCTGCACAATGGACTGGTTTGTATATTAGGCTTAAGTGCAACATACACTTCAACATGGCCAGCTGAAAATCAGAACATGGTCATCTTCTAGGACCATATTCTGCACTTAACTTGTCACTTTCCTGCTTTATATTCCTACAATATCATCTTATAGGGATTTTCACTCTCAAGATTTCCTTCACTTGGACAGATTCCTTATCCCAGTTCCCTGAACAGGAGTCATTGTATTACATGAACATACTCTTTTGAGTTTAGAGCTAGCAAAACATTAGTGTCATATTTGGAGGGCTTGTTTGAAATGTAATATAAAATTACAGAATGACCAGCCTTTAAGGAAGAAAATGAACAAAATTAGTGGATGTGTTATAAATTGGACATGTGTCTGCTGTACAGGAGGAATTAAATAAATGGGATATTAAATCTTCTGAAGTCATTACAGAAACTGAACATTAGCACTTCAGATAGATAATGGAAATCCTTTCTGTTTAAAAGCCCTAGTGCAATGCTGTGCAGAACTGCAGGGGAATCAACTGAGAGTTAACTACCATCTTCCTTCTAAACAGTTAAATGTTATGTGTTGATGGTCCTGAAAAATTAGCTCTCATGGAGGACAGAAGTATCTGTTGTTGGGTTCTCATGCATGGCTAAGGCTCAGCCCATTAGACAGCTTCATTAATAATGGCTGGCTTGGTGCTGTACTAAGGCTAAAATGTTTCTACCTCCTAATGCAACAGGAGGTAGAAATCCTATGTGCATTTGAACTCTATTACACCAGGATCTCTTCAGAGATTTTGCTGAATTCTGCTGAATATTTAAGCAGTCTGCATATGAGACTCTGAATTTGATTTTATTTCATCTGATTAATATTTTATCCAAGGCACGTCATTTTAAGCAGTACTTCAGTTATTTTCAGATTATTTTTTAAGCTTCTGCATTATAAAACATTTGATAACTGTCACACTTATGGATTTTTTTTCTTTTTTTACAGAGTTTTGAAATCAAGTACAAAGCTCTATAGATTATATGAAGCCTGAAGATTATAGATGATGTTTCATTGTAATTTTGAAAATAAGTTTACCTTTATGTTCTACATAGAGTCATAGAATGGTTTGAGTTGGAAGGAGCCTTAAAGATCATCTAGTTCCAACCCCCTTGCCGTGGGCAGGGACACTCCTCTAGACCAGGTTGCTCAGGGCCCCATCCCTGTTGGCCTGGAACACCTCCAGGAATGGGGCATCTCCAGCTTTCTCTGGATATGTTCCAGTGCCTCACCACTTTTATAGCAAAGAACTTCATCCTAATACCTAATCGAAACCTACTCTCCTTCAGTTTAAAGCCATTCTCCCTTGTCCAGTCCCTATATGCTCTTTTTAAGTCCCTCTCCATCTTTCTTGTAGGTTCCCTTCAGGTTCTGGAAGGAAAGTCTTGACACTTCCATTATGCAGTTAAACACATTCCTTCTTTTTTTTTCTACAACTTCTTGTGTTCTTTGAATTTTGATTTAAAATGTGTTCTTTAAATATATTTTTTCATATTATATGCTTGACTGAACTTTTTAAGGGGATTTACTTTCTATTGTAATTTCTAAGATGGTTTTCTATTAGGAGTAGGCTGGTTGTTACCCAAAAGAGGCTATGATATAAGTAAGAGGTAAAGTTATAAAATGTAAACATTTACTGTGAAAAACTTATGCTACCTTGTTGGACAGAAACCATAGTGTTAAATATTTTTGATAGCAAGAAATAAATAGTTGCTGTTTCACTAGAAAAGATTGATGAAGGGCATATCCATCAATTAAGGAGAAATACATTCTCCAATAAAAAGACCTAAGCACTGAAGTTGAGCAATAGAATGTTACCAGCAATTTTGAGGCTGTAAACTTTCTGGCTTTGAGAGTGTAAGAGAATGTTAGCAGAGCTTCCAGGCAAATGTTCATACATGTAGTTTTTTTCACTTGAAAAATCAAATTGAGTGTGTGTGCTGGTTTGAAAGTAAAACCAGTGAAAGACTCCCAGTCAAAAATACAATTTAATAGGAGGGGGGAAAAAAAGGTAAAATAAAGTAAGTTAAATAATACAACCTGTTAGTCAGGGCGCTGGTAGCAGTCTGGATGAAGTGGTCGTGTTGAAGCCGTGATCCTGTAGAAAAGTCCAGTACCTCCTGTCCTCTGGGAATCCAGCGGGTTGAGGGCCCCTTGTGCTATCCCGGTTTATATCCAGGTGGGAATGCTTGGCTCCTCCCCATGGGAGGAGCATCCCACAATGGAACGATGTAATTTTATGACTCATACAATGGGTCCTTGATTGCCCATTAAACAGAGATAACTCCCGGATGGGAGTTACCCATGAGTCATACAGCACAGCATGAATGGGCCCATTAACAGAACATAGTCCGGAGGGTGGGGACAAGGGAAACACTGCCCCACCTGGTTTCAACAGCTCATGAAGATGGTGATAGAATACATATCTTGGGCATACCTTAACATTGTAACCTAGGACAGTGTGCCACATTAATTCTGCTGTATGCTGGGTACAATTCCTCCGAGACAGTATGTACTTTTTCCTAGAGGACAGTTAGATTTTTACAAGAGGCAATGATTCTCTTGAGATTTCTCCTGTCAACCTGATATGAATTGACCTGTCAAGCCTTGATAACCATAACATACCTCACTTGATATCCTAGAGGACTAGAAACAACTGATGCACTGGTCCACACAGATACTATAGA
Organism: Donacobius atricapilla; assembly: GCA_013397315.1. Lineage (NCBI taxonomy): Eukaryota > Metazoa > Chordata > Aves > Passeriformes > Mimidae > Donacobius > Donacobius atricapilla. The sequence continues at coordinate 86,872 of WBMY01011950.1, read as the reverse complement.
ATTAATACGTCAAACACAACTCAAACCCCCAAAAAATTAGAGTTTAAGAATTTTTTCTCAGAGATCAGGAAGCGTAAGGGGTCTGACCTGGACTGGTCACTGGCAGGAGGACATGCCAGGAAGATGAAAATGCAGTCTGCAGCTCTGACACTCATGAACCAAGGCTTTTTATCTAATTTTCTAGGCTGGGTCTGCTGTTTGAGAGCCTGTCACATGTAGAGCCTGCTTGCTGCACATATCCGAAACTCCTTAGCCTGCTGCTGTAGGACAGTGCCTGTCTGAGTGTCCAGTGGTCGTTCCATGGTTAGCCAAACATTTCTGAACTGGTTGTGTTGTAGGCGATTTAAGGTAAGAGTTTACATCGCTCCTTTGTGTTTTCTCTGATGTTGGCCAAGGGTAGTCTTTATAACCATTGGGACTGAATTCAACAGCAGCCGTGTGACTTCTTGCTGCATGTAAGCTAACTTTAATAAAGAGAAACTGATAACACAGGTGCCATTACTTTGTCCATAGAGATAACTCTATCAACTAACTGTGTCTGTGCACTGTTAGTTCAACTGAACTCCTATTTTCAGCACTTTTTCACTCTTTATTTTTCAGTTATGAATTTTTATTTCTTTTATTTTTCTGACCACAATGCTGCTGGGAATACATGCTGAAGCTCTGGAGAGCCACGGCTGGGTACACAAAAATGAACAAGCAACATACACATTAAAATTTCTGTCTTTAGGAAGTGTTGGGGTAAAAGGAGGGGTCAGATTAGGACCCCCAGTTCTGGCAAGCCCCCATCTGGATCACATAGTCACCAGCCTCAGTAAAGTTCTGAAACATGCCAGCTTTGATGGCTGTATCAGTGTATTTCAGAGTGTTTAAAGAAGGTTGCCTTCCAAAACAACTCCAGGTTTTCCAGTTTTCCCTGCACAGCCCCAGAAGTAGCAGTCAGTGAGAGGGCAGCCCACACCCTGAAATAGCCTTGAGATGAAGCAGAAACTTCTGTATAGGCAACATAGCCCGATTTTATCCTCTCCCCTGCGGTAATGCTGAAGAGTTAACCTGTATTGCTGTTATAAGTGATTATTTCCAGTCTTCCAAACTGTTGCATGTTTATATGATTTTTAACACATACACGCCCTACTTTTCACATACTGTGGGAAAACAATGTGAAGATGTGGGGGAAGGGTAAAAGTAATCTTGATTAGGTCTTGCAGCTTTGATCCAAATGCCATCTTAGTCACAATTTTCTTAGGAAGGGCTCTGCTCACTTTTAACACTGCTGAGGTGGTGATGTGGACAGCCCTCTCCAGACTGGGAAGGACGTACTTTCCCTCTGGGCTTCAGGGAGATATTGAAGAAGGAGAGGGAAGCTGATACCTGATGACGAGAGGAAGGAGCTCTGCTGACATAGAAACCTTTCTCCCTGTCTTTCTCAGCTGCAGGCAGACATCGCTTTTTAAGGACCTCTAGCACACCTCCACCCTTCCTTATTTTACCTGCCAAAAAGGTAAGGAAGGCATTTTACGCACAAAGTAATCACGGATACATTTGGTAACTTTTTGGTTCACTTCCAGGGAGCACTGACGCCCGATAGACACAGAGGTGACCAGGAAAGAATTAACAGATAAAAGGTTTAAAAACCACATTACTACTGACAGAGAAGATGAAACACTCCATGTGCATATGCGATGCAAAAGAACACTGGTACATTTGCTTCAGCAGATGGAGTTACTGCCGCGGGGGTCTCTAAAGCACGTGAATATGCCTTTATGCACGCTATGTTTAGGGGTCCAAGGAAGGGAGTAGTAGGGAAAACGCAGGGTCAAGGCCTCGTAGGGCATAGGCTGAGTTCCCTCTAGTGGCTTGCTTTGGCATTCCATAGGGGTGGCCCCGAAAGGACCCCTTTGGGGAGCAGCAGCTCATCCCTCCTCGTTACAGCCTTGCCCAGAACCCATGCTTGCATTAGGCAGCTGGGGGGTATAATCACTGAGTAATTCTTGGTGAGGGCCTAATTGCAAGTTAATTTTAAGTCAGTTATGTAAACAGATTAAATCAACCCTTCCCTGTATTTATTTTTCATCACAGGCAGACTCGACCACTCTTAAACATTCTCTATCTGCTTTTATTCTGCTGCTTCATCGAGTTGATGTCCACAGCTAATATTTGCTGCTGCTAATAGCTGCGTTAGGCAGAGGATTGTGAGATCCCAGTGAGTCAGAATAATCTATGTGACGTCGTCAGGCAGTTTGGGGAAAGGCTCTGCAGATGGAAAACACAGCCAGCAGCAGCTCAATCTGTATTTGTGGCTCAGTGTAAAGTATTTATTTGTGGAGAATAGCAAGCAGTAATTTATTAGGCAAAAATATTTTTGAATTATTGTTGTGCTGGTGTGTCAGAACAATGAAAGAATAGCAACCAAAAAGGAATAGAAGAAAACAAACAAAAAAGTTAATGGTTTTGTTTTTCTTCAACTCATGTTTTACCAAAGAGGCAGCTGGAGATTAGAACAAGTGGATTAGGCAGGAAACCTTCATTTCTAAAGGAAAATATCCCATTCCAACTTTTGGCACCATGTACAAAATACACTAAAAATAGTATCTTTTGTAAAACACAAGCTTATGACATATTAATGACTGCATGCCTGGGTTTTTAAAAATTTAGAAAAATCACATTCCCTTCTGCAAACTTATGAACTTTGGAGGAAATATCAATAAATAAAACTGTATGTTGTTGCTCTCTATCCTGTCCTTTTATCACAGGATAAGCAGTGTAGAATATGTCATAAATCAAAAAAGTAAGATACCTATGTCTAACCCTGGCTTCAGCTTAACAGTCAGCAAACAGAAAGGGACATGTATATCTCTGGCAACTATTTTTACAGGTTTGGAGGAGATTATAAATAATTCTGTTTTTCAGAACTTCACTAGTTTATCTAGGCTGGTATATATTGTCAGTACTAACCTAGTCATAACATAGAAGAGATAGGTATCAAGTCATATATTTCCAAAGAAATCTCCTGTAAGCTCTTTGAGAGCAGTATAAAATACAATGCTTTTTCATTTTTCCTTCAATCTTTTCTTTTTAAAAATATTTGTAATTATTTTGGTTAATTATGGTATTCATAAATGTAAATAAGTTACAATACCTTTCAGACATGATGGATTTCAACTTTAGCAGTATTTTTCAGCAGAACATTTTGTAGATTAGTTGCCCATTAAGTGGCAAATTAAAGGTTCACTACTACATGAATGTACAGGCAGCCTCATGGCTAATGAGAACTATTACTCAATTGGCAAAAATATTTAAAAAAAAAAGAAGGTGGCCTTTTAAAGTTCCTTTTTTATTGAAAGCATAATAATTGTTGAAAACAAGTTATTTATAATATACCATCTCACTCTGAAGTTAGAATCAATCAAATTATGTGCTTGGACTGTGCTCGTACTTTAAAACCAGTTAAAATGTTTAACATTTCATTTAAAAGTCTAAAAGCCATATGTTATCACAACTGAAAATCCTCCTCTACACAGGATAAAACAAAAAGAATTTTACAGCATATCAAAATATCCCTAATGTTTATGCTTTTAACTGAATATACTTAATTTTGACTTTTAAAATAGGATTCCTATATGACACACCAAATGATTACTTGTCTAATTTACCTGTGCATCACCTTTCACTGTGATTAACATAAGCCTTTTAACAATATCCTGAGCTAATTGCACTTCATAGCATGGATCTTATTTCATACCCACTCAGCCTGGCCTTTTGTTGAGTTAGCGGGTTTTTTTTTTCTTCTTTTCTTTTTTTTTCTTTTTTTTTTTTTTTTTTTTTTTTTGATTAGCAAAGATTTTGATAGGTTTTACAAGACCTGACAGTTTAGCCTCAGCTCTGTTGTGGAGGTGCTCATGACATGGAGGTCTTGGAATGTTACTGTGCAGGACAGATTTTCTCTTGATGATGGAAACACCAGTTCCTGAACCTGAAGACCTTTTCTGGGAGCTTGATACCAATTTTTCCACTTTCTTTGACCTTTCCCATAATGACTCAGACTGTGACTTTGTCCTTGATTACCCCATTAATCTATAGTATCTTGGAAATGGTCTGGAGTGGAACTGAGACTGTCATCTCAGTTCTCAAATCTCAGCTGTGGAAGTGTCACTGTCACTAATACTCTGACAGGCAAACTCAACACACTGCTTCAGGAAAACGAAAAGCGTTTTTTATAGCAGAAATTACATCTTAGTCATGCATCCTTGATCTGTTTGTCAATTCTGTAAACAGTGTGCATATATATTGCTTGGTCTTATATCTAGATACCTCACAACACTGTTTTTCATATTTAAGAATCGTTTCTTTGCATTCAAATTTCTGACAACTCTGGATTTGTGCTACCAAATTAGTCATGTGAAGAATAAAAAAATATTGCTGTGAATTGAATGATATCATCAGCAGACTAAATATAAGAAAACATTTAAAACACAGCATTATCCCTACCATCTCCTCAAAAGAAAATGGTGCTGACAGGTTTTTGTGAATCTAGGGCTTTGTTCAAAGTAATTTCATAAGAACTTTTCTATATTCTACATGTAAACTGAGTGTTCCTGTCTAAGCACAGAATCTGGAAGAGATAAAAGCAAAGGAGATATGTAAGAGATGAAAATTTAGGGACATTCTGGCCAGGAAGCTAAATAAAGCTTCATTAATGATTTTGTCCTGCACAATAATGGGATAAAGTGCACCTCACCCTGGGACATTTACCACATGTCCGGACAGTTCTCATTCTTTGGCTTTTTAACTAAGCGTGGGTCTCCTGTCCAGACTGCAGTACTTCTGCATTACTAAGGAGAGGACATTCAAAGTACTGGGAGAGATATTTCTGAGAAAAGGCAAGTACAAACATGCACATCTAACACAATCAGTCACAGAAAATGTCACCATGGGTCTAAGACCTGACTCTACAGACACTTACACACATGCTTATTTTTTTCTGTTAGTGAGCGGACTTAGTGATGTGACAATTCAGAACAAAACTGAGCAGGTACTCAACCTGTGTTCCTGCTCAGGGCCTTACTAAAGGTCTATGTTTGCACGCTAAGTTGAAAGTCACAAATAGTTTTCCCACAAACTCTATATATACCTTCATAATTTTCATTCCACTTACATAATGTGTACCCCACACAGGGCACTAAGGAAGCAAATGTGATGAATGGTGGTCACCCCATGGACTAGGGTGAAACCTGCCTTGTGAGAAGGGTGTATTGTTCCTACACCATCACCTCAATGATGTACGCATCCAAAGGGCTGTTTGCGCATCGTTTTGAGGCAGGAAGAAACATGTTGTGTGCTGTAGGCCATCAGTTTGCAGTCTCTACCCCTCCCTGGCCAAGGAAGTGACATCAGATCTGCTGCCATGGGAGGGCAGCAAGGATTTGTGCCTGCTTAAGGGGAAGGTTTGTGCACAGCATGATGTGGTTGCAGTGCCAGTGTGCCTCCCTGGGAGCTCCAGTGGCCATGGCTCGTGGTTTGTATTAAGTGAAGGAGCAGAAAGAGATGTCACAGCTGTTGTAGGAAGTGATATGTATATTCTGAGGATATCAATGTGTTATAATAATTTCTTCTCTTTCAAGGCAGGCATGTGGCACCAAGATGGGGTATCTGAGGTGTTTCTCATGTAAGCTGAATACCTACACCATGCTGACAGCTGCAGGTCTATCTGCACATTTGGAGGTTTGGAAAGTTCCTCTGGCACTCCAGAAAAATTGCTTCGCTAAGGCTCACCATATTAAAGTCTAATGCAAACAGTAGCTCCCAATACCTGACCATAAGGTAACTGAGGTTGGCAGGAACCTCAGGAATCTTCTGGGCCTGCCTCCTACTCACAGCAGGGATGGCTGCTTGGTCAGGCCATGTTACTCAGGGCCAGTTCTGATGATCTGAAATGGAGCCTGGCAGAGGGTTGGATGGCTGAATGCCTTCAACCTTTCCCTGTCATACAGGATTCTCCCTGTCAGAGCATATAAATATGTCACCATAATGCTAATAGGTTGGGAAAGCTTTAAAATCAATCTGTCCCTGTTACCTGTATATTGAGTTAAAAGGGCTGAAAGATATAAAATGTTTAAGAATGAATAGGATTAAAAGAATAAGCAGATTTAAAAAATCACAATGGGTCTTGTGTAAAGTGTTTTGATTCATCAATTGTCATATAAAATCAAATGGTTATTTAGTCTAGTGTCCCTTGAGAGGATTTGTCCCAGATTGGTGGAAAACATCCTTATGTTACAAACAGGATGCCAAGTACACACACTGCATTCCTAACTGAACTGAATATATATATTTAAATTATAAAAATTTGAACAGATTAAAAAAAACTAAATTATCCATACTGCATAATTAATTGGTTATATTATTCTACAAACAGGACGCTCAGCAGACTTAGGAGAACTCATTCTCTTTGCCAGGTAGCAAATCGCAGTTTTGCATTAACTGTCCATAAAACCAAGCGAATACATGCTGGAACCATGAGCTTCACATCCATGTAACTCCACAAGCAGAGCTCAGTAAAACATCTGACCTGTCTGCACATTGTGTCTCACAATGTTATCCAATTGGGTTTTTTTCTTTATACTTTTAGAAGGATTTATATACTCTTTTTTTAAGGGACATTCTGGAAAAGGCTGGATACAATAAAGAAGATAGGTGAAATTTACAGAATAGCTGATGAGGAGAGCGAGTGCGCTTGCTGCTATAGAAATAACACAATTCAGAGATTTTCCCATTGAAATTCGCAGTAGTGCTAATAGAAAGTCTATACCTTAAAGCAAATATAAGAGGAGAGTTGAAAAATCTGACAGTTGCTTTTATGTGTGTGGTGCTGATTGAAAGTACTGGGCCGTATTCCTTCTTTGTAGAATGAAGTCTTTTATTCATAAATATGCTTTAAAGGTAAAAGGTGATACCATAGAATCAGTACCCAGCCTGACTCCAGAAGAGACATTGCTAGGGCTGGAAATTGAATTTTGCTATTTTGAGTCACTCAAACCCTGGACTTTCTGCCAATCTGCAAAGTAATCAGGCTAGAAAATCTTATGATAGAGGCACCTGCTGCTAGGAAACCCAGATTAATATTACCAGCACATATTGAGTAGGCTACTGAACAGCCAACACATACTAATGATGCCTGGGCTGCAAAGTCAGCTGGCAGCCTCGAGACACCCCATTGTTGGTCCCCTGAGCTCTGCAGTTCCGCAGCTTCCCAGTACCAGCACAGACACTTCTTGACAGAGCAACTTTATCCTTTCTTTTAAAATTTATTTATTCCAAAGTAGGTCATGCCGTGCCATCTGCTGACACTTAAAACCCACAGAGGTTTCCAGATTCCCTGTGGTCTCCTGCAGTTTGACATGTATTTTTAATACCCTGTTGCTCTACCTAGCTGCTGTATGTACTGAGACTACTAATCACAACAACTTGTTCAATCACATAATGCAAATGAGTGCAAGTCTTGAAGTGGTATACTAGAGGTGAGTATGGCTGAGAGGGGAGGGAACCCAAGAAAGGCCTGATTTTTTTGTCTGATGAAACCAGGGCAATACTGCTTTCAGCAAAGAGGTGTTCGTGTCCAGCTGCTTTCTGCTTCTCCAGCAGCCTTGTTGAAAGCTTAGGAAAGTAACCAGTCCCCGGATAGACAGATAGTGGCTCTTTGCAGGCTGCAGTTAAATTTGCTTCTCTTGTTCTCTAACGGTGAGTGTGTGAATTGAAGAGTATTTCACATCCACAGTTATCTTTGAGTTCCTTGCATAGCATTCTCAGCTGTCTGCCATGTGCCTGTTCATTGTGAATTCCCCACACACTGTGAGGATGATTAAAAAAAAACCCCAAAAAACTAGTGCTCCTGATTTTAAGTAACGACATTCAAGTTATCCACAGGAAGATTTCTGGAAAGGCACACGTCCACGTGGGTGCAACATTGGCATCGCACACAACTCCTAACAAACATCCTTGGTATGTGGTACAGTAAGCAGCATTGGTAAGGAGAGGGGAGCTCACATACATGTGATACACATAAAACATAGTACAGCATACACAGAGAGTGGTACATGAACCTTGTGCCTGAGAATGCAGCAGATGGGCTTTTAATAAAAGGAATTAGCCCTGACAACATTGCTACTAACTGGTTGTTAGTAACAGTATCAAGGTTACAAAGCACCCCAACAAACTGCAGCTCAGGGTTTCTAAAATGTGCTTTAAAAACAAACAGTTTAACTCTACAACAAACAAAAAACAACAAGCAGGCTAAGGTAGCTAAAGATCTTGTGCTAGAAACAACTAGAACACATCACCTAAGTTTACCAGATGTCACTGGGTAATGTATGACTTCACCTCAAAATCATCTTAACCATTAGTGGAAACTAAAATGGATTGGACTAGCTTTTTCAGTAATACAGTTTGACCTCCACTGTTTGCAATTGTCAGTTCTTGTTCACAGGTTTCTGGATATACTGGATGCCTTTATTTCCTTGAATTTTAAAAATACAACAGCATATTTGTTTCATTTCGCAGTGGTGACTGCACAAGTTCAAAATGACCCTGAAATTCTGGCAAAGTTTTGCACGTCTGTTACATTGATTTGAAGAAATCCAACGGCACTCTCACGAGTTATCTGTACAAAATTAGAAAACTTCATAGTATGCAGCCCTGGTTTTTCAGCCTGAGATGTTTTGATTTCTAAAACTCCATTCTCATGGAACTTTCCGTAAACAAAAGAAGATGTTTTTGCTAACTCTATCTTGTTTTCATTCTTCTTTGGAGGTGGAGACAGTTTGATGTCTCTCTATGTTAGCCAGTGTGATTGAATAGGTGTTACTTCTAGCATCTATCAGTTTAGCTTTAGCAACCTAGTATGTAATGAGGTCAAATTTTTAATAAATCAGTTTTTTAGCCTTCTGACAAATTCTGGAGTCATGTAGTCTAATTTCGTGTCCTACAGTGACAATAGTATTGTAAATTAGAAATATCATTATTTCAAGTAGCCCTGTAGACAAATACATTTTTCTCCTTTTTTACATATCTGCTTATTTTTTTCCCAGAAAACTGATACCAATTCCCACAAACCTGCAAATTCACTATACTCATAAACCTCTTTTTGTCAGCAGTAAACCAAGGATTATACATGGTGAGTGCAAACATACTCTGTTTACTTATATTTGTGATACTACAAATTAAATTTTTAAAAAGATAAAAAGATCATTGTGTGCTATAGTAGTTATAGCTACTGTGTTATTGCTTTGTATATTCCCACTGTGACTAGATAAAGTATGGGTTTGAACATGTTTTTTTGAAATTAGTGTCTTAAACAAATAATGAACATCCTTAAGGCTTGTTGTGTTGGTATTTGCATAATTGGTAAAAATCAAGAACAAAAAGAATTACTCTTTTTAATGTAATTTCCCAGGGTATTATGGAAAATGTCAACACTTAACACAAGTGTTTTTATTAGTATGCAACATATCATACTTCCAATTTAAAAAAATAATAACATAAAAGCTTTGAGGGTAAAGAGATTTTCAATTAGACACAGTAAGCTGCTGGTTTTCTGTCTTAATAGCTCCTCAGTACCACTAAATCCACAACAAAGTATTTAATAGCAATTTGTGTTGTCAAACAAATGTAATCCATTTAAGTTTCCTGTGGATTGCAAATATATAATAAATTTGCTGTCTATCTGCAAAATAGTATACTCATATGAAACAAGCTAGAGGCTTTCACATAAATTTTGTGAGAAGAAAATGTCCATCTATATTTAAATATAAATTTAAAAATAGAAAATTGTATATTGAATTGTTTGAGTTGAGTAGTCATATTCTGTCTGTTTAACCCAGAAATAGATACCGTCTATGAACAAACAGCTGTAGTACTTCAAAGGCTCTGTGTATTAAAAATAAAGAACTTTAAGAGCTGAAATAATTTATTCTTCCAAGGGAATAAAAGAGCTAGGACCTAACTGTGGTTATGTTTGAAACAATAGCAAAATTAAACTATTTCTAGCAGCACAGGATATAAATAACTAGTGGCATTAGTGGCATAGGATATAAATAACTAGTGGCATAACTAAAGGGTCATTTTAACATCAGGAAAGACAAGATTTTTTTTTCATTACTTTGAAAAGTTTAACACAGTCTATATTTTGTTTTTCACTTACATTTGCAAATATGAAAAATGTTATTAACCATTTTTAAACTGGGACCTAAGAGAACCAATTAAATGTGTAGAGATTTGCGTAACAATTTTTTACTTTGTTTCAGCTCTATCAGGATTTAACAGGGAAAACATTTGGTCTTGTGTGGACAGGGATAGATTAACTCTCTTTTAGAGGTAGTGGGGGTGCAGTCAACACCAATGGACAGAGTGGCTGCAGTTTGTGGCCATAACACACCTACCTGTTTTTTGTGTGGTTTTTTTCCATGCTGTGGTCTATGAGTCAGCCAGCACACGTACAGTGGGAAAGCTGCAGTCCCTGCTCATTGCCACGCTCCTCTCCTGCCCAATGGTGAGGTACCTCAGGCTTTCAAGAGGCATTGGCAGCCATAGAGACATACATAAACTTTTCACATCTCATCATCAGTTTTTCTTTCCACTCCGGGCTGTTTGTGTTTGTTGCCCAGTTAGTAAGTCATGCTGATGCAAGAATGATTTTTGTTATATTTCTTTCGTATATATTCGTAGCTCTGTAGACTATTGTTGTATAGGTATATAGTTCCAAGCTAGCTTCAGTACTTTTCCCTACCCTGATAGGCAGACAGACAAGACACATTCCCGAGGCTCCAAATCCCCTATCCTATCTTGATTCTTCCTGGGAGCCAAGGTTGAAAACAGCTCTTTGAGACACATTTTCATAAACAAAGTGTAGTTCCTGTCTAAAGGGGGGGCTACAGAAGAGGTGGAACAATAAGGGGACAATTATTTCATAACTGGTGCTTCTAATTGGGGATTCTTGTCAATTATGCTAATTTGCTAAACTCTAAAACTGTATTCACCCTGTGCAAGGTGGGCATTTTTCCATATCTGTCCCTTGGAGGCCTCCAATAAAGATCAGCCTTTATATTACCTCCTATACTACTATTTTCTCGAAAGTATGTTGTTTTATTTCCAGGTTGTTTCATTTCTAGGTGTCTAAGGTATCAATGCTATGAAATGAACCATAGAATTTTTCTGACTTTAAAGAAGAAAAATCTGCCTCTTAGAAGAAGAAAGGAACTAAGAATCTAAGCTACAACCAAATATAATATAACAAATAATATAATACTTGTATAAATAAAACAAAGAAGGGCTCATGTTGTCAGTAATGGAGCTGTTTTAGCATCAAGAGTCTTGAAGAGACCCATATGTGATCAGGCTGCTTTCATCACAAATCTTTTCAAACTGGGATAGCAATATGACTGCAATGATACTGCTACCACAGAAATCATACAAATATAACAATTGACCTATAGTATAATGTGAAATAATGACCATATCACAGATTAAAATACATATGAAAATGTAATAGTGTAAGAAACAAAAGAGCATAGTTGAGACAGGATTTTTTTATTGGAGGAGTGAGAGGGATTCAAAGGCATTTTCTCCTGAAGTAAGATCTCTGATATTCGACACTTTTCTTGCTGTTCAAAAGTAAAATTTGAGTATGAAAGAGAGAGAAAGCAGTCAGTAAGTTTTGTGTGTTACGAGTATTGGATATCAGTATTTAATTACCTGTTTACATTATTCTGTGTGTACTTTTAAGAGCCCCCTAGTAGCTGATAAGTTTTATGTAAGTCTTCAGAGAGACAAGCCAAAGAAAGAAATCTAAGTTTATCTAGCCCTGTGTTTTTACTACAGCTATCTGCTCTTACTGGCAATGTTTAAGTCAGGCAATTTTTGAAATTTTCTTGGAGTTAACTGGTGTTCCTTGTTAAAACAAGCTCATCCCAGTTGGGGGAAAAAAATAGCTATAGCTAAGCCCTTGCTGCATTCTTGCAGCTTTCAGGGTGCAAATGAAAACCTACATCAGATAGAAAAGTACTCTTTGTTAAACCAGTCTAAAGCTGGCAAAGCTTATACCAGCCTTTGTGGCTAATGGTGCATGAAAATGATTGTTTTGAAAATAACTGTGTCGGTTTAAAATATTATTGCCTGTCTCCCAGAGGATACCACCCACACAGTGGAGTCAGCAGACTGAGAACACAGATATCTCTAAGCTGCTTCAGGATAAAATCCAGTGTTTAAAGCATAAAATGCCAAGGGGAGGGGGGGCAGCTTGAATTAAGCTTTTGGACTTTGCACTGAAACAGCTCAGAGGCAATTGTGTCTCATTCTGCCACCAGAGCTGGGGCAGGCATCTTTGGCAGGCACAAAGAGCTGGGGCCAGCAGCAAATGGCCACAGCTTCCTTCTCAGTGGGGGTGTCTGAGCTCCAAGCGTATCTCTTACCTTTCTGGAACAGGTTCACAGCATGTGGGCAAATGGTGAGGCCTTAACCACTTAACCACTAGCTAATAAAACACGCTGTATGAGGGATTTCAGATTTAATTCTGAGTATTGTACATGATGTAACCAGACATTAAGAGGGAAAAATAAGCTCATGTTTTCTGTCTCATTCTGCTCTGAATTTTTGACCTCACTGTGATTAACTCTTAAGTGGTGGGAATGATATGTCTACAGGGAGAAGATTGTACTTTTCTGAACACACCCACCCTGCATTTTTTTCACTTAATAAGAAATGTATAAGATGTGTAGTGGCATGCTTGATCCAGTAATGGTTAAAAGAGACAGTATGCTTCAGTGACTCAAGCCATTTCTCTTCCTGAGTTCCTTAATTCTTCTGCTGTGTTGATATTGATACTGTGATCTGACCAAGGAAGCCCTTACCGTGCTTTCTTTTTAAACATAGGATTCACTGTTGTAACATTGTATGTCTTGATACAAACTTCCTAATATTAAGCTGTTTGTAAACCGGGCTGGAATGTTATCTTAGGCAGGCCAGCGCATAGCTCCTACACACAACAACAGCCTACTTTTGTTTTTAATACTCACTGTGCCATTGTTTTTAAAGCTTTGGATTTTGGCTTGAAATCCAGGCATCAGGCCACCCAGAATTTAACAGCAAAACTTTCACAGAGTTCAGTCTGATCTGGATTTCAACCTCAATGCCTAATGTTGCTAATGTGGGATGTGGTAAACTTGATCATCCAGTTTTTTATGGCCACAACAGATGCTCCTTCCTTTAGACCAATGGGAAACTGCTGAACTTCATCCACCCTCCAAAACAAAAATACAAGCATTTGTTTACAGCTTGATTCCAGGAATATGAATTTAATTAGCAGCTGTGAGGTTTGTTCTTGTTTATTTATGAACAAATATATGCACAATTCTTGCGTTTCCCAAAGAAATGTTGCCTGGGTCGTATTTCCTCTATATAGTAACAGTATTTTAAACAGTCTAATGCTCCATTGTAATTTATTCAGCATAACCAAAATATCATCATAGTATTTTTTTACCTTGTCTTTTTAAAAATGGACCAATATTTTTCCTCTGTCTTAGAAAACAACATGTTATGGTTATATGTTTTTCATTTTGTAGACTTATAATTTAGATTGACTATAATACAACATTTTTGTAACCATGACCCAAAGCACAACCTATAGAAAATGAAGGTACTGAATATAAATGTTTTCCTCCTCCTGAAGACATTCAATAAATTTTCAAATCAGCATAAAAGGTTAAAAGACTGATGCCTGCTCCTAAATTACAAGAAAAATCATGATTGAGTAATAACTGAGACCTGGAATTTTCTAATATGCGGAGCAAGAAAATTATTGCTAATTTAAAAGATACCACCCCATTTCTGGGGTAAATATCCTGTGGTTCTTCCACAGAAACAACACACACTGACAAGGAGACAGAATAGGAACAAGAATAGGAGTGCAAAGGCTCTTTATTAAAGGAATGGAAGCCTCATTAACATGCATCTGTTTCTTATAAATAAAATAACTTTTCACCTTTTCCTTTGTCTTTCCTGAATTGATCTGATTTCAGGAGTCACAGCACTGTTTTTATTGTGCCAGATTAAAATTTCTTGTCACCTTGCTTTGTCTTCAGCTTATGTGAAGATGTTCCTTTGCTTGGCTCACAACCAAGCCCCCTACTTTGCTTTAATACATGCTGCAGCTGAGTTTATTTTTAGTTCTGTGGGCTGTCCTTGACAGTGATGATCCCAGCAGCTCTGTCAGGGTAGGATTTATCAGAATGGCTGAGCAGCTCATGTTTCCACACACATAGTCTCACTACAACTTGCTTGTCTTGGTTCTTTGTGGATCTTTGCCCATTTTAACTCACTAAACCATCAGGAAATTACCTAACTTTTTGAATAAGCTGGTTTTGTGCCATTTTAGTGAATTGCATCAGCTCAGGTAAAGGCCCCACAAATACCAAAGGCAGCCTAACGAGTGGCACAAATTCTTGACTGGATGAGGGAAAATCATGGTGGAACTGTGAACTTTTGGAAGCAGAGACCTATTGTGTGTCTTGCAAAACTGTTTCCAGATGAAATATTATCCATTTTTCTTTTCTAAGCAGATTTTTACTGACTGAACTAGCTCATTGAAGACAATATGGTTGCTAGACCCACACAAGAGAAGCAGCAGCAGGAGCACATTCCAGGAGGTACAGAGGGAAACTCTCCTGGACAGCAAGCCCCTCTCAAGGAACCACACTTGCAGGTTGTACACAGAGTATGCAAATTATCTGGGATTGTGAAGTGGAACATATCAAAATAACATACCCATTAATATGTAAACTGATGTTCACACTAATTATCATTACCAGTTTTCAAACATGCAAATTGGAACTCTCAAGTTGGCATAAACTCTGTAATGCTTAAATTTATAAAATTATTGGCAATCTTAGTGCTGCATGCTTCACAAATCCTCAGCAGACAAACAGGACTCCAACTATTTTCTAAAGGTTAATTTCAAGCAAATGAGACAGTGGTCACATTAGCAATTGAACCCTCTGATTATCTGAGATACCTCCGTTGGAAAGGAAAACCGCAAGTTGTGAGCAGATAACGTAATCCCTAGAAGTAATTTAGTCATTCCCCATAAGTGGTAAGTTTTCCTGGAGGAGCCAGTGCTAACTTTGTCCTACTTTCAGATGCTGGCATTCCTGTGCACTCTCTACTCCTCCTTCAGCCCTCCAGACAAGCAGCCAGTTCATTTGGAGGCAGCTGCCACAGTGCAATTTGCTCCGGGGCCAAGCCTCACCATTCCTGTCAGCTGCGGCTCTGAGGCTCAGCATCCTCAGCTGTAATGCCACACTACTGATCAGGTATGTAAAGCCATAGAGTGTCCTGAATGAATCTGTGCAGGTTCAACAGGACCCTGTGTTTTTATTGAAGAAATACAAAACTATATAGTGAACAGCAGTGCCGCAAGGAATCAGGCAGAAAAAATACGTGAGGTTTTTTTTCCCCTCCTCACTAAAACTTAAAGTGGGAGCCAGCTTTTTCCACGCATGCAAAAATTATTGAGTTTGATGTATGCCTAGAGTGATTGCTTCTAAAGAATGCTGGCTTGGCACTGTCCTCAGGAACATTCTGCCTGCTCCAAAGGGCTTCCAGCCCTAAAAATCCCTTGGCAAACAGATCTGAATTATGTGACCCTTTGTTGAGTATGTGCCCCCTCAGCTCTTGAAAAGTACTGCATGCATACATAAGGAGAGTTCAACATGTATCCAGAGTTCAAACTGAGTTCAGCATGTTTTGAGGTTGATGGCTTTACTCCACTTGGAAGAATGTGGGGGCGGAGGGACAGAACCAACCATAACCATAATACTTCTCATACTATGTTGCAAGGGTAAAAATAACTTGTGACAAATGTAAGGCATGGGAGCCTGAGCTCTTCTTGGAGTGCCTGAGAGTCCTGTAGGGTTTGGGTGTCACTAGGAAAAGAACCTCCCTCATCTTCTGTGAAGAGGGGAAACCTGCAGTTCAGCACACCAAAGCACCTCTCCGGTTGACAGAAAAGTTGTGGAGAAAGAATCCAGTGTATAAATAAATAAAAAGGAAATTTCTGGTAGTTAAATGAATAAAGGAAAAAAAAAAAAAAGAGCATTTGTAATTTTGTTCCGGTTGACTTCAATTTTTATCAGGTGTAGGTTGGTTCCATAGGCAAGTTCCTTGCTACGTAGCTTGTACCTAAAAGTCCTGATCAGCTGGTTCTCACAGGCCTGGACTGCAGAAATCCCAGAGAAATGTAAGGCTGAAACCCAAGTCCAGTTAGACAGGGCTTCTCGTTGGAAAAAAAAATGAAGATGTCGAAGAAGGCAGGGTGTTTCCAAGCCCAGAAGAGCCACAGCACGCCTTGCACTTGAATGCAATCTCTGGGTGTTGTGATGTTAACACATGTATGTAACCGGGCATGTGTTCCATCAGAATGTTAGGCCAAATTAAGTTTTTTGGCCCAGTGTGCAAGGGGCTAATCCACACTCAGAGTCAGGTATTTGATTTATTTACAGTTCTGCACAGAAAGGGGTGCTGGGTGGCAAAAGCACTTCACAAAAACATTTCACTGCTTACACATTTTAGCAAAAGCATGATTGTTCTTTGGTTACAAGTTACATAATTTTCCTATTACTTAGTGTTCTATTTTTTATTGATTAATTGAGTCCCTCTCTTCTTGTGCTGGTAAGTCTACTTACTCAGTCTTTCCCTTCTTTTGAGTCAGGGGCCATGAGTTGGTGGTTACAATCTCCCTCTGACAGAATTACCTTTCACCCAGTTGGAGCTGATTTCAGCACAGTTGCTGAATTGGCCTTTTTAGTTTCTTCCTTATCATGGGAGTTCTGCTAAATGTCCTTGTGGCCTGCAAATTCTGCATTCTTTTTATCCACTATCAGTGGGACATCCTTCTTCCCAAGCTTTTTTTAACACCACCTTCTCCCCATCAGGTCTGAGATTACTGAAGCACACCAAGCCCTGAAGTTTAACAAGGCAATTCTTCCAGCACGAAATTTATCTAACATGTTTTGCTGGTTTTGGGTGGCGTGGAATTAATTTTCTTCACAATGGCTGGCATGGGACTGTGTTTTGGATTTGTGCTGAACACAGGGATGACAATATAGAGATGTTTTCGTTATTGCTGGGCAGGATTTACAAAAGGCCAAGGCCTCTTCTGGTTTTTGTGCTGCCATGCTGGGAAGGGGGCTGGGGGTGCTTGGGAGGAGAAACAGCTGGGACAGGCAACCCCAGCTGACCAAAGAGCCATTCCAGACCATGGAACATCATGCTCAGTATATAAAGCTGGGGAAGAAGAAGAAAGAGGAGGACATTTGCAGTTGTCTTCCCAAATCACCGCTAGGTGTGATGGGGCCCTGCTCTCCTGGGGATGGTGGAACACCCGCCTGCCCATGGGAAGCAGGGAGTTCATTCCGTGCTTTGCTTGTGTGTGCAGCTTTTGCTTTCCCTATGGCACAGCCTTTATCTCAACTCGCGAGTTTCCTACTCTCACCCTTCCGCTTCTCTCCGCGATCCCGCGGGGCCGGAGTGAGCAAGCGCCGCCCGGCAGCGCAGGCGGCAGGAGCTGCGGGCGGGCCCGCGAAACTCCGCCGGCCGGCGGGGACGCCGCGCCAGGCACGCTGGGGCGGAGAGTTCCGGCTGGCCACCGCCTGTCAGCCGGGCCGTGATTGCGAACTACACTTCCCAGCGTGCCTCGCGGCGAAGAGAGGCGATAAAAGGAGGCGGCAGCGCAGGTGGCGCGCCGGAGGGCAGGTGCCGAAGGTTTGGGTGCGCTGGGTCCGTGCTCCCGGGGCCTCATGAAGCCGCAGGAGCCGCCGGAGAGCGGCCGCGCCACCGCCGCCGCGCTGGAGGCGCTGAAGCAGCGCGCGTGCGAGAGCGTGGATGTGAACGCTGCGTGTCTGGGCGCTCTGAGCCGCGACATCTGGAGCCGTCCTGAGCTGGCGTACGCGGAGCACCAGGCGCACGACGCCCTGACCCGCTTCTTCTCCGGCGGGGACCTGCCCGGCGCCGCCTGGGCCGTGCAGCCGCGCTATAAGCTGGGCACAGCTTTCCGCGCCGACTGGGCCACGGCGGCCCCGCAGGACCCGCTCCGCCTCGCCTTCCTCTGCGAGTACGACGCTCTACCCGGGCTCGGGCACGCCTGCGGCCACAACCTCATCGCCGAGGTGGGAGCCGCCGCCGCGCTGGCGCTGAAGGCCGCCCTGGAGAGCCTGGCGGAGCCCGTGGCCGTGCAGGTGGGAGCCCTCCCGGGGGAGCGGTGCTGAGCGCTCCCTGACGGCCCCTGACTCTCTGTGCCTTTGTGCTGCAGGTCACGGTGCTGGGGACGCCCGCGGAAGAGCAAGGAGGAGGCAAAATAGACCTGATCAAGGCCGGAGCGTTCGATGGCCTGGATGTGGTTTTCATGGCGCACCCCTCACAAGAAAACGCTGCTTACCTGCCCGACGTGGCCGAACATGAGTGAGTGGGTGGGTTCAGGTGGAAAGAGGTGGTTTGTTATTAGTCTTTTGTCCCCTTTCTGAGAAGGGGACCTGCTTTAGCAGTGGCTCAGCCCGGCGCCTTGCAGGTGCCCTTCAGACGAAGGTATTTGCACTCAGCTAAGGATACAGGGTTATGTTAGGGAACGCCGCTCTGAGCTATTCGTCGGAAGTGGTGTGTTCAGCCTAGTGCTCAAATCCGTGACTGATCTGAGATATTCTTCCTTGTATCCCAAAAATTCATTTTTTGTTCGGCTCTTTCTAGGCTTTTTTTTTTTTTTAAGCATTCATGTGATTATGCCATGTGTTGAAGTAGAGTTTAAAGATCCAACTGCAGGGTCTCAAGGGTCGTAGTTCTGTGCTTTCCTGGATGCCAGTTATGTAGTCTTCTATGCATTTTAAACAGTTTGGAAGGTGTTTCACGTTTGCCTTCCTCCTTTTGAAAAGAACTGGCCAGCTAAGCCTGACTGAAGTTTGGATCTGTAGTAACTTCCACACTAAATTTAGTCGTGGCCATGTTGTGTGTATTAACTCTCACATCAACTTTTTGGTTTTGATCCAAAGTAGTACATGTCTTTCCATCATGTTTGCCCCCAGTGTAAGGATGGACAGCAGTCCTACCCTCACACAGCTGCCTTTTTTACCAGCCATGTAACTCTTTGAAAATTATACCTTGCCTGTCCGATTAGCCCTGATGTTCAGAGACAGCACTGGCTCACTTTTGCTTTGAGTCACTTGACATGTCTTAAAGTACACCTTGCTGGCTGTGCATCCCCAGCATTGTACACAGAACATGAGATGCAATTGCCTTAGATCTGACTTAGCTCATGCGGGCACCATTGTGTTTCCTTATAATTCTGGAGACAGCTGGCATGTTTGGGACTTCCTCTTCAGTCATTTTCAAGCAATCAACCCTTAGACAAATGGTCTTTAAGTACATGATTTTAAAAAATACTTTGGAGCTCCATTCTTTTCTTGCTCTGCCAGTCTGCAAGGCCATGCTTTCTTCCTTTGGAGTTATAATCTGTTTCCACAGTGTCCCACAGTAGTCTACCAGCAGGTTTTGTTCCTACATTTTATGTCATGGTCTGTGTGTTATGTGATTCCTGATTGCAGGGTCTTACCTTGCAGGGACCCCACCCAGTAAACTCCCTCCAGTGCAGCAGTTTTTACAAGCATTACATTTGACTGTCTCAGACTAAATTCTGAATTATTTAAATAACTAATTTTCCAGTCATTTATGACTTGATGCCTGGGGAACTGTTTTCAGATTGGTTGTGCTACTGTCCAGCTCTGATATGCTTGATTTTACTGACCATTTTGCTTTTACCAGGGCTGTTTCCAGTGGATAATTTGCTTCTGTTATTGCCAGGTTTCATGGTAAAACAGACAAGGGTTAGTCTTCATCACCTGGCCAGTTGTCTGCTATATTCCTTCCTCTAAAGAGTCTTAACTGGTTATTGTAATCTCCTTCAAGACTTAGCCCAACTTGCCTTTGCTTTACATTAAGACTATGTTTATAGTCCTCAAGATGCAGTTTTCAATGATCGTTCTGTCTTTCTGCTCTCAATAATCTTTTGAGTTTGATACAGTAAGATTTGGAAATCTCTATTCAGAGGTCAAGATCTGCAATAGGATGCAAGTCCTAGATAGCCTTTGAACATGGAAGAGGCATGGAATTGAAGTACCGAGTGAAAAAAGTTATTACTTCCAAAAGCTTGAAATACTGAGTTGTCATGTTTTATGTAATTACAAGGTTTCAAAGACAGTTTTTCTAATTTTAATTGATCTTTGGTTGTTTGCAGGGAATTTAAGGACTGGTGATCACTAAGTTGCTAGTATTGCTGTGTCTGCAATTTTGAAAGCTCTGTTGTGCCTGAAATAAGATTAACATGTTGGGATAACTGGTGAATACATGCCAAAGTGTGCTGGTTCTTATTCACTTACCCTTCACTTCATCAGCCTATTTATTGTTGGTCGAACAGGCTCCACATTTTTCTGCTGGTATTCTTAAACTGGCTCAGGGTGTTAATATTCTGTTGGGATTTTCTGAGCGTCTGTGACATTTGTGTAGCAAAAGATGTACAAGTAAAAGAATGCTGAAAGAACATTTTTTTTAAATAAGAAACACGTTTCTTGTGGAAAAGAATACTGCAGCATGACTTTTTGCTGTACTTTGCCTTCTTTCTGTTTTTTTGGGAATGTCCAGGGATCTTTGTGAGGTGATTTGAGGAGTTGCAGTCTAATACTTGGGATATTAGTGGACAAGTTTCTTACATTTCTTAATGATAATAGATTTTAAATAAAACTTATAGTCTAGGGAATGAGTTCTATGATTGTCTTGGAAGATTAGTAGGGACAGAAAAAGGCATGCCTAATTTAGATTGCAGCAGTAGTAAGAGATGTTTCCTGTTGGCAACAGTACACTGCATTGTGTCCCTCTTTGCCATCCAGAATGAAAGTGCTGGTGTTCACTTGCAGCTGTGGCATGGTTCTGAGCACAAGGGGTCACTTCAGGATAACTGGTTAAGTTGGTATTTGTCTAAGACAGAGGGACAAGCAAGTTAGGCTGGTCATGGCTGGATAAGGGACAGGTTGTGTGTCTTGGGGTGGGAGGAACGCTTGAAGATTGAGGTTTTTCTGTGAAGGAGTGGGTACGGAGTACAAACAGATTTAGTTTTGTTTATTTTATAAATAGTGAGAACTTACATGTAGATGTCAGTATTTAATATTTTCCTCTTTTGTGAAGAGTTTTCATGTAGTCTGAAATACTAAGTTATTTTGTAACTAAGTCTAATATTAATGGGCCTCAGATGAAGAAAAACATGAATTTTTAATGGATATGTCAAGGTGCAATATTTTATGACTTATGTGAAGTTGGAGGATAGACTTTGCATTAGATTTCCTCGTTGTTGCAAGCCTTTCTACCACCTTTATTGAAGGGTGCAAGGAGAGAACATCCTGCTGTAGCATAACAATGTGCATTTTACAGTAGGCTGTGCTTTTCCATACTTGCAAAACTTGACTTTTGTTATATGGACGCACGTTATATGTGATCTTACGTGCTTTTGCCATCTTACATACTGTACACATTTTATTTGACAAGAATTAGGACACCCAACTTCCAATTTTGAATCAGAGAAAAGGGTTTGTTATCCTCTGAGTAGAGTGTTAGTAACTTTAAGTCTCAGAAGAGTCAGGGAGTATAAAAAAAGTGGTGGTGAAATTTAATTAATATGTGAAACGTGTACTCTTCAGGAAAGGCTGTATAATGGTATGTTCCCAGTAATTCCCTTGCCTGACTGGCTCTCAGTATCATTCTATTTTACTGGTTTTCTAGAAATCTTTCAGTGTTTTTCTGCAGTCAAAGGCAGTTGAACTATGCAACAGTCTAGTGCCAGGTAAATTGTTTGGTGTTATGCTACACAAAATTTAAATAACGTGTATTTATGGGAACAAAAGGAACTTGTTCATTTCAAAGATTTTTTTTTTCAGTGAATGAGAAACAAATAAGCAATGCCTTTTATTTCCTAGTGTGACTGTGAAATACTATGGAAAAGCTTCTCATGCTGCTGCTTATCCTTGGGAAGGAGTTAATGCATTAGATGCTGCTGTTCTTGCGTACAACAATCTGTCTGTTTTAAGACAGCAAATGAAACCGACCTGGAGAGTTCATGGTGAGATCTTCATTAAACCTAATGTCCAGCAAGTAAGAGTTTAGGCTGTTGAAGTACTAACATAGAATATCACACATTCCAAAGTATTGCGCTAAAGCACTAAATTAGTATAGTCACTTCAAATATTATGAAACAGCACTGTTTCATTTAAATGGTGTGTCTGCAATATTTAATATCATGTCAGTGCCCAGAACTAACTGCTCAAAATAGGCTGAGGTCAGATTTGAAAGGGGACTCCAATGCCCAGGTAAAGGCTAGATCAATTTTAAGTCTTGAAATTGCAGTTTAGAAAAAAAAAAAAAAAATCAAGGTTTATTTTGGTACATGGCCTTGAACTCCTTAGTATATGTGGATTTGCAAAGGTGTAAGATTATATGCTTCCAAAAAGTGAAGTATTACTTACTGCATCAATTTTTTAGTAGACATTCCATTAATTAGATGGCATTTATCGGAAGAGTCTAGTGGTCTGGAATAAAATTTATTTGGTGAAGTACAAAAAACAAGTGATGGCAGAAGATCATAGTCCTGATTAGTAGCCCAATCAACTAGATGTTCACTGGATTCTAATATTTAATATTTGGTAGGTTTTGGATTAGAAAGGCCATTTTGCTGTAAGACATGTTAACCATTAAGCTTGTTTTGTTGTCCTTCAACATCATGCATTTCTGCCTGTAAAGTGAGAAAGGTTCAAAAGGTGAGGTGAAGCAGCCCTTTAGCTATAAACCCAGGGTTCATTATTTGCAACCAACACAACTTTTTCCAAGCTGAATTACAGGAAACTTTGCCAATTCTACAGGACTTTTGAATCTAGAGCTGTTTATTGGGAATACTTGTTATGAGCTAAAAATCCTTCCAGAAGTTCTGAGCTGATCATTATGTGTCTTGGCTGCTTGTGCTATGCATAATCCAAATGTGCATTTCTCTCCAGGATATCTGGATGGAGTCCTGTTCCTTTTGACTGTAGATGAAGCTGTTTGCAGTCCTGTTGTGCAGCATGCCCAAATGAATTTCAGACAGTGGGCACAGCCTCCTCTATCCTATTTCTCTGTAGAAAACAAGGCTCATAATTACAAGTTTTGGTGTCTGCAATCCATCTGTTGCAGGTTTAAGGCTGAAGATGCCTAAGTCTTCTGTTGAATCTAAGCCTTAACCCCTAAATACTCCTTCCTTTGTAGTTTCTAAAGGCTCCATGGGTAATATTGGCAAAAAATCTAAGTATCTAAACAAGCCTTCTAGAAGTAATGCTTCCTGAACAGCAGCAAAACTGAAATTACTGTGTTGATTCAACTGCTGTCATAAACCTGGTTTTTCAAAGCAGAAATATTTAAATTACTTCTGTGAAAGGAGAAGCAGCCAGAATGAGATTTCATTTTAGGCATGCTTTTTTTACAACATTGTGTAGGAGATCTCATGTAGACTTGAAGTATAATCAGTGGCTGAGTAAAGTGATCCTAAAAATGGTGTTGACCCACTAACAAAAGCTCAAATAATTGCCATGGCTTGAAGTCTAGAATTTCTAACCAATGTTTCATGTACTGAAATACTGTTGTCTTGAGTTCATCTGAGATTTTGATGTTATCTTTTTTTCTCTGCTTATGAATGGAGTATATGTTGCCCCCTTGAAAAACAGGAATGTAGATTTTTTTTTTCTTTCCTGCTCAAGAAATTGTATTAAACAGTTTGTAAAAAAAAGTTTTCATCCAGAAAGGCAAATAGGGTGCTACTGATAATGTGCAGGCAGCCTACTTTTAATTCAGGTCTGCTGTCCAGTCCATATTGCAGTTGTATTGAAATTTAACCGTGGACCTACTCAGACTCTCCATTTACAATTATGCTGGACAAGACAAGTGAAAGCTGTTTACTCATGAAGCTACTTGTTCTGAGAAAGCTTGTTATGGGTATGTGTCATGCAAATTTGCATGAATACTTGCTGCATCCTTTCTTGTGATGTCTGTCCCTCTCAGCTGTTCCTATTGTTATGGACAAATACTGATACTGAATTAATTCAACTCTTTGGTTTTTAATTTGACTGTATATGAGACTGGAGGTGAAGTTCATAATCTTAATGGGTTTTCTGCACCAAAAGAAAGGTTGTGTTGCCTATTTGCAGCCCATTAGTGGTGTCTCTTCAGGCCTCAGTGACACACATCAGTAGCTTCTGCAATATTTCCAGTTAAGGTAGAAGTTTCTCAGGTTCTACAAATCTAATTCCACATACAGGAAATTGAGGGTAGGAAGCCAAGGAAACAGCCTGTTGTAAGCAATTAGCTGTTAGTGCAATGAAGTCTAATGTGGAACTGGAATCTACAGTGTGTTCTTGTCAAAATATAGAAATATTGCTGTCTTTTATGGTAATGCCTTTGATACCATAATGGTAAAAGATGTTGTTAATCACACATTTCCTGGAGGGAGCACTTTCAACTCAAACTGGACTTGTGAATAAAGCTACATACATACATTCCAATATTTCTGAAGAATTAATGTGAGCAAGCTAGTGAACGTTCTGTGCACTGCAATACACACATTATTCCAATATTGCTGAGAATATGCAATCTACTCAGTTTTTCTTCAAGCTCACAAAGTAAGTTGGAAACATTCTAATTGAGGAGACATTTAAAAGTTGGAATCCAAGTTAGCCCTTTTAGCAGTTTTTTTCTTGTTGGCAGACAGATTGCTTTTATGACTCCAGTGCATTGAATTTTAGGGGATTAATTAGAAGTGCTAGTTTGGCTTGACTCTGGGATGTAAAACAGATGTCTGACCAAAGAATACTGTGAAATTGTGCTGAAAGACCTGTACATGTTCCACTTAATCTGACATGATGAAGAGAGTTTGTCCACATACTGCATTTTTTATGTTGTTTGTATTTCATGCTCAGCTGATGTTTTGTTGTCTTTGTTTTTATATTTATAGTTCTTGACCCAGGAATTTCATGGCAGAGCTGAAGATCAAGCAATTGCATTTAACACCAATAACACGACTTTTCTCTTTCTGCAGGTGTAATAAAAAATGGTGGCGTGAAACCTAACATCATTCCTTCTTACACTGAACTAGAGTTTTACTTGCGTGCTCCTTCAAGAAAAGAACTTTCTGTTCTGACAGAGAAGGTTGAGAACTGCTTCAAATCTGCAGCAGTGGCCACAGGATGCAAGGTAAGAATATATTCATTGTCATGTGTTTCTGTTACACAGACCAGAATAGGAAATCAGAGTTTGTCTGTGTAGTGTTTAGCCAAAGTAAATCTAAATTACTGTTACACCTTTTGCTGTTCTGTTGCTTTGTGTCCTGAAAGAAAGCTTTGATTTACAAATAGAATGCCACAGAATCCTAGAAGAATCTGTGTTGGGAGAGACCTCTGGAGGTCATCTGTTCTAATTGTGTGTTCAGAGCAGGACAGTTAGAGCAGGTTGCTGAGTGCCACGTGGACTTTTGAGTACTTCAAGAATTAAATTCTACCACCTCTCAACAAGGGCTCTACCTACCTCATGGTGAACAAGGGTTTTCCTAATGTTTATGTTGCAATGACTTGAGGTGGAAAGCTAGAACAGATTTCCTGCAAAGATTGCAGTGTTTACATCTTTGGAGATATTCAAAAGCTGCCTCCATATGGTTCTGGGAAGCCAGCTCTAGGTGACCCTGATGGAGCAGGGGAACTGGACAAGATACCCTCAGCAGGTACTTTCCCACATCGACCCTCTGTGATTCTGTTGTATCCAGTGGGAATTTCCTTTGTTGCTTCTTGTTGCATCACTTGGACATCTGAGAAGTCTGGCTCTGCTCTCTCTGTACCCTTCCTGTCTGGTAACTCTAGACAGCAGTAAGATGCCCCACTAAACTTCTGTTCTGTGAAGGCTCAGCAGATCAAGTTCTTTCAGCCTGTCCTTGTACACCATGTTCTCCACCTGATCATCTTGGTGGCCTTCCCCTGGCCTAGCTCCAGTCTAGATTTGAAGAGAAGCCAAACAAACACAGCACCAGATGTGGTCTTGAAGGGGTTGTCTGCATGAGTAATAAAAGTACTAAAACACTAATGGCACTAGTTCCAGTTGCAGATGAGTGCTACAAGTAAGAGGTAGCAATGTAGTATTTTGTGCCACTGATAATAAAACACTCGGAGCTTGCATGTCTTGTGTCATCTGAGCCAGACATGTTGTCTTGCAAAGCTAGGCTTGGTCATGCACTATCTGCCCTTAAATGAGTTCCATCTTGTATGCTGCATGTTCACCATCACCTTGTGATTCATGAGCCTGGGCATGAGTTCTAGGAGCATTTATTTGCTCTGTAATCCCTCTGGGAACTTGAGGATAGGCTGGTCAGAGGAGTGTGTAGTTTTCGAGGACCTCCTCTTGGCCCTTCAAGAGGATGTGACCTTTAGCTCTTGTTCAGTGAGCTAGAACTCCCTCTGTTTCAGTGACACTTAAAAAATTATAGCTCCCAGACTGCATTTCTGCTTCTCTTGCTCTGCATCCTTGGATGCATCCTGCCTGATCCCATGAACATACAATTTTCTAAGGTGCCCTGTAATTTCTTTTTGTTCTGCTGTGGGTGATGCTTCTGTCCTACAGATAGTGCAGCTAGGCTCAGAAACCTGCAAAGCCTGATGGCAAACCTCACCTGTAAAAACAAGCAAAACAGGTATTAGGTCTTCTGTCTGGTTTTTTCCCATATTCTTGGTCATTAGGTCCATTGCCCCATTAAACTGCAGGCTCATATAGCAACTGAGTGATTTTTCAATTAGCATTCTCATTTCTTTTGCTTTTAGTGAATGAAAGTGTGTCTCATCTAGCTGGTTCATACAGTACAATTACCTTCTTTGTGTTGCTAAGCTGGATGGTTCTACTTGCTCTGTTAATTACAAGCTTATGACTAATTCATCCATAAAAAGAATGTATGTGATCATCAGAACAAATAGGTATGGGGTATGTGCATGTTAGCATGTCACTTTTATAGTCTATTTGAGGCATTAGATAATATTTTCCTACCATGTCCCCTTCACTATATCTAGAAAAGAGTTTCAGAAAGTGCACTTTATGCAGAATGAAAGTTACGATCTTTTTTGAAATTTGACATTGATAGTTTTTTTCCATTTGTTTTCGAATTCCTTACCTGTGTGAAGCCATTTAATGAAAGGGGTTATAGTTATTGGAAACATTCAAAAAAAAGGTAACATACAGTTTGATAAAAGCTTATGTTTATTTCTATGTAGGTTACTAGTACCTGCCAGGGAAATCATTAGATACTGTTACAGGAAATTTTTTTTTCCTATTTTTAGAGAAAATTTTGAGATCCTTGCTTCTGGAATTTGGCTGTCTAGTGCAAACTGAACAGAACACTAGCTGTGTTTTGATCAAGGATGATATTTGGCAGAATGTTGTATTTTTGAAAGAAACTTAGCACTTACATCTGTTTTGCCTTGGGCTTAAAGTCTGGATATGTAGGGGTGTTTTTTGGCCTTCAGCTTGTTTACATTGAAGTGGCTTACACTGGAGACAAACCTAAAATAATTTGGGTTTTTTGTCTAGGTGGAAATAAAAGGTGGTGAAAATGATTACTACAATGTGCTTCCAAATAAGAGCCTGCAGAAAATTTACAAGGAGAATGGAAAGAAGCTTGGAATAGATTTTATATCAGAAGATGCTATCTTGAATGGTTTGTCAGGTAACTCCAGCTGCATTTTTCATCATGACCTAAGTCTAGGTTAATCGATTGTCAAGTGTATAAAACAACAAAATAGAGCCAAGTAAAACACGGTTTGGTCAGAAGAAAAAGCCAAATTACAAAGCTGAAGCTCTGTAGAATATTTATCTCTCTTTATATTTCTCTGTTTGTTGTAGAAGCTAAGAACAGGTAAGAAAAGCAGTAAACACCTTATAATAGTTCTGAAAATATTTCAAGTAATGAACAGTTTGGTTAGGGGAAGGGATGGAAAGGTAAGAGCAGTCTTTCTGAGAACACGAGGATGTGTCATGAATTGTGTCTCATTCAGTGGCTTTAAAATACAGAGTCCTGGTTTGCTATAAATGAGGATGAGAGTTTGTTTTTAGGAACCTTGTTTAATAATATTTTCCAAGCTTACCTGAACAAATCTAGTAGAATCTAACAATTATTTTAGAGGGAGTTGTTGGAGAGATTTATAAATGGAAGTTTAAGTATCTCACTAACGCTAGTTTAATCTTTTCATTAACAGGTAATTACATGCCTCTAATTTTAGTTCATGAGTTCAACAGATTAGTTTTCCAAAGGGTGCTCTTCAAGTAGGTGTTCACTTTTGGGTCTTGACTGTGTCTCAAATGATACAATTTTTTTTGGCTCTGAGCTATAACAGAAATGGGAATTCTTGAATGCTTAGGTGAGTTTCTTGTTATCCCTAACGCTTTTTTTTTTCAGAATCTTCCTACAGGAGCTATGTTCAAGTGTCAACTTCTACTCATACTTTTAGCCTTCACTACTGATCTTAACTGTATTTATGAACATTTTTACTCCATTCATGCTAAAGTTTTTCTCCTAGAAGGAAAATACTGTTCTCAGTAAATGGTTTTGTAATTTGTTTGATTGTGGTATTTGTCTTCTCTGTATTAAATGCAGATTAGCTTTGGAGTTTGGACAAATTTAGTGTTTAGGAACAGCTTTCCAAAATTCTTTTTGTGTGTAGGCCATACATTGTATCTAATGATATTCTTGGTATCTATTGGTAATGGGTTATTTTCTGTTTATTACTTCCCTTCCAAATTAAACACTGGTTCATTGTCTTGTGTTTAAAAACAAATTATAACTTAGAGGCAGATTTCTTCTTTCTTTCTTCAGTGTAATACAGTTAAGATTTACTACTTTGCTTGTTCAGCCAATGAAAGGGGCTGAGGAACCTTAATATGTTTACTGTAGTGCAACTTTCTGGAGCTCTGCTAGTTACTTCCTCCAAACCATTGTAGTAAGGATGATCATGAATATTGGTGATCTTGCTTTTGTCCAGAGGTCTTGAAGTGAACTTTTCACAGACTCCCAGCTGCAGTAGGGCTTTCATATGTAAGTTATATGATATGCTCAGTGTTAACCATTAACTTCCTTAAACCAAAACTCCCTGTATGGCTGTCCTGTCCTTGAATTGCATGTCAAATGTCAAAATGTGCTTGAGCAATTGCTTTTTTACCTCACACTGCAGTAGGGTTTACTGAATTTTCTTTCCACAGCTTCTCCTCTGAATTTTTGCAGTGGAAATTCAGGAGAGATAACAAAGCACAGTCTCCAGAGCCATAGGAGTGGAACTTTATATGCTACCCTTTTCGGGGGGCGGTTGAGTATTTTGTGTCATCTTTTTCAAGACCTCTATTTCTGTTTAGTTTTCATGTGGTTTTCAATGTTTTCTTTTAGGATATCAGTTTCTTCTGTTGAAAGGGAAGGAAGATAGCTCAGTTGCTTCTCCATGTCTGTGCAGCAGAACAGTCGTTAAGAGCTGAGCGTACTCGCTGCCACCTCTGCATGGGTATTAGTGTCACTCTGCTCCCAGGTATCGCTCTAGGCAGATAAGCATCACCAAGGCTTCCTTGAGTACCTCAAATCACAGACTCCAGGCATGCAGCTCTGCTCGCTGGGCACACAGCCAGGGGGATGTGACATAATGTGAGACTGAGCTAGCTTGGACCATGTGCCAGGACCTGTTACTCCTTCTACTGATCACAGCGTAGCTTTACTACAGGATATCCATAACCTCCTAAAGCAGCTGGCTTAGTTAAACATGTCTTAGTTGAGGCACACACGCCTGTGAAAACCTAATCTGGTCAACATGTAGTATTCATGGGGTTTGGTGGCTTCCTGTGCACAAAACTTATTCAATTTTAAGAAGGTCTAAGATATTTGAAAATTCCACTTTTGAAGCATGGGACTGTATATAAATGTTTCCTGGATTTTTTTGTGTTTTCCCCTCTGTTCATCTTTGTGGTAATACTGACTCCATTAAATATGCAGTGACTTGAAGAGGCTTCAGGATATATTTTTGAGAGGCTGGACCTGCGATATCTCTCTGTTGAAGATAGCACAGGATTATGTATATTGCATTGATTGCTGCAGTTACTTATGCAGCTTCCAATTTGTATGTGTCTAGCAAGCGTACAATTTCAGATGTTTGTATGGAAACTGTTGGAACACCTGGCGTTCGTTCCTCTGTGTTATTCCCATAAAGGGTGTAACATTTTGTCTGATAGAGGGGAAGATTTAGCTGTCACATTTTTATTAAAAGCTGCCGGGATTTTGCCTCTCCATATTACTAGAAAATACCCAATTTAAATCTCTTCTATTCAGCAAAAATAACATGTCAACTGGTAGTGCATTGAACATGGATATAAATTTAGAAGGAATGACATGACTGAGAGCTGTGATGCAGTGAAATTTCTAATGTTTCATTTGCTAAGTGAGAGTAGGGAAAAGGGCAGCACAGTCTTTGCAGCAGTTTGTGCATTGGGACTTAGTAAGGCAGGTCTAGGACCCTTGTCTAGAAGTCTGGAGTATGCAGAACTTCTAGTTTGTCTGTCCAGATTCACCAAAGAATGAATCAGTAGTGGAGACTACTGGAAATTTAAATAACATTGCTGTGCCAAGAGTTTATTTTCTTCAAATGCATCCTGAATTTATGTGAAGAGATGTTTTTGAACAAGCTTTGCTGTTTCCATTATCTGTAAGCAGAGTAGATAGCAAACTCTTGTCCTCATAATGTAGACTCTGTGGATTCACTTTTAATAACCATAGGCTTCCAAGTAAAATCTGTGTTCTTCAATCATTTAATTACGAAATATTAAGGCATTAGCAATATCTTCTCTTCATAAAGTATCAAGATATAGAAGCTAACTGATGTGTTAGAATTAAATTTTATACACCATCGCTAAAGAAACAAATTCTTGTGTCTCTGGCCCCAAAAAAGTTAATTGGGATCTTAGTGGGTCATCCCTGTTTTTTCCTGCTACAAAAACAATGCTTCCTCTGGTACCTGGATTTCACAATAACTGGTATGTTGCTTTCTCCAGCCTCGAAATGTCATCTTAACAGACAATGAGTGGATTGCTTGTTTGGGTAAAAAAACCCAACCAACCAAACAAAAACCATTTGGGATGTAGTTATAGACTCTTGGGTGATTTACTATGAAGAATCTTCTACTTTGGGATGATATCCTTCAGTAGATTAGGCTGTGAGATAGGTGCTAGATAACATACTGAAAGTGATAGGCATGAAAGAGTCATCATTAAAATCTGCAGCATTGCTGTCAGGTGTTTATCTACAAAGCCCTAGCATTTTGTCTGGAGTTCGGTTCTGATTTTATTTCAAGGGTGCTTGTGCCATTGCGATTTTCTTAACTGAGAATAATCAAAACACATGAGGGGAAGAACAGTTACCCTCAATCTGTTTTTGTTTAGAGATAAATAGTTTCTACTTTAGTCCCCTACAGAATGCTGAATATTTGCATACGGGTGAGAATCAGGAATTGTTGGGCCTAGTTCTAAAGGGCTCTAACAGGGAAATAGCTGAAATGCCTGACATTCCCAAGGTTTGCATCTTTCCTGTTTCTGAATTAACATCTCACTGTCAGGAGATGCTTGATAAAAATGAGCAGTGAAAGGAACAGCAGCATGCTGATACATCTTCCCTGGAGTCCAGTAACTGATCGTTGATCAGAAGTGCACTGGAGAGCAGCACCTGAAGATGGCTAGTTAGGGAAACACCTTGGTGACAGGAGAAACTTGTATGCATAGTGACTCATTAGAAATGTTTTTATTTTAGTATTTGGGGCAAAAGATACTCCCATTTTAGATATGGGCTGGAGAGAATGTCTATCATGCATTTCTTACAGCATTCAAAACTGCCCAACACCTTTTCATCAAGAAAATCTCTATGCTGCTTCTAGGTTCCACGGACTTTGGAAATGTTACATTTGTGGTCCCTGGGATTCATCCTTATTTTTATATTGGCTCTGATGCATTGAATCATACTGAGCAGTACACAGAAGCTGCAGGTGAGTGGAAGTGGAAAAGGTTAGAGGTTTATATTTGGAAGCCTTAAGCATTGTATAGTCTGCTTGCTAACCACTCACTAGAGCAAATCTATAAATTAGAAATACTTCAAATTACACAGAATTAAGGCTTTTGCGTGTTTCACTGGAATTCAAAGCTACTGTGTAGTAAATGTTTAAAAGTGTAGGTACTAGGTCTGAAATTGGCTACATGTGAAAACCTTACAGAAACAGGGTTGCTTTTGTCCAGCGTGATGTGATGTAAGCTAAATAAGGATCCTGAAACAATTAACATTAATAGTAGAGTTGCAGAAAAAGGTGAGAAATGAAGAATTTATTGGTTTGTGTTTGAGGTTATATGTATATGGGTAGGAAAATCACTCCTCATACTAAAAGCTTGATTTGATAATGCCATCTGGACAAAAGAAATTAGAAAGATTATCCATAACAGCATATTCATAAGAATTTCTAACCATGAGTTGAAAGATAAGTCATTTTTACTTCTAAAACACAGTACTTAGGAAACATAACAGTGCTAGCTTATAAAACTCCACATTTTCTGAAGAGCATAATGTGAACATTCACTTTCCTGTTCTCAGTCTTAGTTGTTTATATCAGTAGCAGAAAATTAAGTACTTGCAAAAGAAAAAAATGTTTTGAGGCATGGAAAAATAGGTTTATTTCATGCAAGTAGATTTTTAAGAAAATGTTCTTGCAGCTGAAACTTAGGATCTTATTTTATGAAACATCCCTTATGCAGTAAGCAAGTGGTTTAATATTGGTAATCTAACCAGAAATTCCTCTTACTGTTTTTTTGCAGGGTCACAGACTGCTCAGTTCTATGCCTTGCGCACAGCAAAAGCATTGGCAATGACTGCACTGGATGTCATTTTCAAGCCAGGACTGTTAGAAGAAGTCAGGGAAGACTTTAGAGAAATGAAGCTGAAAGAAGAGGAGCAAATAAGTCCAGTAGAACCTAAAAAAGAATCTGGTGTTGGTGTGGGAGCGTGTGCGTCACACTAAACTTGATTAAAACATTCTCAGTAGGATTGACTTAATGGAGATGCTGTATTTAAATCCCAGTAGGGCCTGGAAAAACACATAGCTGAAGAAATTATGATTTCATTTTATTTGGACTTCAGGACAAGTAAATAGTATCATTGCTTTCAAAAATGTGAAATTTCATCGAGCTGTAATGTTTGTGTTCACTATGGTGATGATTTTCATACAGAGATTTCAAATATGTTCTCCTTAATTTGCAGTGTTGCATAAATTATAGTGTTTAGATCCCTTGTCAGTGATTTTCCGTGTAGTGCTGTAGTAATATTCCTTATAAAGGAATTATGGCAGTTTACTGATCTAAAATAAGCACTTTTCATTCAGTGATCATATACTGAATCTGATCTGTGAAGCTTTTATAAAATTTCTGATCAGTCACTTTTCTTGAGACAAGAAAAAACATGAGCTGGTTTCACTGGAGAGACGGGGCTTGGAAATATACCTAGTTTTGATAATAGTCACTTCTAGCAATGGAAGAGGACTTTGTATGGAAACGCAATCTATAAAGCTTGATTGTCCTGAAATGCATTGATTTTCCTCCTAACAATTTTTGGAGGTGTTGTGGAGAAGACATGGATCACAAAATTGGAAAGCAGCTAAATGTTTAATTGATTAACACATTTAAACTACTGCAGGAAAAATTCTGCTCTGAGGCAATACAGGTGTCCACACAAGGCATTGCTTTAGCTTAACTGATCTGAAGGAGGTGTATAAATTTAGCTAAAGCAGTGGAAGTTTTTGTCACAAAGCTACAAGCGTGGTGCCATGAAACAAGGAATGTTTGCGTGCAAGGCCCTCTAGTAAGCTTAGAGGAGCTTGCAGTGAGTACTGCTGGTGCAGTAACTCCCTTCTTTAACCTGTTTGTTCCTTTGTCCTAAGCAGCAGATCTGTTAAGTCTTGCCAGTTGTCCTTTCCATGTGTTGCATATTTATCTGTTCAATCTTTGTTATTTTGCTTCCCAGAGACATTAATACTGCAGTTTTATTTAGGTGGTGTTCTGTGTGCCCAAACGTGTTAGGATGTCTTTTAATTCACTGGTTAAAGGATCTCCAGAGTACACAGAAAAGAAGTCAGTGGACAAATAGAGTGAGAAAGCAACTTACTAACTAATGTTTTCTTAAGCACAGGTATTACTGTAAGCTTCAGAAAGGAAGGCAGGCAAGCTGTATTCCTCAGGAAGTCAGAATAACTAACTTTCAGAAACCTTTTTTTTTTTAACAGTTTCTAAATGATAAACTCTAGAATTCTGTTCATCATTTATAATTTATTGATTTCTATATTGACTTTAATTTTATGCCAGTATCCTTGCTTTCATTAGCAAATGGTTTTTCCAGATGGACATGTGAAACAGAGGAAGGTGGGACTCTGAGCTATAGATGTGTCCAGGATAGTAAGTTGAATACTAAATCCAACTGAAATTGGTTCTAAGGTTTGTCAAAGGAACTTTGTCCTTAACTTTTAATTCACAGTCTGCCTTGCCATCTCTCAGACACAATTTCAAGTCATTAAGGTCTGCAGGGGTAACAGACTAGTACATCGATTTCCTTGGCACATGTGACTTTTTATTTCCTCCTGCAAGAACTGCTTAACTCACTGCTTTGCTGTTTTTAAGATGGAGTGTTTGGATCCCACGTAGGTAGCACATGCTTTGTTGTTCTGTTTCCTACAAGCTGATACGCATTAAAGCCTTCTCAGTTCTCTTTGTCCAGACTTCTTGGCTGCATCATATCCAAGACAGGTTAATTAAACTTTTCTGAACTAAAAGCATGTCTTCATTTCGTTGTAATCATTGCTGTACTGGTTTGAAGTACTGATTAAAGATGAGTTGATACTAATAAAGGAATTTAATTGATTTTTCTTGTCCTTTGCTTAATATTGGGATGCTGCATGATTTTGAGTAACATTTTGGTTTTTTCTTTTTCCCCCCTAGTTTGTTATGATTATGTAAGATTGAGGGTGTTTAAAGCTTCCCATTTTGGTCTGTGTTTGTGATGGTTAATGCTTTTCAAATATAGTATATTTTGTTAGTCTTTATAATCTTAATGGCTGTTTTAACTGTTTAAACATGTTGGAATTGATAGAATAAGTCAGAATGTGAGCTTGTGAGTGATCGCTGAAGGATCTCTGTTGGGCTAAAGCTGGTCTAGCCTTCCAGTTTGAAGTGGGATTATCACCAACACTAGGTCAGGTGATCTTGGCTTCATTTGCCAAATCCTTGAATCCTCTTTCAGCCTTCTTTCTGAACTCCCCTTGTGAGCTAATTCCAGTTTGTCTCAGAATGTTAATTATTGAGGTCCAGAACTAAAGCAGTTTGGGATTTAACCTTGCATTTTGACCATCACAATGATACTACATATGGGAGAATTTTAGTTCCTGTGGGAATACAGCTTTGATTTTCAGTCATTTATGCTCATAAATCACACAGATATGAAAATATCCAACATGTTTTTTAAGTTGCCCTAACTGCAGTCTTCCCCAAGTGGTTTGTAATTTAAGAATATTGGAATACTTGTCAGGAATATTTATAATGTCAGGAATAATTTGTCAGTATTCTCAGTAATGAATCAAAATGTGTAGGAAATGAACTGTTAATGCCTGAAATTATTCTGAACTGCTGATGGCAAATCACAGCTGTGAAAGGCTGAGGTGATGATGTCCAGATGTTATAAAGAACTGAAAGCCTCTGCCAGCCTACCAAACGACTGTATTTCCTTATTTAGTATCTGTCTTTGAACCTGTAGTTCAGAGTAAAAGAGACACCTGGGTTAAAGCAAAACAAAAAATAAAACATGAAATGTGATGGGTTTATTTTTTATGAAAAGATTTGAAGGAGAGAGCTTGCAACCTACTGTGTTCCTAGTGTAGAAGAGCCCAGCAATCTTTCTTCAAACCATAAATGGGAAGCAGTTTAATGCTCTTGTGACTCTTGTTTCTGCAATCCTTTCCCCCCACTGTGAGTGCTCTGTACCTGCTCCCATGCAGTCACAAGGAGCAGGACTGCGTTCTGAGGAAGAGTCATGACACATTAGCTGTTAAAGTCTCTCTAGTATTCATTGAGTGATCTCATAACTTGCTAACAGCATTCATGAAAACAGACTTATTTAGAGCAAAATGTTTAGGAATAATTTTGAAATAACAAAGAAAAAGTCAGTCTTTTATTTCCTTTTTACCCCTGAGGTTTGCAATTTCCTTGTCCTGCAGGTAGCAGCCCCCCCCGAGCCTTTATCCACCAGATTCTTTCATTGACTGCTGCAGCCCCCTACATTTTTTTATTACTAGGGAGCAAAAGTGCATCCTGCATAAGTCTTCATACCCAAACTATACTAAACCAAGGTTGGAGAAGATTGCTGCTGGTTTAGATTCCTCTAGGCACTCACGGAAGCCAAAAGTATCTGACAAACTCACTGAGGATTTTTCTCAAGCTGCAACTGCATCTAATGTCCTTATTTAAAAATAAAGTGAGAAGCCAAACACTGGTCCTAATGAGGTCCACATAGTTAGAGGATAGTGTAAAAATATGGTGCTATTGTTTACGATAGCTCTAGAGTTTCAGAGAACCACAGAATGGTTTGGGTTGGAAGAGAGCTTAAAAGACCATGTAGTTCCTTCATGCCTTCTCACTGCTCCTAGAATCATTTAATTTGTTTTCCTACTCCAGCCTGGCCTTGAACACTCCCAGGGGTGGGGGATCTGCAGCTTCTCAGTTGCAGACTGAAATTTGTTTCCTTGCTGCTTTACCCTCTCAGTAATGATCATCATCCTTAAAGACTACCAAAGCTTCAGCCTCCAAAGCTAGAATCGAGATAGATGTGCTCACAGGCAGAACCTGTGTCTATCCACAACACACACAGACCTGCCTTCTGTACACAGCCTCGTTGCAGGCTGAGCTTTGGGTTAATCTCAAAGAAATTGCAGATTGTCACCCAAAGCAAGAGGAACGAGGACTGTAATGCACACAGTCTGAGATGGAAAGCTGAGTGTCATCATCATGGTGAACTGGAGTTTGCATGCAGGTTTCTTATCAGAGCCCTGCTTGTGAAACTCTGGGACTCTGCAGCCCTATCAGCATACCCAGATTTAAGGATGCCTTTGGTATTCATCTGGATCAGGTCCTGAGCTCTCCATGTATAAAGTCATGGAGATCATGCTTTTGAAGGTAGAAAACACACAATGCTGTACAAATGTGAAGTTTTATTGTGATTTTGAGTGTTTCTAGAAATAAAAGCAAACAAACCTTTCTGATTTATTGTAGAAGTGGAAAGGAGCAGATTGTTAATGATTGGATACAAAACCTATACAGTGAAAGGTTAAAAGCCAAAAAAGTGCATATGTAAATATGTTTAATGAGTACAGTTGCTGATAGCAAACACTGACTGTATATGACATATCCTGTAGTTATAGAATACATGTATATACACATTTATATAAGACTGAAAAGGCACTAGAGTTTCCCAAATAAAACACAAGTAAATTAACAGTGTAAATCCAAACACTGAGGTTGAGGAATCAGTTTAGGGAGTTGTGCTGGAAGGGGAATTTTGAAAAATCACATGGGAAGTTAGAAACTAGGTTGCCACTGAAAGCCAGGGAATTCAGAAGTCCAGTTCCCATTTGTATCTTCAAAATCTCCTTTAATATACTGATCAGATGCCAAATAATGTATGTAGTATGAGATTAATGAGTCTATAAAGGAATGTACCGTACTGCAGCAAACTACAGAACATTAAGCTTCTTATGGAGCTGAAGAGCTTACTATAAAATCTGGCACTCCTGTCTGTGCTATTCTTAAATTGTAGAAATAAATGGGTTCTTGCAAAACTGAGAATCTAAATACATTCCTGTGCAAGTTTGCCCAAGAAATCTTTGAGTCATTTGCGGGGAAAGTTGTCATCAGAATAAGGTAGGGTGGGCAAACCTGGTAGTCAACCTCTTATCCGCTTTTGCCAGAGTGACCTTTCTACTTTCATTAAACTGCAATGTTTACAGATTTAAACAAACAAACAAAAAGGCATTTTTTTAATGTCTTGAAGAAACTTACAGGAGAAAAATATGATATGAAGGGGACTTGATAAAACAGAGGTATGATAGTATATGTGCATGTGGAAAAAATCTGTAGAAATAAGTAGTAGAACTATCTTACAGGTGGGTGTGTCTCGATTTTTCAGTTTATGTGATTTAACTGCCTTGGCTATGGAGTGTAGGCTGTAAGTGTGAGATTAGTGTAGGTAGTTTATCAGGTCACAATTTTAGCAGTTGTAAGAAATGCTGAGTATGTTTATGTAACATTTATTTACATAGGAAATAAAAACAACAACTAGCAGTGTTCAAACAACTGCAATGACGGTGTCACACACCCGGTGGTAGAGTGACAGAACAGGCAGGCCAGGGCAGGTGTCATGTAAGAAGATTCACTCTCCTTGTGGAGTCACAACTGCTTTGGTCTGATGCTCAGAGCAGCTCCACCTGTAAAATACAAGAGTATCTGATGTGCAGGCAGGAATGAATTCTGCAGCTGTGTGCAAAAGCATGTGTGTGTTTAAAGTCCTGTGAATGCAAACCCTCAGGTAGCTTTGTGAACACAGGTGTATATCATATAGCAGCAGAACAACTGAATGATCACAATTCTGAGACACCTTTGGTGCTGCTGGTGTTGTAAAGGCCCCTGATTCCATTCAACTAATTCTTGTTTTTCTGAACTATTTCATCACTTCTGTATTTCAGATTCTGCCTTTTCCATATGGAGCATATTCACACTGACTGGCTGCTCTGCAGACACTGTGTTGGAGACTTGGGACTTAAGTTAGTGCTAACTGTCCCCAGCTCCAGCTGTGTCCCCTTGCTCTGTCTTGGAAGGTGCTGAGCCTTCTCTGAGGGCATGGCGGGCTGCAGGATGCTGGGGGAGGATGCAGCTTGAAAGCAGATTCTGTAAGCTGTACCTGTGTCTGCAGTGGAGCTGCTGTCTTAGGGTGGAAGCTGTTTTCTTACTTCGTTCCAAAGGTTTTGGCATAGTATCTCTTGTAAAGTCCTTATTACTGCTTTGTCAGCTGTTGAGCACCTTTCTATTATGCTTTTACTACGAACAGATGAACCTGGATTTTCCTGGAAGCGAGTACAACTACTGCTGGCATTGCAGGCTGCAACAGGTTTTCAGGCTTATACAGGCTGGTAATGCCCAGACTACATCAGAGGAAATAGGCTTCTCCTGAAGTAGCTTGGGGTTTTTTTCATAGACAACAGATTGTCTCCACTGGGTCATTTTGCAGAGAAACCTGTTCCCAGGGAACTCAAGAGCAAAACTACCAGTGACCCAAATAAGTAGATCCAAGGAGAGCTCCTGTGTTTCCCAGAGGATTTGGTTAGCATTACAGGAAGTCTGGCTTTTGTTCATTCCTTATTAAATGTGCAACTCATATTTTAAAAACCTAGGCAAGACAGTTTGGAAACAGTTTTGTGTTTTAAATACTATTAAGACAAAGCACAACCCTGAATGTATTGCTACGTGGACCTGTCAGTGCAGTACTGCTAATGAGTCATGCATTAAGCTGTGAAAAATGTAGCCATCAATAACCTTGCCAAAGCATTTCCCAGTACTGGATATTTTGTGTTTGTAATTACCATTTCTGACCTCATCCTGCAAACGTGCAAGTATTTGCATATTCTTGTATTTATTGGTACTGAATGTGGTCAGTCTGCTGAGCTGAGAGATGTATGCATGCACTCAGGTATTCAGAGAATTAGGATTTCAGGGGCACAAAATGGAGGATGCACCATATATAAGCAACTGGCAATTATAGTCACTTGTTAAAATAGTTTACAGTGGCCTGTGAGGCACAAGAAAGAACATAGCACATCTTAAAATAAGTATAAAATTTTAGATTGTATATCCTATATTTTGCTGACATATGAAACTTCCACAATTATTTATGCCACAGATGAGTTGCCTCTAATAAAAAAAATTAAATCCTGAAAAAAAAGTCAATCTTCCTTCCAATTAAAACAATTCTCTATTTTCTGTTAGCCTGTGAGATTGTACTTTCATTCAATGTCACAATGCTCTGTGAGTACAGCAGTTATGAATCATTATGAAAAAATGGACCAGTATATCAAATTAAATAGAATGTATGCCCCAGGGAATATTATTCTGGAGTACTTGTCGATGGCATGGGTGTCGATCCGCATGCTGACGTATCTCTGGTTTTTCCTCCTGGCCGAGCCCCTCTCGGAGCCCAGCGCCAGCTGCACCATCATCCGGTCCTGCTTGTCCCCATCCTCAGACATGAAGTGTCCCAGCTCGTTCACGTCCCCGTCGTTGTAGCTGCCGTCCACCATCATGGGCCGGGGCTGAGGTAGGCTGCACGCACAGGCAGGCTGTGGGCACAGAAGGGCAGCAGGGGTTTGAGCTGTGTCCACACTGTCACAGACATCCCTTTGCTCCTTCCATCCCATAGAGGTGGGGAAAGGCCTGGGGGATTCAGGCTGCTGGGATGCAAAAGGGAGGACAAAACGGTAGAGCTAGGCAGGAGCTTTTTCCATCTGCACTTCCACATCTGCAAGGCACAGGCACAGTCAGGAAGAGAGTAGGGCCGTCTGTGGAAAAGCTCCTTTGGCTTTGGCACAGGTATCAGGGTGTAAATAAAGGTTGGACCTGCACCTTGCAGCTGAGAAAATCAGAGCAAGACAGAGGGAAACCACAAGAAGGAATGTATGACGCCTGCCCCATTTGGAATGATCTTAGGCTGAAATTTTAGTTAAAATTTAATGTAACAAGGGCAGAATGGGAAAATTTGGACCACTGAATAACTTTAGACAAAAGTAGGGAATATCTGTCACGTCATCTGAAACCCAAAATGCAGAATCCAACTGATTCTATCCCCAGGTTTTAATCTACAGTAGAAAAAGAATATTTAAAGGTAAAATCCTAAGACCCATCCCACCTATACAGGCAGTGGAGGACTATACCTAGAGGGAGTTAGCCCCTGTAGACTCCAAAGAAAGAGGAATGAGCTTGCGCATGGCAAATCTTTATAACCTGCAGTGCCTGACTGCTGGTGTCCTTTTGTATGCACTGCATTTTCCCCAGGCAGCTGAGAGCAGCACTCTGCAGTTGCAAAACTTTGAACATTTCCATATTTTTGTCACATCTTTTCCCGGGGGCAATAAAATGACACTGGAGATAGAAAACCTCACCTTGTCCCGCAGTTTCCTCTCCTTCCGCTCTTGCACCGTTGTCAGGTAATTCACAGCTGCGTATTCCAACACCGAGAGGAAGACAAACACAAAACTGACCCACAGGTAAATGTCCACTGCTTTGATGTAGGAAACACGAGGCATGGAGGCATTCACCCCAGTGATGATTGTGGACATGGTCAGCACGGTGGTTATCCCTGGGAATACACCAGCAGAAGAGACAGTAAGATCCTTTCAAAACAGACTCTTCAGCACAAATACAGCAGTTGTTACAATTTCCTGACATCTGAATTTATTTTGCAATTTTTTTTTCACTTTTGGGTAATGAGTTTCACTGCCTGAGGAGGGTCCAGGCAGTCCTGATTTGTAACTGGAGTTTTCTTGTCTCTTTGGTGAACACAGCTCTAATTCTAGTCTCAGGTGTTGCTAGTCTGCCTCCTCACCACACCATCAGCCTCCCACCCCCTATGGCCAGGCAGCACCACTTTGACCCTGTGCTGGCTGCACCCCATTCTGGGCTCAGGACAGTCCCTGGAGGATTGCAAGTACATGGATTTGAGCTCAATTATCCTTGTGGGTCCCTTCCAACTCACGATATTCTATGACTCTACGATTCTGAGTATCTCAGCTTCTAGTTCAACCCCTCCACAGCATGGACACAAGCGACGCTGCTATTTTTACCTGTTTCCCCTGTGTTTTCTGTATGCTGGACTTCTCCTGAGAAGTCCTTCCCTTCATGAGAAGTCACAGAAGTCCCCAGCTGACTCTCACACCTGGTCTGTGCCTTCACTGAAGCAAAAGCAGGGAATATGGTGCCCCACAAGGCAGGGTTGCCTCACATTACACCCTGGGCGAGCACAATGAGCACATGAGTGAGGGCAGGAGCCCCTGTAGTTCAGCATTACCCCGGCTTGAGAGAGCCTCTCCATAGCCCTCTCATTTCAGGGGCTAATTATGTCACATTAGTGAGTACTTTGGAAATTGAAATTATGTATATAAGCACAAAGGATTGAACACACAGGGGTATCTAGGTGCTAAAAATACTGCTAAGGCAGTGCCTACATCTTCTGAAAAGCCATGGCCCATACCCTTATGCTTCTTTTAATAATGTCTCGAGGCAATGGGTGCTGTTTCTAAATTCAGACATGAAAAACTGACCTATTGCCATGTCTATTTTGTCCCTCTATATTCTCTCCACTGAGGAATATGATTTTAAGAATAAATAAAATCCTGAGGCATGTTGCCTGGAATAAGAGGAAGCAAGCTTGAGCTCAGAATCTGCAAAAAACCAAAGAGCACATTGCTGAAGGCAAAGCATCCACTTTAGAATAAGATTTATGTCCACATCACTGTTCTGCTCTTATGGTGACTCCTGTGACATATGGCTTCATCTCTCTGAAAGATGCTGCAAAAGGGGAAGCTGAATGCCTCACACTGCAGCGCAAACTCATTTAACAAGTTAAACTGCACGGCACAGTTCAGCTGTGTTACCTCCACCCTCCCTCCTCTAGCAACACTCAATAAACTGAAATTTTGTCAGGGCTGCTGATACTGATTTTCATCTTCTCACTCACTGAAGTCTCTGAAGGATACTGACACCTTGGCTGCACACAAGCCCTGTCTCTGTTTAGAGCAATAAAAGCAGAAAGGGATGTTTGTTCTCTGATTCATTCCAGGTGCATCTTGTGCCAACAGGGAAAGCAACTCTCTTGGCACTGCAGGGCATGAGGAGAGTTTGCACCATGAGGGGACACATGCCCTGTCCC
The DNA here is from genome assembly GCA_013397315.1 of Donacobius atricapilla. Classification (NCBI taxonomy): domain Eukaryota; kingdom Metazoa; phylum Chordata; class Aves; order Passeriformes; family Mimidae; genus Donacobius; species Donacobius atricapilla. The sequence continues at coordinate 43,671 of WBMY01011950.1, read as the reverse complement.
TGGGGCATGTGTGTGTGGCACAGATGATTTCTGTGCCTCAAGGCAACATGGGGGCAGTGCAGGGCACCGGGGATTTCACCTTGATGGTCAAGGCTGTGGTTGCAGCCTTTGTCTCTTAGGCCTGCTGACTACAAGATTGTTTTTACCTAACGGGACTCTGGCAGGAACTGCTCGTCGGTCGATCCAGAAGGACACCCAGGACAACATGACCATGAGAGTGGCAGGGAAGTAGGTTTGGAGCAGGAAGAAGAAAATGTGTCGGCGTAACGTGAAGTTTATATAGAGGCGATTGTACCACCCTGTGAAACAGAGAGAATGAAAAAGAGAAGTTACACCAACATCAGACAACTTTCAGATAGGGCGATGCTGAACCAGGGGAAAAGTGACTAACTTTCTTTTATCAAAACAGAGTTAATGGCTGCAGATCATTACAATTTACAGAAAAAACTCCTTACTGAACCAGCTATCAAAGTCAAAGCATCTCTCAGGCTGCTATCTTCCAGAAAATATAACCTATGCAATCAAAGAGTTTAACTCCAGTTAAGACTTGGTGTGACCTTGAGGATCATCTTTACAGACTGCATGACCATTAAGATGGAAGTGTGTGGCAGGGACAGCCGGCTTGGTATAGAGGAGTGGCAGGTCTGATGGGACACAGAGAGAACCCCCAGTGGACAATCCTCCATGGCCAAAGTCAAGAGAGACAGCTTTCACTCCTTCTTCCCCCACCTGTGGCAGGTGCTCTGGTTGCCCACCTGTGCTGCTGTAAAAGGCAAGCTTTGTGGTGGTGTGAAACTCCTGAATCAGGAACTGGGACAGCGATATCCTCTCATCTGTTTTAAGGGAATCATTCCCATTCTTCCAGTAGAGCATAAGGTCATCTTCAGTGTAGGCATCTAGGGAAGCAGAGCAAACTCAGGATAGTGCACTAAGACAGCTGCTAGCACCCCGACAGCCCAGGGCGTGCCCACACAGCCCTCCTGGCTCCCTCAGAGCTCCCAGCTGAAAAGCTCAAATTCCCGAATGCCACCCACCTAGGTAGTGAGCATGGCTGTGGCAAGGAGTGGACTAGCTCATTGTTACAGCCCTCAGGCCTGATGCCTGGCACATTTTGTTAGCCCTCCTGTTTCTCTAATCATAGTTTCACACAAATAATATGTGTGTCACGTAACCCACTGCATCAGAACTTGAAAAATTCTTTATTGCAAACCTCCTAAAATCAGAAGCAAAGAAAAGGAGCCTTAGCAGAAAGAGCCTGTTTGGGGTGACGAGAGGAACAATCTATCAATGGTCTAAGGCACACAGGAGGAAAAACTCTTGGGTAAATTTTCTGCCTATGATATCCATATGAACATTACTTCGTTTTTTAATACATATGCAAGTAACAGTAATGTTAATCCTCTCAGACGGCTTTAGGAGCAGCTCTTTTCACACAGGGAGAAAAAAATCACATACAAATGTATTAAAATAGAATTAAGATTGTCATTTCTTATTGCAAGCTTAAGAAGGAGAAGACAATAACTTGAAAAAGCCGAAAGTTTAAAATGTTGCTATATGAAATCTGGCCAATTCATAGGTGCATCATACTCGGGACAAAGGGCACAAGCTGGGTTTATCTCAAACAGGACTAAGAAGCATAAAGAGGAAGGCAGTTAACATCACTAACCCGTTGTGGTTTCTACACCACAGATGAGCAGATGGTGCCCGTGAAGGGCGTACAGCCATTTATCCCTGTGTTGGAGGGCACCTGGGCAAACAGGAGCTGTTAAGAAACTGCTGACCTGCAGGGGAGTAGCCCAGGGCCCCGGGGGGTGGGTGGCAGCGGGGCAGCCTGGCTGTCATTCACAGCCACTGGCAAGACAGCGCTCACAGCTGGTTTTTAAAAACACTTGTTGCAAACACCATCTAATTCTAGTGAAAAAGTACAGGCAGGGGGCTTTTCTTAATGTTGAAGTCTGATGACTTTGGTGAGAGCTCCCGTGAATATGGCAGCAGTTCAATTATTGGTATAATTAACTATTGATATAATTAGTTATTGGTATTACACAACTTGGGTGCCCATGGGGTGTCCTTGGCTCCCCTGTACTTCCACTTTACTTACAGCTTTCAATCTCCAGGGAACATGTCTGTGTGTCCAGGGGAAAGCGACTAAAATCCATGTTGCACATTGCTGTTACTGTAACTCTAGGAATAATAAAAATAACTCCATTAAAAACTTGTCTCCTTATGTGCCAAAAAAACAGTAAAGCTGTGAGTTTGGTCTTTTCTTAAACAACTACAGCCAGTACCACTCAACTGAAAATAAATTCCTTCAATTCAGCTAAAGCCATTCCACTTTAGTTAAAGCCATTTCTCTAAAGTCATTCTGCCTCTCAGCAAACTACTGTTAAAAAAGGTGACTAGAAGGTTAGGCCATTACAAATTGTAGCTAGAAAACAAAAGTATTGGAGAAGAAAATGAGAAAGGGTAAAAAGGACACTATCCCCCTGACAATCAGCAAACATATCTTTTCAGACATCTGTCCTTTAAACAGATGCTTCATACCATAAAATAATTTGCATTTATCAAAGCCATCGTACTGCCATGAGGGATGCAAGTAATTTCCTTGCACACAGTGAATTTTCAGCTGCTCAGTGGGAACCTGTGATCACACATGGGAATCAGCCACCAGAGGGCATAGGGCTGGAGCTGGAATGCAACACTGACCACCAAAATGCTCTGGCCCGTCAGTCAAAATCTCTGGCCATGCTGTAGTCTGATTATCGCATTTTTAATAGCATAATTTAGTGCTTGAACCGGAAGCAGCCATAAATCTTGACTTGACTGGTTTGGACTCGAGAGAAGTAAATGAAAATAAAAGTATAAATGTACTGGGGAAAGAATTAGTAAGTTATGGAAGGGTTAGCGGTAGAGAGACAATCTGTCACATAGTGATAAAAACACAATGCAATCCCTCATGTTAGTAGTCCTTCTGCACTAGTGGGTTCTGTCTGATGTTGCCTTCTTGTCTGGATTTAGCCTTTGAGTGAAAGTGCTTGGCTCAAATGGAAGTTTATGTGCCAGTGAGGTCTATGGTGGTATCCAAGATGAGAAAACAATGTCTGACAAAGAACCCTAAAAAGGCAGACACCAAGGAAAAATACAATCCTCAGGCAAAGGCATTCAGCAAGGCAGACAGGCAGCAATAACCTGTTTGTTCTTATGGGGAGCCCTCGTCCTTCCCCTGCATTCACAAGCATTGCAACCTCTGCTGCTGAATAAAATACTGAAAACTCAGCTACAGAAGACATTTGCCACCACTTTGTACCAGGCAATTGTTTAAGCACAAGGCTGTGCAGCATCTGAGTAGTTTGATGTCCTCCTGTTCCCATCTTTAGATAACCATAAATGCTTGCAATGCAGATGACTGGCAGCTAAATGAGTGTGAAGGCATGCATGCTATAGCTGAACAATAGATCATATTCTTGTCCTTTTTATTGTACTCAGGACCTGACCAAACTTTGCAAAGGCCTAAAGAATACCTGAATCTTGTCTAATCTGCTGAGTGAAGGCTTTGACAAGGAGAGGGTAGACTATGTTCAGGCTATGAATTCAAATGAACTGTAGGATAAAAATATCAAAGAACAAAAGAATTCTTGTCAAACTGATGCCCCCTAGGGAATCAAGAATTTCTTTGCTTGACTTTCTTTTGTAGAATCATAGAACACCTTGGCAGGCTGAGAAATTACCCCCTCACCTTGTGGCAGGCTCAGCTTCACCTCTGCCACTACCAACATTCTCTAAAGTCCTCCACAGCCTTCACAAGCAGTGTATTCTGCAAATTTCCACTAGTTAAATCTATGAGTCTTGCTGATACTGACTTCATATCAGTCACATTTTCCTTCTTTTTGTCCTACAGAATATATTATCTATCATCTGATGCTTTGTTTATTTATCAGGTATTTTGTTATATCATTGCTGTGGAGGTGATGCTGACATTCTTGCATCAGAATATTGTTCAGAAATTTTCTTTCTAATAGGTTTTTATGGGTCCTTTGGCAATACTTGTTTTCAAACTGGATGGAGCTGCAGACAAGTGAAACAAGCATAGATTTTATTTTCTTTTAGAAATTGACAAATTGATTGTCTGGAATAGAGTTAATTTTTTTTTCACAGTAGCTAGTGTGGGAATACGTCTTGGATCTGTCCAGAAAACAATGTTAATAACAGCCTTTTCTGCTTCTCACCCCACCCCAAAAGGAAGGAGGCTGAGGGTGCACAGGAGTTTGGAGGGGACAGCTGATCCCAGCTGACCAAAAGGACATTCCACAGCATATGGCATCATGCTTAGCATATGAAGAGGGGGAAGAAGAAGGAAGGGGTAGAAGTTTGGAATAAAGGCATTCATGTTCCCAAGTGACTGTTATGTGTGATGGAGCCCTGCATTTCTGGGGTGGCTGAACACCTACTTGCCCTTGGGAAGCAGTGAATGAATTTCTTGATTTGCTTTGCCTGTGTATGGGGCTTTTGCTTTACCTAATTATCACAACCCACAAGGGCTTTTTTGCCTTTTACTGTTCCAATTCTCTTCTCCCTCCCACCAGGAGGGAGTGAGTCAGCAGCTACATGGGGCTTAGTTGCCCACTGGGGATAGATCATGACACAGATGCTCCTCACTTAGCATCTCCAAGCATGAAAGTGTTACTTATCAGAAATTAAAAAATCCCAGTTTAATAACATTCAGATATGTCAATTGATGAACTATTTGGAAAATAAGGCAGAAAGCCAAGGCTGGGACCACCCCTCAAGGCAGAAGACAAATCAGTGTTTACCAAAAATGTCTCCTGCAAGAAGCTTTCCTGGATTTCACATGAACAGCAAGCAAAAAGCAGGAAGAGCCAAACCAAGTGTTTGGGTTGCTCTAACCCTACATGGGAGTCACCAGGAGCTATATACCCTTGCTCTGAAGCTTGTCACTTCCCATGCTGAAGGATGTTCCCTCTGTTTTTTGCTTATCATAAAGTGGCATTCAGTATAATTTATACTTCTTCATTATTGCTTTCAAGAATAGAAACTGCACATTTTGCTAAGCTGGGAGACTCTGCTCTGTAGTGAAGTGGACAACTACAGCTGCCATGGACTTCTCTTTATTACCAGACACTGCCCTTTTATTTAGAATGTGCCCTGCCTCTTCAGCAGTGCCCCGTGGGGATTGTGGCCTGCTAGTCCCCGCTGAGCTGCTCCAAGGGACTGCCACGTCTGACTGCAGCTTCCCAACAGGGACAGGGGCTAGCCATGCTCACAAGGTGAAGGGACAGTGGTGGAACCAACAGTGCTGGCACAGAAACTGGCTTTCTGCAACAGGCACTTAAATGTATTCATACAGGCACTCACATGTCTGTGGATAGCCAGCACATTCATTCTTTTTTATGCCTTTTTTTTGTATGAAGTCATGCAAAAACACAATACAAGAATCAATTAAACCACTTTCCCTTTCCACTAATAGCTTGCATTGACCAAATGCAGTTTTACCTGAGGCTATAAAGTACCTTCCCATCTGGCTGGACCCGCAGCATGACATTGTCTGTGGTGGTGTCGTGGATGAAGGAACGCTTGGAATGGACAAAGAACATGTCGGGCACCCAGATCTTCTTCACCAGCCTGCCATCAAAGGTCATGCTTTGGTTGTTGGTGCTGGGGAAGGACAACCTCTCATCTTTCCAGTAGTGCCTCAGATAAAGCGTCATGGTGAAGTCCTGCAGCAAACAGGCTTCTGTCACAACTTACACCTTACCAGCATAGTAGTGATTGCTCATCTCTGGGACAAATCATGAACTGTAAAGCACCTCTCCTGAGGGCTCATCCACTCCCCGGGCTGCAAGGGGCATCACCAGCTGCAGCTTGCTTATTCATCAGGTCAGACAGATTTACTGGGTTCAGACACAATTTACTTCTCAAGCTTAAACTTAGTACAGAATTAATAACTCTGTCACTGATGTGTCTTCGTTTAAAAAGCAAGTGATGGTCTTGCTAAGCACCATGGCATTTTTCTACAAAGTTGCACGAGTTATCCTTGTCACTCTTTACAACCCTCTGAAAGGTGGCTGTAGTCAGTGAGGGTTGGTCTCTTTCTCCAGGCAGCAACTGACAGAACGAGAGGACACAGCCTGAAGCTGCACCAAGGGAAATATAGGTTGGATGTCAGGAAAAAGTTTTTTACAGAAAGAGTTGATAAAGTACTGGAATGACCTGCCCAGGGAGATGGTGGAGTCACCATCCCTGGATGTGTTTAAAGAAAGACTGGATGTGGCACTTGGTGCCATGGTTTAGTTGAGGTGTTAGGGCTGGGTTGCACTCGATGATCTTGGAGGTCTCTTCCAACCTCATGATTCTGGGATTCTGTGAGTTAAAAAGTATTGATTCTGAAAATATAAAATCTTCTCCGTTACTATTTTACTAACAGCCAAAATCTACCCTGAATTTTTTTTTAACCCAAGGCCATCCAGTGGTTTTCTCATGTTGATGAGTGTTGCAACATGACATTAGAGGAGGAACAGGGGCAATATTCAAACACCATGGGAACTAACTCAAAATCATAATGTTTGATTAAAAAAAAAAAAAATAGGTTTGTTGTTTGGGTTTTGTTTAGGGTCTGTTTGGGGTTTGTTTTGGGATTTGGGGTTTTTTCTTTAACTTGTTAGTTCTTCCACTTTGCTTTCAAGTCCCAAAGCATTTTAGGGGCCCTCTGGCGACCTTCACAAACTTTCTCCTCAGCCAGAACAGGTGAAAACTCAGGATACCATGGCTAGCTGGCAGGGTGTCAAGAGCACTGAAGTTAGGGAGTCAGCTGGAGGGGTCCCCAGTTCTGGGGAAAATCACCCCTGAGGTCAGATGACTGCAGATATCCCAGCCCATACAAGAGCTGAAATAGCTGCAGTGAGAGGAGCCTGACATGCCACCAGTGTGTCTGCCAACCACCAGCTGTGCTGCTACACAGCCCTGTTTCTGGCTCAGGCATGGGAGGAGGTCCAGTGCAGGCTCTTTTACTCTCTATCTGCTAATCAGCAGCACAGAGAATCTGGGGCTTCCCAGGAAACCTTCAGAGCTGTTTGATAACTTTGTTGAAAAGTCTTTGAAAAATATTCTGTATTGGGGAGTGATCTTTTTCTCTTCCAAAGCAAAATCTGAGTTACTGAGAGACTCTTGTGGATCACAGAATGTTTGGATTGGAAAAGTGCCCTTGAAGACCATCTTGTTCCAACCTCCCTGACATTGGCAGGCTATCTTCCACTAAACTAAATTGTTCAAAGCCCTCTACAGCCTGATCTTGAATGGCATGGGGCATCCACAACTTCTCTGGGCAGTCTGTTCCAGTGCCTCACCACACTTCAAGTGAAGAATTTCTTCCTTACACCTGATCCAAACCTATCCTCTTTCAGTTTAAAGACATTCTCTCTTTTCCTTGGGGGCTCTCTGGCCTCTGACTACCTCAGAATGTGTCCAAAGTGACACTATGTCTGCAGCATGTGCCTTAAAACAAACACATTCATTGATCTCCTCAGAGCTTTTAAGTGTGTTATCACTATGTAAGAAAATATAGAAATCCAAATCCTTTGAGACACTCTTGGCAATGTTTTATCATTTTGTCATAGAGAAAAGAACATGTCAGATTTCTTCCTTCTGCTTCAAGGGCCATGAAATGGTAGCATGAGGTCAACAGAAGTAATTGTTGGCAGATTCAGATCAAACCTGAATCTGCCTTTGGAGGCTGTGGAGTGTTTGTCCTTGACAGTACTCAAACCCCTTGGACACAAACCCAGGTAGTCTGCAGAGTTTTGGTCCCCAGAGGTCCCATCTGTGACTCTTACCATGTCCACCTCAGAAATGCTGTCCAAACTTTCAACTTGGACATCTACCCCAACAGGAATTGCAGGGCCTATGGTAAAAAAAAATAGGAGTTGACAAAGTACAAACCTAGTGAGACAAAGCAATCTTCTGACTTTACTATCTCACAGATAGAAACAGATGCTCAGACTGAAATAGAAACAACAATAAAGCAATAGAAAGTAAAAATTATTGGAATTCACAACAAAAATCTCCTAATAACAATTAAAGTCAGTAATAAGTGATCCACTAATAACTTTCTCTTTTTATTGTGCCATCCTACATGTGTCCCTTCAAATTTAAAAGCAACTTCAATTGTTTTTAGCTGTAGTGCTTGGGTCCAGGACTGGATAGACAGATTACTGGAAGAGGATCCATTCACAGAGAGACCAATGGTGGCATAACGAAGGGAATGTGGGAGATTTTCCCTCACTTTTGCTCCCCTTGCAGGCTAATAACATCCATGAGAGCTACTATGTGTGTTTGACTTTCACAAGATTCAGTGCTCGGCTGTGGAAAAGAAAGAGTGAAAGGAGGGGATACATTGCAGGACACAGACGTGGGCCACTGAGCCTGAGGCTCCTGAGGGGAAGGATCCAACTGTGACCCTATGTAATAGGGATTCTGAACCTTTTTCCCTCCTCCAGGCTTTGACCAGTCCCTCATATACCTCTGGCAATTACAGGCCAGGAGAGCTGTCAAGTAAAATAATGCTCACATTTGTGAACTCCTGTGAAACTGAAATGTTTTTAAATTAATTGAACATGCTGGTATTTGGTATATTGAGCATTTAGCGATAAAATCTTCTTTCATCAGAGTATATAATGGTATCCTGGATTTGAATGACCATCTGTCAGCCAGAAAGGGTAGATAAATTACAACATTCTCTAATCCGATGGGCTGAAAGAAGGCGTCTTCTCCTTCATCCATTTCCCTGAAAGCTTCAGTTGCTCTAGCACACAGCCACAAAACTGTGAGCAAGCATTAACACAGGCAGTCAAAATATTTTCTTTTGGGTTATAAATGAAGTAAGTGCAGTATGTCATTTGATTATGCTCTAAGACAAAAACTTAGAATTTCCCTCATCATCCAGGAAGAAACATAAGGTGTATTTGCAGATTTTTATCAGAAGAAAGTATCACTGAGCACTAAGAATAATATATTGCCTGTTAATCACATTTCCATGCCTTTCGACTATGCTTTTTGCTCATCCAGAAGGTTATTTCACTGCACCTCTATTCCCCCAAGAGTGCCATGAATTCACAACTCAGAAGAAATTAGAGAAAGTAAAGTGCTTCTTCACCGCTGTAGATGTTACAGTATAAAGAAGTGACAGTGTAAAACAGGAACAGTGACAAATGTGCATGTTTCATACCTCCAAAACCTGGTCTCATGCTGAAGTCATGGTCGTCTATTCGCAGCAGCTGCTCTGACTTCGTCAGGGGAGATTTGGTGATGTCAGGGCTTCGTTTTAAGATTGGGCTACCAGGAGGAGAGAAGCACAGCTATGAGCCCTGAGCAGTGCCTGTGAGAAGTATGTGCTTGTTTCACTCCATTTACTCCCCAGAACATCCACCCCTTAGACCATGAGCCTGTGATTGTGGCAGTGATTGGCAGCATGTCATTAAAAAGTGATTCCTGCATTGAGCGTACAGTTTGGGCACCTGTGATAATTTTAGCACTGGGAAAATGTTTGTTTGGTGACTTTTTGTCCCTGTAAAATTTTCTTGGCATACAGCCGTTTGGGGACAGTCATTAAAATATGTGGGCTGGAGGAATGGTATGTGGGGGTAAGTGGAGAGGGGGAGGCACTCCTGACATTGAGTTAGGATGGAGTGTGAGGCCAGGAATTAGGGAAACAATATATCAAATAAGCCACTGGCTGTTGCCCAGGAACAAAATGGAGACAGTCTGGGAACCAGGCCAGGAGGCAGGCCATTCCCTAACTTGGGATAAAATTATTAGCTTCTGCCCTAGATTTCCATCAAGGATAAAAAGCAGCATTACAGACCTGGGAGGTCTCTGAGCACTAAAGAGCCTGGGAGGGTAATTCCAGAAGCTGTTGGAGTTGCACTGAATGTTGGACAGAAGAGGCTCTGATCTCCTTCCACATCCAAAATGCAAACTGCTGTTCAGTGCCCCAGTGCTTTGGGGCATCATCCCCCAGCAGACTGGGATGATGATGGCAGCAGCTCCTTGGTTACTCCCCTGTGTAGGGGAAGCCTTTGCTGCCCTTAGAGCCAGCTGCACACCAGCTACTTGGTTGGCAGGAGGGCTAAAAACAAGGAGGAAAGGTTTTTCTGGTTCTGGATTTCAGAAAGGATGGCACACTCAGAGAGGCACTTGTCTGAACATACACAAGACAAGTAAGAAGTAGATTAAAGGAAAACAGGCTGACAAAAAAACTTAATGAGGAAAAAGTTCCCGAGATAAAGTTTCTCATCAATGAGACTGCATAGCCATGCTGCACTTCTCAAAGACTTGTTGAAAGTTGTACAAGAAGCCCATACAACAATCTTCTTACAGAGGCCAGTGGTGTTTTCAATGACTCCTCTCTTAAATCCTCTATCTGGACTACGAAGTATTTTAGAAAGATGCCTAGTCTGAGTTGAATAATTTCTAGGAGGGTTGAGTTGTCTACTTCCATCAGTGAGTTTTAGTCATGAATTATCCCTCAGGCAATTTAAAAGGTGGCCCCTGCTTCTGCTTGAGGTTTAAGTCAGCCTCTGAAACACCTGTGAGGGTACATTAGGGAAGGTTTATGCCCGTCCAAGGCAGAGGAGCAATATTATCAGGCCAGTGGCAAAGCAAACATTTGTGAGCAGGTCCGACTGTGCTCAGGAAGCAGCTTTCTCCCTGGCACTAGCAGTGGGAAGGACAGAGAGCCCACGGAAGGGGCTCAGGTCTGCAGGAGGGATTCTGGGCGGGAAGGCACGCAGCGACACAGCGCACAAACCGCGCAGGGCGCCACATGAAGCAGGGGCAGTGTGGCAAAGGCCTCACCGCTCACCCCCAGGAGGGTGCCAGGCACTGGGGCCTCCTCTGGGGCCTCCTGGATCCTGCTCATGGTATGGCTCACGCCCGAAGACAGCTAATGGCTTGTGTGAGCGGTGTCCCCTTCCGCCGCCCTGCCCTGCGGCTGCCAGGCCCGAGCGAGGGCAGCCTCCCGAGGGTTCGGCTTACCTGCCTTGCTTGTGCGCCTCGCCGTGCGCTTCCCGCCTCTGCCGCTGCGGCCGGCTGCAGGGAAACAACGGCAAAAGGGACAGCTCAGACACCTGCACACGGCCGGGGGGAGGATGGCAGGAGGCAGGCACCGGATCCCTGCAGCATTACCTTCTGTCACATGTGAGAAATGGTGCTTCGCCGGTTTTTTGTTGTTTTTTTTTTTTTTCACCCTTTCACCAAAGGCCGGTGTCAGGCTGGGCATGGCAGAGGGTGGGGAGGGGATGCTCGGGCTCACAGTAGGGACAGGGCAAAAGGAGGGGAGCCGTGATTTTTGTAAGGCGGGATGCCGCTGGTTTTGGCTGTCTGGCAAAGTACCCGGGCAAGCAGCTCAGGTCCCACTTGTCCAGCTTTGGCTGGCGACACCCGGGGCTTTGGAGCCAGGAGCTGCCGTGGGGCCTCTGCCATGGTGGTGGGGGCGTAGCTGTTACACCCACAGACCAGAGACAGCCAGGTCTTCTTTTCTTCTCTCCACGAGAAGAAAATATTTTCAAATTATTTCAGGGGGAAAAAAGAAAAAACTGTGAAAATTGTTTCTGGCTTCATACCATCTCCCAGCTGGCTGTCAAGAAAGGTCTTCTCAGGTCTTCAGCCAATATTTTATTTAATCATTAAAGGCAAGAGTATTGCTTTTGGCGATGTAAGTGCTAGCTTGAGCAAAAGTAGCATTTTAGACATTTAAGAGTCCTAAGTCATCTTTAAAAATTAAAAAAAATAGCTCCTCTCTGTAATAAAAGCTAACTCCAATCAACTGTACTAATTAGGCTTTTTGCCCATTGGCATACATTTCAAATCCCTCTGTAGAGATTTACAGTGGCAAAACTCCTTTTGCAGTAATGGTTGTCAGCATCTGAGCACCATCGCCCTTTGGTGTGCGGTGGAGGGACCCCAGGCCTTTTGGGACAGCTCCTTTCTGGGCTGGAAACATTCCAGAAGCCAGTACTATCAGAGGGAAATTTGTCTTGCTGCTGCCACAGAGAAGCAGACAACCAGGACAGGAATGGGCACATTGGGCTCACCCTGAGGTGAAGCACTGGATGAGTAAGTTTTTTTTTTTTTTCCCAGAATCTGCTCTGTGCTTCCCAGAGGAATTCTAGGAATAAGTGCACAGGCAGATCAGTGTTTTGGGGGATTCTTTGGGCCATGCAGCACCATAGCCATTACAAGAAGCAGCTTCTGTGGCACTGCCTGGACCTGGGTATCCCACAGCAAAACACTTGCAAATGCAAAAGGCACTTTCTGGAGTCTTCTGCTTCGTTCTATACCCTTGCTGATACATCTCACTGCTGCCTGCTTCTCATCTGCTGGCTGTCAGGAAGTAATTTCCCCATGTTTTGGGGATAAGCAGATTCTGGCAACAAGCTGACCGATTTACATGACTTCAAAGTGCCCTAGTAAACTCTTGGCTGTTCAGGAATAAAGCTGGTATTTGAACAGAGATGAAGCAGGCCATGTTCTTGCAATTCCTAATTTTCATTTCCTTTGTAGTCTTATCTAATGCTTCATGGTGGTTCTTTCCCTATTCTGCTTGTCAAGAGAGACTTCGAGGCATGACCATCAAGGGTTTGTGGCCAAATCATCCCCATCCTCTGCACTCAGCAACCCCAGGTGCTTCCTTTTATTTCCTTCAGGTGTGGCTCCATCACCTCTAAAATTAGCTGTATTTCCTAGTAACAAACAAGCATAAACATCTCCCATGCTCCATCCACTGCAGAGTACTGTGTTCATTTGAGCTTTGTTTTGGGTATTTTGCTTTTTTTTTGCCAGCCCTGTTCCCCTTATCACAGCTCCGTGGCAGCAAAACATTTTTACCAGTAACCTAGTAACTTCAATTTGAAGCCCCATTTCTTTCTACTCAGTAAATATCTTTTCTGCTCTGGTTCCTAGGGAGTCCTTTGCTGGCTCAGTGATCAATGGCAGCTCCATCATGGGAGCCCATTCCCCTGCCTGTCTGGGCTGTGAATCAATGGAAAGCTGCTGTGTCTTCCGCTGTTTCTGGGTGTTTGCGGTCAACAGCCTCAGCCAGGAGATTCTGCCCAGACATTGTGCACAGATTGCTCAGCACAACTGGCTGTGAGTGTCCGTCCTGCCTTCACTGGGGTGGCAGCCTGTCTTTAAAACTCAGCAATCATTCCTGAGGTAAAGCATACTGAATAATGAACAACCCTTTCTTTCCCCCCCCTACAATGTTTATCTCCTAGCAGTTACAATGCCAAAAGGCATTTCCTGTCTCGTGAAGCTCACAGAGATGCTTTGTGAAAAAGCAACAACTGGAGCAGAGTGGCATTTATTCACAGTGCTCCCTATGCATTGTTAGAGTAGCTCTTGGGCTCCTGGTGGCAGCTGGGGTGATGCAAGCTCTTCAAAGTCATTGTTATTACCCCAGATCTACCCACTGCTTCAAGGGATCTTGAGATGCCTGTGCCTCAAAGTCTGAGGTTTGCTGGGGCTGGGAGGCAATGATGTGGCTGAAGTGTAGGATAGCTGTGGAAGAAAATCAACCAACACAGATTTTGATCACTACTGCTACAGACACAAGGCAAAAAGCAGTTACTCTTTCTGTATTTTAAAGCATGATATTCCCTATTGCTCTAATAGTCACTCCAAGACAGCAAAAAGGGTTGCAGGGTTAGGGTAACAGTGTCTGATTTTCAGAAGAAACAGTCCAACCATGACATCTGAAGGTCCCAGCAGGCATTTCCAAATACCCAACTTCACAGGACATGTGCCAGAGGAATGTCAGGTTCACACTTACAATGAGCACCAGAAACGCCACGTTATTCTTCATCTTGAAAATAAGAGCTTTCGGAAGCAACCAAAACAAATGTGCAAGGGGTCATCACCCATTGTAGCGTTTTAGTTTGCAATTACTTCTGCAGCATACATTTCCCATCTATAATCTCACAGATCTTTATAGTACCAATACACCTTTGTCAATCCCATGCCTATCCTACCAAGACTTTGTCCCTGTAGGGGCTTGTGTTGCCTCCGCTGCCCTCTCCTGCCTTGCCCAGGTGTAATTTGATGGGAAGACCCAGCAGAGCACGGGTGCTGGCATTCCCCTGCCTCTCATGGCATGAGATCTGTGCAGCACAGCAGGTGCAGGATGGAAGGCACAGCACAAGCTGTCCTCCCCTGCTCACACAGGGATGGGGGCCCAGTGCTGAGTGCCCACGGCTGGCAGGCATGAGGGGCTTTCATCAATTTCTTTACTTTCCAGTTAGAAGTCCTGCTGAAAACTGGCTCAACAAGCTCCATATCCCCTGCTGCCTTGCATCAGTGCTAAGGAAGTCTGTGGATCAGCCACACTGCAGCACAGCATGTGCTTCAGAGCTCATATCTGACAAAGTTAAGCAGGAAAGGGCAGTGGAAGCACAAGTCCCTGCAGGGAGCAGTCTTGGCAGGATGGGTGTGGGGTTGGCAAAGATGTATTGGTACTTTTGAGATCTGTGAGAAGTGTAAAAATCTTATTAAATACCTATTAAATGCCTACATATTTGACTAGGCTTTGCTTCTCCCTATCTTATGACGAGTTAGTGACTGGTATTCATACCACATCAGCATCCTGTTAAAGGCCAAAACCAGGCAGGGGAATGCTGGGTTAAGGAATGGGGGAGAAGCAAAAAGGAACTGGGGATTGTACACACAAACATACAGGAGATTCCTGCAGGGAAAAAGTAGGGCAGAGACAAAGGTAGCTGGGATCTGCAATAGTGCTTGTGCTTTGGGTGAGACTGAGGAGAAAAGAGGCAGGATGGGCAGAGGTGGGAAAGGAAGGGAAACATTGGGTAATGCCAGAAGATATCAGAAGAAGCAGAGGAGAGAGAAGACATCAGACTCAAACAGTGCCTTGTCATTTTGTGCGATCACTCCTGGCTCACAGTCTTTGTGAGCAACGGTGTCCCCTCACCACAAAGTGGCGCTGGACAGAGATTATGTCCAGCTCCTGGAGACATGTGAGCCTTGTTGGGCTAAAGAGCTTCCCAGCCTGTGTCCCAAAGGAAGAAAAGAGTGTTTGGAGTGTGGAGTTCACAGAAAGTTCCTCCATAGCATGCCTTATGACTTGCAAATGAATTGGGAAGGCCTTCTCAGCAAGCAGGAGATGCTGGTGGATAGGTGATGCAGCAAATCCAGGTGAAGACTGAGAAGTCATTCACAGTCCAGAGAAGAGCTTTGCAGGGGAGGAAAAGTGAGGTAGCTAAATGGGAAGAAAACCCACCCAGCACCTGAGGAAGGAAAGAGCAAACTTGAAATGAGAGGAAGCTGCTTTTACCTGGTGACATAGACTTCATAAGACATGATCCACTGTGTAACACATTAATTCCCCAGGGATAATGTAGGATAGAAACCCACCAATTTGTACTCAAATTGAGAGGCTTGCAAAGCCATGAGCTGTAAACAAGACTCTAAGAACTGAAGAAAATTTATCATGAAATGTATTTTTTTTTCATTTGTTAAGCCCTTTTTTGTTTGTAATTTTGGACTATGTGTCCTTATGATTAGTAGGTTTAAAGATTGTGAAGAAAGGTGATACATTGCTATTATAATATATATTGTTAAATATATGAAAAAAAAAGGGGGAAATAGCACTATTTTGGATGTTTACATCATGAAGTCTAGGAAATTGTGGAATTCAGGGCTCTTCTACCATCTTTTTTTTTGAGTGATACAGAAAATTCAATGAGAACCCCTTTTTAATCCATTATTATTTGAACGCAGGTCAGTCTCAGAATCCAAAATATGCAGGAGACATATATACACCCTTCAAAAGTTGCACTTCTTTTGCTCTTTGCCTGGACATAAACACTGACTATAGGAAAAAAAAGGAACATACGTACACATACTGATTACTCACAGAAAAGTCGTGCTACCTGAGGTCCTGACACTGTACCTGATATTGCAAAAATGGAAGTGCCCCAATGTTGC
Organism: Donacobius atricapilla; assembly: GCA_013397315.1. Lineage (NCBI taxonomy): Eukaryota > Metazoa > Chordata > Aves > Passeriformes > Mimidae > Donacobius > Donacobius atricapilla. Next base: position 27,660 of record WBMY01011950.1, on the reverse strand, counting down.
AGGAGTTGCATCCAGTGCATGGGTGTTTGTTGAGCTCTGCGTAACATATGTTGAAAGGAAGTGTTGGAGGAAGGAGATGGTCCATCCTGCCAGCTAGGTGGAGGCAGGCATGGTGCCAGGACTCGGCCAAGTAAAAAGCAGAAACAGATGAAGGGAAGGGGAGAAATAATGGAGCAATGCAGAACGTGCTGAAAGGTTTAATGTCTGACCCAGTCTCAGAAGAAAAATTGACTTGCCAGCAAGCATCAGCTTGCAGTAGATCAGGGAAGGACATTTTAAGGAGTATTTAGATGGAGGTATTTAAGTCAACAGAGGCTGATGGTGCTTCCCCAGTGGCACTGGGAGCACCAGCTGCTACAGACTGAGCTGTAAGCCATCACCTCCAAGGACTCCTCAGAGATGGGTGATGCCCCTGGGAGACCGTGAGGGTGAAAATAATTCCTGGTTTTAAGAAGGGTACAAAAGAAGGAAGTTGGGGTTTTGAGATCTGAAAATAAATTGTGACAAACTCAAATGATCCATTGGTTTGCCTCTCCCCCAGGGAATAATGAGATTATAAAGGTCAGTCAATGTGAATCTTTGCAATAATTGACATTAAACCAGTCTAATGCCCTGTCTGATGGTGTAACTGGCTGCCTTAGTGTAAGGAGGAGGAAAAGTAGATTTGAGTGAGGTTTTTAATATTTCATTACTAAACAAAGGAAATAGGGTTGAGATGAAACTGTGACTTTGAACATGGTTGAAGTACCATGGTTAATGTAATGCCATTAATTTGCTGCTGAGAGACACTAAACAACATTTCACAGATTTCATCCCGGGAATAGCTGGTCAATATTTTCAATAGTAAGACAGATGACAGAACTATAAAACTCAGGCATGAGGGCGCGCGTGAAACAGGCATTTGGAGATCTAGGGTCACAATTCAAAGCAGCCACAATGTGTTGGAGAATGGGTCTGATGTCAATACAATGAATTGCAATAAAAGATAATACTAAGAACTGCATGGACTATGGGGAAATAATTGTATAAATGATGAATGGGGAATAACTAGCTTAAAAAAATAGACTTGTAATAGAATATAACAAAATAAAGCAGAATTGCAACAATTCTGCTGTGTGGGCCAAGTTAAGAAATATTCATATTGGCACAAGACCAGAGATAGATATAAAGTAAATGGATTGAACAGTAACAAATCAGCAGGCTTTTACCCAGAAGGAAGCCAAGTAAGAAACTGTTGAATCAGTTGTCATTGGTGACACAGGATTGGAAGGCAACAGTTTTCCAATTCTTTTGAACTCTAAAAATCTACTGACTGTTCCACTGGACTTATTAGCTACAAAAATAGTAAAACCCACCAAAAGTAGACACCAGATAAATATAGTATGTATTGAAGAAGAGCAAGAAGCAGTTTGATTTTTCTTGAAGGATATTATGCCCTTTAGAATTATGGAAACATTAATTTTGGAAAAGACCTTTAAAATCATCAAGTCCAACCATCAACCTTGGACCTCCACCATGTTCACCATTAAACCATATCCTCAAATGCTGTATCCACAAGGTTTTTGAACATTTCCAGGGATGGTGACTCCACCACTTCCCTGAGAAGCCTGTTTCAATGATTCACAGTCCTTCCCATGAAAATGTTTTTCCTAACATCTAATCTAAACTTCTCCTGGTGTAACTTGAGGCCATTCCCTCTTGTCCTGTCACTTGTTAATAAGATAAGAGACTGGCACCCACCTCACTACAACTTCCTTTCAGGCAGTTGTTGTAAAATAATGGCCTTCTCTAAAATTTTAGTGACATTGTAGACAAGAGTGATCAAGATGACACATTGTACCTCAAATTCCAAGGGCGTTGACAGGCTCTTCTCCTAAAGAAATCAGTCAGAAAGAAGCTCTCCACAGGTGACAAGAAACAGAGGAATTATGGAGAGTTTTTACCATGGAAACAATATTTACTGAGAATATGTAACTGTTCAAGGTAGTTAAAATCAGAATTATGGGTGGAGAATTGCAGCAGAATCTCATGACTTCAGAAAAATTCAGTGCTAGCAAATTCAGAAAAATGTACATTGATTTCTACCTTGTATTTTTAATTTTTTCCATTTTGCTTTCAGGAACAATGTTAAAATAGTGATGGCCTCCAAAGCAATTGTTACCGCTAAAGAAGTGTCACTGTGGTATTTGTTGGTAAACATCAGCTTAATGATGCACATTGCTCAAGAGGACAAACAATGGTTCAGCATTATTGGGAACAGAGCAGCAAACCACACAGAAGGCATTTCAATGCTGTTAGCAACACCAAGGCATGTCCACATCTCACATATCCAATGTGCATAGCTAGAAAAAATAGCTGAGTACGAGAGGAGATCTTGGAGATGGAGCAGCCTTTCAGGCAGCCTGAGCAGGGCCCTCAGAGTGGGAAAGGAGGAGCTGGCCAAGTGATACAGTGCAAGCATATGAATTCAGGAGTAACTTGGTGCAGGTGGGCAAGAATCTGTCACTCAAGACTTTCCACAATGCATAGCAAGGAGAAGAAATTTTAAAGAAAGTACATAAACATGGCATATCATCACACTGTGAAATTCACTATGAAATCTGTGAGTGCTTTCATACAAGTGAATTTGGAAGGTGACTGCGCAATTTTTAGAAGAAAAACCATCACCATGTCAGATGTGAACTCAACCCTGCAATGAGAAAATCAATTTATATGCACTCAGGAGGGAAGAAATTACCTTGCAGCGTCTTTGAACCAGGCTGTGGTTGTTTTTTTTTTGGTTAGGCTGCACACAGCCTGTTATGTCTCCTCACACCAGCTCATAAAACACTTTGCAGTAATGGTGGGCCAGAAGAAAACATGAAGCTGTTGATCCTGAGCAAATTGCAATGTTGCCTGGAGCCTCTATCACTAGAGGCCAAGTAAAGTTGCAGAGTACTTGGGTGTATGAACATAGCTACAGAAGTGCCAGTAGAGACTGTTCTGCCACAAATGAAACTAATAAAGTTAGGAAGCTCTGTGGCGCATAGACCCAAAATAAATTCTAGAAGGGATGAAAGGAGCTAATGGTACTAATGATGAAAGTAGAAAATAAAGTTTTCAAAGCATTATCACTTGCTATGAGAAGCAGAGGGAGGACACTTCTGGCTGGTCTGAGAAAAGGTGCCATGCACAACTGAAATTTCTTGAAAGAAGGACAGGGGTGAAAAGGCAAATGAGAGAAATAGCAAAGCATTAACAAAAAATAAGGTAATGTATAACAAGATAAAGAGGAGGAACACTGTTGGAGGAAAGAAAAGGGTTTGAAGTAAGCCACAAAGTAATATGAAGTTAAAAGTAACAGGGTAAATCTTGGCAGGTCTGTGTGACAAAGGCAAGGGATGTGGTCAGGGACAAAAAAAAATGAGGCAGGTGAAGCAGAGGGCAGAGAAAGGGACAAAAAAAAAAAGATAGAGGAACAGCTTATTGAAGAAGAGGAGAAACCTTGAATGAGGGAAAGAAAAGGAGTGAAGGAGATGAAGATAAAAGGAGGAAAGGGAAAGGCAAGTTACTCACTGGGGAGCTGGAGAGATACCACTTTGCACTAGCCTGAAGTCCGCACTGGGCCTCTTGCTCTCCTGAGACCCAGCACTACTGGAGCAAATGGTGTCGAGACACAACTCAAACTGATCCTGGAAAGCAATATCTTGGGAGCTGCAGGCTCCACTGATAAGGTGGCAATGCCTTCACAAGGCATTTTGCAGTCTTACCATGCACTCCAGAAGCCTGATCTAAAGACAGCTTGCATTTGCAAGATTTGTTTATGCAAACGGGTTACTATTTGGAGATAAGAGTGAGGCAAAATTATTACAACATGGTGAGGGAATGGTAGGGACATGACTAACAACATGAAGTGAGTCTCTTTGGTAAGATGAAACAAACATGATCTGTAGATCTTTTACAGTGAAATCTTTTCTGTTGAGAGCTGTTTGTCTGAAAGGTGGTTTTAATGCTATCCAGGGAGATTTTAGTGTTAAAGGAGATTTTTCTTCCCCAGCAGTTAGCTCTGGCAGAACAATGTGGCTCAGCTCCAGGACATCCTATCTAGTAGATTCTGCAAGTTTAATTAGCAACACAGGCTTTGGCCCTTTTGTTGGCACAACGATGTTGTGACTTTCAGTGAGTCTTTGCATCATTCCAGTGACCAACCTGCCCCTCGAAGCCTGGTGGCTTTTCAAGAGCCTGAGCAGTTGGGAAAACAGCAGACAGTTCTCTCGCCAGTGCTCCGGAACTCAGCTCCTTCCTGTAGGAGTTTTGGCACTCTGAATCTAACAGGCATAAAGAGCCTTGCAATCCCTGCAGGTTTTGCACACATCTGACTGCAAACTGTGAACAGGTCTGCAAGGTGAGAAAGCTTTTATTTTTATATTGCTGCTCTGTGAAGTGAAATTTCTTTGAGGTGATTTGTCCTGGAGATTAGCAAAAATAAGTAGTTGAGTCTGACTAGCACACAGATATTTTTACAGTGAATTACAATATTTGAGGGCTCTGTAGTAAGTCCCATGCAATAAAGCTATCTACTATGCTGCTTTCACCGTGACTGTCTGCATACTTTGACCTAGACTGATTTGCCATTTTCTTATCACACTGTGTGATAAAGCCTCAGCAGCTTTATTTAAGGAATTATTTAGGACCTTTTCCAAAATTCCTGTCATGCAAACCCAGTCCTCATAAGACTGTGGTGGACAAATGAACTTTTGTGGGCAATACTTTGCCTGTCTGCTCACTATTCTTCACAGCTCTTGTGTCTCATGCTTGTGACAAAATTGTGACAGAGAAGGTGTCTGACCCATATACTCCATTCACTGTATCTCTAGAATGTGAAGACTGTGGATGTGAGCTCAGCTGGATCTGGGCAGGTGAAAAAACAAGCCCTGGAGCTGAAAACTGCAGATCCAGTGGTGAGTTTTAATTTGAAAGCAGAGTTCAGAGCAAGTGAGTCTCTGTGGAAGAATCTAACACACCATCCAAAAAAACAAGCTAAAAGCCTATGTATTCCTCCATCAGCTGCACCATGAGAATCAGGAGCAAAGCTGGACACGTCTGTCAGGGACAACAGGATGCTGGCAACCCACCCAGTGTGGCAGGTCTTTACAGCAGGTGCCTCTGCCATGTGCCAACACTGGTGGCTGGCGCTGAGCCCTGGCACCAGGGCAAGAAGATGATCTTTTTGTCCTGTAGGGGTTCTGGGCATTAGGGAGGTTGTGGGTGCAAATCAAGCCATCCTGAGCTTCCTGTGATGGTGTGGAGACAGACTTCTCCACTTCAAATAGATTTTCCCATCAATCTCCACTGAGGTCTGTGTCTTTCTTCAGAAGGAAAAAGCTACAGTGAAAGGATGGATTTCAATCCTGGTCCTTACCACAAGCATGGAGCAAGAGATAAGAGTGTTCAGAAAGGAGTAAAGAGGTCAATTACTCTAACTTCTCCTCCTGCATAAAGGCTGTTCAGAGCTGGTGTTGAAGGGAGGGGGAAACAGAGTCAAAACCAAAATGTTCAGGAGCAATGTTCTCTGCAAGTTTTTCCGATGTAATATAGCATCCTCCATTGCTCTGATTTGAATCCAGGATCTAACTCTGTGATGGAAAAAGGCATGGACTTTGATTGAAGTGCTAAGGAATCATGCCTACTTCAAAACTGTTTTAAATGACCAGCATCTTAACATGTAAGAGACTACCGTATGAGGGCAAAAAGGCTTGGCTATACCTCTGAGATGAGGTGTTCTACCATACACAAATGCCTGGTAGTGTTGGGCAGGCATTATCTCCCATTGGGAGATCCTGACTGCAGTCCCAGAAGGTCATGGGATTTACGTCTGCATACAGCACCTGCAGGAGGGCTGTACAAATATTGCACCGAGTCCTGATGTCAATCCTGAAAAAGCAGTGAAGGAACAGAGGAAAACAATCAAATGGCTGGGTCAAAGCTTGGGAAACATCCTGCATTGAGAAATGTAAGAAGCTTAATCTCCTGAATGTATGTAAGCAGAGATGAATGGAGACTTGGCCCACCTGCAAATACCTCGATGGAAAGCAGACAAGATAGCATAGAACAGGAGCGAATGGATAGAAGCCAGAGTTAAAAAATACTTGCATTCCCATTCTGAGTTTGACATTGAAGATTAGGGGCTTGGTACAGAAGGGTTTATGGTTCATGCTTAGGAGGAAATCCTCAGGTCCTATGATCATCCTATGGATGGCCCTGATCATCTTTTTTTACCTTACATGGATGTCTCACAGACTGTCCCATCACAGGGCAAAGTGGGCACTGTACTGGACGCCACACTGCTGATGGACAACCCTACAGCCACAGGCCAGCTTTGTTCCTCTCTCCCCATCAGCTCTCCTCAACATAATTTTGCCCTACTGAGGAAGAAATAGGCCAGAAATTACCTCCCAGGCCAGTGTGGGTATGCTGTGAGGGCAATGGAGCCAATTCTCCAGAGCTACGCCACCTCAGGGCTTTCTGATGGGCTTACCCTGAAACAATTACACCTTATATACAAAGTATGGGTGAAGAGGCAGCTCTTGCATTTACTGGATAGATATTTCTTTTCCATTTTCACACATTTTTAACACTTTCCTGCTTTGATTTGTTATATTGTCACTTCATTGCATCGACACTGTTAAGCATTTAGTGCAGTGTAGAGCTTTCCTTAAAGATAATAAACAAGAAAATGGCTGTGTGTGCACGTTCCTCTCATCTGGATGCTTCCCAGCTCACACGGTGGTACCTTGCTTCTCACCCTTTAATTTGCTACAGCCAACACATCACCTCTGCTGTTACTGTCGTGAAGCCTCAACAAAAAATGGGATTTTGTGCCTGTCTTGCACCCATACTGCTTCTGGTAATGCATCCCCTGGGGGCTGGTCATGAAGAGAGCACTGCGACCATTTTGCCAGTTATACCTCCATGGAGGTGGTGTCACTGCTAAGGCCACTTCCAAGGTATAAAGTGGTTCATGGATCCCCAGGTACCAACCAGGACACTGCAGTCACTCTGGAAAGTACTGAAGGCCCTCACTTGCAACAAGGGACTGTAGGAAAATAAAAAGGCACAACATTTTCCATCCCTTCCACCTTTTAGTTGTTTTTTCTGAAGGTTAATAGGAGTGGTTTGAATTCCTCTGGACTGTGACATTCCTGCATTTCCATCCCTATACATTTTACAGTACTGATGGTGATACAGAGTCTTTACAGAACAGCACTGTAGTAAAGCAGAGACAATCCAGGTTCAGTCTGTCACAATCAGAAGTACACAGCATTTAAACAAAATTAAATGTGTCAGCTATATTCTTCCATTAAAAATAAAACAGAAAAAGAAAAAAGTATTTTCCTCCGGGTGTTTTATTTGTTTTGTGCCTGAGCATAAAAATCCTCATACAAAGTTACAAGTATTTCCCAAATGGAATATAAATAATTGGAACTCAGTTGTTGCAAAACTCCTTCTTCAACTCAAATCCTCCTAAAATGGCTGTCTACAAGATAGTGAGAGCAAAATATCACATAGTCTTTTTGTAAGAGAGAGACAAAGAGACAAAGAGTAGACAACGTTTTAAATAATTTTAGCATATTAATACAATACACTGAATGTTCTTTCTGTTTCTTCTGGTAGCTGACCATTGCCTTGCTGAGAGACTTAATTTTTTCCTTTTAAAAGGTCTATAAAACAAATTACATGGAAACAATAAACCAGATTCTGAATGTTTTCATCTGAGATCTCAAGTCCATCTAATCTTCAGTGAGTGCAACAATTCTCATGAACCTAAATTTCCTTTTCACTTTCACGTAAATATTCTATCACATTTTAACCACTATAAATATGAATACTTATTTTTTAGTACCTTTTCAAACTTTGAGATACTTCAGAAACCTATTTTTTGAAAGAAGCAGTGATTTTCACTGTAGAAAATGCATTAAAAATTATTCATTGGCAAAAGAAACAACAGAAAATATTTTTGGCTGAGAGATCACAGTCTGGAAATGCAAGCTCAAATTATCTTTTAGTCATTTTATCATCACCCAAAACATTATATTTATCCAAACTGTAGTTACTTGAATGTAAAAAAAGGAGACTCACCTGCCTTTTTTGTATACCTCATGTATTTCTTTTCCTTGTCGGTGGGTTCTGCATTCAGTGGATAAAATCCATCCCCACAGCAGGAGGAAGATGCTAAAACGCATTTTATGGACAGTCAGCATGTTACCTGAAGGTCCTGTATCCAGAAATAGTCCATACAAGAAAAAGAAAACCTAAATGTAGATCCTGTTTCTCTTTTTAAGACATTATCGGTCTGATCGTTATTGGAAGGATGTTTACTCATACAAAAAATCATCCTGCAGTATTTAATCTGGACAGTGGGGAAAGCAATTTCCACTAAACCTATAAATCCTTCTACGTCAGATGGCAGGGATTTTCTAGCAGTGTTGAATTCACGTATTCTGAGACAACAATTATTTTTAGTCCAAACAGGCTATTTTATTAATTGGTTTAAATTGAACCCTATTCAAATACCTGTGGCACATATACATATATTTCTGCCTTGTTAAGTGAAGTAGTGCATTTCATCAGGTAGGTGTCATTGGTAATTCTTTAATCACAAAACTTATCTCTGTAGCAGTAATGTTTGTTACAAGGATTGCAATAAATTGAAAAGTATTAATAAACATATACTAGTTTCCTGAAAAAATTAATTTTTATTTAGCTCCACAAGCAGCATTTGGTCCTGTATGTTCTTCTACATTACTTTAGTGTACAGTGGTGCTGTGGCCAGAATGGCTCGTGCTTTCACGACTTGTGCTCTGCTGAGCACCATGTCTGGAAAGTATCCAGTGTTCACAGGAACAGGGAAGGAGAGAATGGGGGAGATGATTCTGCCCTCTGCATGGGATGTTTGGACACATCCTGCCAAAATCCAGCAGCAAACACCCACCAGAGCTGCAGAACTTGGGGCTTGGTGTGTCAGATCTCATGTGGCTGGCAAGGTCCTCATCTGTGGTAAAGAAAATAAAATGGCCTGGGCAGAAATAGGACTGGTTGAGCCAGCCACGCTGCCTGTCAGTTTGGAGCACACACCCTCCCTGCACAATCCACAGCTCCGTGTTTACCCTCCTTCTCCTCTGTGCCTCCCCAAAGGCCTCAGAGCTCTGGCTCCAACCTGTGCCTTCTCATGGAGACCCCGTCTATGCCCTGCTGACACCACCAGCCTTGTCCCAGCCCTTTGCTGACAAGACTCTTCTTTCTTGGCCTGTTACCCACGGATTTCTATTTTAGAGCAGTTTGTCAGGTCACCCATCTCCTTCTACAAACCTGGGGAGCAGATCTGCACCTGGCCTAAGCTGCTGTGGCTTTACTGACTTTGGTGAGCGTTTACACTACCTTGGGATGCACAGGAATGACACGCTGAAAGGCACTAACATTTCATTCAATCAACAAAGATTCAGCTCCATGATTTGTGGGAGTAAAACATTTCCTACACAAACTCATGCAGGCTTCAAGAGATGGGCAGTCACCAGCAGTTTGTTGTGATGACTGATCAATGCTATTGTTCAAAGAAGTTGCACCCCCGTTTAACTTTGAAAATCACCTTCATTCCATTTACACTGATTCATGCATCCTTCTCAAGGAGAATAAAAAGCTCCTTAATAACTGTTATTTGCACCTGTGGGGATATTAGATATACTCTTCTCGGTCTCAGTAACCTATGTAAATATATTTTGATTTATACATATCTAAAAAATACTAATCCCTTTCTTATGCACCAGAGGAGCAATGGTGGATTGACAAGCAATGGATAACTATAAATTCACTTAGCTGCCCTAAAACAGCTGGACGTGCCTTGGTACACATGAGAGGAGAGAAACAATTATCTTCTCACTAAGAGGGAAATTACCAAAGGAATGTATCAAGAAGGCCAAAAAATGTGATCAATTTCCTTTTTTTTTTTGGATTGGTGTTCATAGAAAAGTTCAAATATGGGCCCTTTACAGAAAAATCCTGGAACAAATCATCAGACAACTTCTAAATTTCTTTAAAAAAAAAGTCTAGATAAAGAATAGACATGGGCTCCTGAAGAATAAACATATGGAAGAAACCTCTTTCCCTGACAGGCCAACAGACTTCAGAGCTGGAGGAGTAACTAGATTTAGATAAGCTTTCAACACCATCTCACAGAGCATGGTCTTGCTGAACTGTCTGTAAGGCTGATGCAAAACTTTGCAAGCTTTAGCTCAGTTTATCTTGCTCTACTTGAGAGCAGCCATCCTTGACTAGCTCCTAGCCTGCAAGGTGTAACACGTTTTGCAGATGACCTGCAAGGAAGCTGCGAACCACCCAAAGGGAGGGCTGGAAAGAGTAGGAATGGCACAGTGTGTATCTCCAGGTGTGTAAAGTCACTTCAAACAGAAAAATACTCTGCTTCAAATGGCCATGTGATACAGAACAAAAAGGTACCTGAGTGATTAGTAAGGAAAAAATGAGGAAAAAATGAGGTTAGATACCTGATTAGATACTAGGAATATTTTCTAACAATAGGGACAGGGAAGTATTGCAGCATATTACATGGAAAGAGTTTGCAATTGCCATCATGAGAAATAATTGAGACAGGTATAGCAGGTCTTGTCTTAGGACCAGACTACGTTACTTCCCAAGGTCACCTCCAGCATTATTTCTTTCTGGTTTTCCCAGAGGAAAAATGATGGAAAGTTTCCATATCAGAATTAGAAAAAATGTAAAAATTCAAACATCCAGGAACAAGAAGAGAGATGGTCAGGTGCCTTGTATAAGAAAAATAAAACAGAAAATTTGAACAAAACAACTTTCAAAAAGTTTGTCCTCCAGTTTTGTTTAATATTGATCTTGGCCAGATGAACAATTAGTTTTGCCTGCTTTCTCCATGAGAATGTCTAGAGATTAAATATATAGCACTATTTTCATTCAGTAGGTAAAACCCTCTGGATACCAAATACGAAAAGAATGAATAGTTTGGAGTGAACAGTATTTTAACAAGTTCATCTGTTTCTACATTTTGTGGACTAACTGTGAGCTGACTGCAATCTCCTCATATGACTTTACTATTTACCTTATCAGCTGTTAGATTTGGTGGGAAAATCCCAGAGATACCTGTCAAAGTATTTGCACTTTGATTTATTATTTAGTTTTATTGATTTGTTAATCCCTTGGCATTTTTTTTTGTTGACCCATCAAAAGAGTGTTCACAAATATAGAATTTAATATACCCTCTGCTTTCCAGATACCCAACTAGGATAACATAAGTACTAACTTTCAACCTGCATCTGATGCTCACCAGATCTCAGAGGAAATTTTAAAATGGAAAGCTACAGTACTGTTGACTTTCCTAACTTTAACACCAGCTCTGTGGATAGGAAACAGACATTCGAATGCGAAACGATTGCATCAAATCTCTCAAAGCCAGCCAGAAGCTGATCCAGGAATAGACCAGGAAGTGGGGATGGACTGTAGCCGTGAAGTCAACGGAGCAATGTTGAGTTTTGCAGTAGGAAAGGCCATCTATTTCCTTTTCATAGCAGAAGCCATCCTTCCTGGAATGCTTTTGTGCTTGAAGCCAGACACCAGGCTTATTTGGGTTAGAACAGGATCTGAATGCAATTGATAATCCATAGGAATGATATAAAAGCATCTCAGACAGATGAAACAAATGGTCTTCAACAGGGAAGGTAAAAGAAATCAGAGTTCTTGAGTAGGTAGCAATGAATAGTTGTGAATAAGTAGCAATGAATAAATTGTGTTGGAGAGCAGTCCCCAGCAGCTGCCCTCACTTACAGCAGCTTGATCTCCCCTCTGGAATGCCACCCCAGCTCCTGCTCAGCTCAGTGCCTGCTCAGCTCCTGCCAGCTGGTGATGCTTTCCTGGCTCGAGGATTTTATCACTTTCATCACTATGCTCCTCAGAGGAGTTCAGCAGGGTCTTGGGCTTTTACTTAGTTACTGAGGCATAGAAATGCAGGTTTCCCAGACTGTTCAGTACTTTAATCCTGGATTTCCTGGATTCTCATTAACAAAGCATGATAAGAAATGTCACAAAAATAAACTTTTCATTCAGTTTGGCTCAACCAGATTATTATAATTTGTTAAATATACACTCTTTCCATTTGATTCCAGAAGAGTAAACTATTTATCCAGTTCTGTATATAACCTATCCATCTCCAAAATAAGAACATAGTCAGAAGAATAAATTGAGACATATTTGTTTGCCTTTGAGTCAACAATATACTGAAATACTGAACTTGTCAGGAACAGAAATCCAGTCTGGAGAACAGTTGCACAAGCCACCAGACACCACAGGAACCCAGGAGTACTTTCAGTACCTTCAAGGAAAGGCACAATGCAGTGAAAGAGTCTGACACAACAATAACTCCAGTCAAATCACTGGAGACTCAGCCTTCTGTTTAACTAACTACCCAAAGCTTCAAAAAGTGCAGCAATACACAGCACACTCCATTTAAATACTTCAGGAGCTATAATCAAGCTATGGAAGACACACATAAAAGAGCATTTAGATGTTCTAACCTCTTCCCAGCAGGTGTCTGCCTTTAAAAGCTATTGATGCAAGCACTGACAACTGTGTCACTGTATCTCTCTGTGATTTATGTTTGTTTGTAGGAGCTGGAGGATCTCAAGAGTTCCTGTGTAACAGATTGGCTACTGCTTGACTTCTGGAAAGTTATTTCCCCTCTGCAGCTGTTTCTTTCAGAAATGGTACTCTGTGCTCCAGGACAAAATGGTCAGAGAATATTTTTTTACTTCTTTAGTGTCTTCTATCATGGGTGTTGTCAGAGACTTTAAAAATCTGGCTCAATATGAAGTTAGTGGAGTTTGTACATCCATTACTTGTGTCCTTTTTAAGAAGTATACTTCCATTCTTTGGGACATTCACAGGAAATCTATGCTCACTCCATGTAAGGTGAAATATGTCAGCTGGATCCCTCATGTTTGTCGGATTACAGGACCATCTCCAAGGAGGATGTTTGTACAGATGAGGAAAAGAATTTGATCAACCTAGGGATTAACTCATTTCCACTGAGTTTCACTATGGTGGTGTCAGCAGAGTTAGTGACTATTCCTAGCATTCCTAGCTCTTGTTAGCTCTGCTCTTTTGTAAGACTCGAAATCAAACTCCCCAGGAAGCTGGGAGGATGAGAGAAGTGTGAAGATATGTATTTGCACTGCAATGGTTAAAACTAAAGAAACCCACCCAGAAAGGGGAAGTAGACAGTATTTCCTCTGCAGGCTCAAGAGGCAAATACACCCTTCTCCAGGCTGTAGTGAGATGTGCTGTGATTGTGGAGAGCAGATGATGGGAGATACTGGCCAGAGTAGAGCAGAGAAAATGTCCCAACCGGAAGATTTTACTTTTCAGTGTTAAAGTTCATTATATGATCTGGCATAAGGGTGCACCAGGATGGGAATCACGTCACTTTATACTGGCCAAGGTTTTCACCACAAATAGCCTTTGTACTTTGTTATCACATTTGTTTTCATGCCCCTGCTCCTGTCTGGTATCTCTTGCACCCCTTTCTTACAACATCGCATCAGAGCAAATTCACATGCTTTTTGTGGCAGACCCTGCAACTTCTCCAAGCAGTGATGAGGACATCAGCGGACCTCAAGAAATCATAAACACTGATGAATAATTAGATTTCCATGCAGCTTGAATGGCAAGGAGGAGCAAGTGCCCATGAACTCGTGACCCCAAGCCTTCTTATCACAGAATAAAAATCAGATAGAGACAAGGCAGTGTACATGGGCCTCTAAGCCGCTATAAATCCCTAAATGGATTGTGCACTGCGTGAAAGAAAAGGGAAATAGGCCAAGCCCGCACTGAGCAGAAACCTGAATGGCTACAGCAAACAATATGCCTGAGGGAATTGCAGTGCTTGGGGACTAATGCACTGAGCTGCTGCTCCTCACTGCCGAAATGAATAACAATGCCACAACACCCCAACGAGGCGTGTCTTTAATACCACTCTCCTTTCATTGGAGCTCTTCCCTCAGGGATGTCTTTCTCCACCAAATGTGTCTTTCCTCCCCACACGATGTGTCTCTGTGTCCTTGGAGGCATATTTGAGTTTGCAAGCGCCTCTCCGCGGCCCTTCACTCCGTCTGTGAGATTAGGCGAGTTGCGTGCTGAGCTGTGTCTTTTTGTTTCAGCCCCTCCTACAATTCCCCGGAGCTGCCTTAGCTGGATTAGGCGGCTTTGTGTGTTCCTGGCCGTGGGGGGGGGGCTGACCTTTTGCGTGGAGGTTCTGCTACTAAAACTGAAGAAAAGATAACAAAAAAAGGAGTAAAAGATAAACGAGATATTAAAAGACACGTTTAGAAGTATACTTTGCTGTTAGCAGTTTATTAGGGTTGAATTAAAATATTGAAACTACATACCAGTGCCTAGTACAGCCTGGTGGAAAGGATTTTTGTCTATTACTAGTTAATATACTAGGGCAGGCAGACTTGGGATACTACGAACGTCAAGGATGCTCCCCAGGATGTCCTAATCCCCAAGCACGCAGCACTCACTTACTAGGAGGGACTGGTCCCTTAAAGGGAGTTCTGTTGGAAGATCCAGAGCTAAAAGATTTGAAAGCATTCAGACCGGATCAAAGTTATACCCTGGACATTGTAGACAGCGACTAATTTCACTCCAGCTACTAGATTCTGGTCCTTAGCCCCCTTATCCAGCCCATTCTGCTTTTTTTTTGCAGTAAGTACATTTCTTACAATACAACCCTAGCTTTAAAAGGGTTTCCCAGTTTTCTGTACTGTTCTCACAGTTCATCTGCAACACCCCATGGGGAATTTCATCAGCAATATGCTAAGGGCCTCTGCCTATCAACTAAGAAATTGTTCCAAATGTTTTCCAAAAACAGCAACAAAATGGAAGAAAAAAGAAAGGTGACGAGTCTGAAATTCTTACACACAAACACTGAGATTCCATCAGGGCTATCTCAAGGCAAAAGCTGACACAGATATGAGTAACTTCTACAGAACTGTCAATAGCAATTCAGGGAAGGCAGTAGTGCTAAATAAGAGAGTTGTTCTGCCAATATTCAGAGGGGATTAAAGGAACAACTGGACTAATTACAGCTCTCAGCCTGACAAAATATTGGAAAGGCTGATATGGCACTCAATAAATGAAGAGTTAGTGAGTAATTTGATTAATGTCAATTAGCATGGCTTTAAAGAAAAATAGATCTTTCCAAGTTAATCCTTTTCTGATTAATTTAAAATGTGTTTGCCAGAGGAAATGGAGCTATGTGATGTGTTTCTGTGAAGCGTTTAATGTTGCATCACATGGAATTTTTATCAAGGAACTGCTACAATACAGTACCAAGATAAAATAAGGAAAATATTAAAATATTTTAAAATGAGATAAACTCCCCCATATTGAATATAACTGTAAATAGCAAATCTTCATCAGTTAATGCAATTATCTCCCCAAAGAGGCTGGTTCTTTATTCTATGCTGTTCTTGACATATGCAGGAATAAACCACAGACTGCTTCCTGAGTAAGCATGCAATGGCACGAAGCAGACCAGAAAAACTGTAGGATCACTGACAAGGAGGAAATGGAATATCACAGGGGAAGGCTCAGAAACTACTAGTGTCATTTGACCACAGCTTACTACAAAACTGTCCTGTCTGTAGATACTAGACTGTATCTAACAGTCAAGAATGTTCCTCATAATTTTGGGATAAGGAGGAGAAAAATCTGTACACTAATGAAGAGTTTAAAAAAAAAAGCATAGACAAAATTTGCTAGTTTTTGTGCTTAAGAAAGGAATATGGTAAGAGTATGAAGTATGTGGTAAGAGTATGCAGCATGAAGGTTGTATTTCCTCTTTATGTGTTGATGCAAACTGGGCAAGTCTTGAAAGTGAGTTCTCCTCTATCCATCAAGCTAAAGATTTATTAAAATAGCTTTATTAATTTTGTTACAAGATCCACTGCCTGGAAGACCACAAAACACAAATTTGAGGGTTTTTCTTCTGTTTGTTTGGTGGGGGTTTTTTTGGGTTTTTTTAATTTTTTTTTTTATTTTTTACAATAGTAATGAAGATTGTTTCACTATGCATGTATTTATTGATTGAAGAGAGTATGATTTTTCTGAAGGATTTGGACTAGTTCTCAGACAGGGATAAATCTGGAGTAGTCCAATACTAGGGCCATAACAAAGAGATGATTAAATCATCAAATACTCAGTGAGCCAGGCTGAGAACCATCAACTCTTAGCACCAGATAAGTGATAAATTTGAACACTGCTTTTGAACTCAAATTTGTTTGGATGTGACAACCTTTGCTGAATTTGGCAGTGAATTAACTTCAGAGGAAAGGATGTTATAACAGTTAAGTTTTACAAAATGATTGGCCAAAAAGAGCTTCTAAACAAATAATAGGATACAACAGTCTGTATTTTTTAAAATAAAGACAAAAAACTCAAACATTCTCCCTCAATAGGTGTAATCTGAGGCACATGTTAGTTGTCTTTTAGCTCCTTCTTGCAGTCACCCCCTTTCATGGGTGTCCATCTGGTGGACCCACCTGCCAGTCCCAAATGGTGTCTGGCCATTGCACACAGGACTCACACAGTTCATAAATGGCTGCAGAGTCAATGATGTGATCAATGTCAGCAGGTCACCTTTCTGGTCTTGTTCCATTCTGACAGAGACTTGTATGTGGAATGCCCATGGGCAACCCATCCCAACAGCTTCCTACATATTTCCCCTCATTGGAGTCACTGCAACCTTTTAGTTTTGGCACAAAGAAATCCAGTAGCTTTTGTCTTCCTCTCTGATACGCTGCAGAATCTTCAGCTCTGTCAAATCGGTGATATTTCAATTTTGCACTAACATTGGATCATGACTGCATATTGGGGCAACTCTAACAACAATGTTCCTTGAATTTCTGTGTGGAAAACATATTAGCTGGCATTTGAATATACTGAAGCTCTGTGAGTTATACATGGTCATTTGGAAAATTACAGGTTGGGTCCTTTTCTCCTGCTACTGATCTTCATCACCATTAATAATGATGCCTCAAAGCAGCAGTAAAAACCAAACTGAACAGGTATTATGAGCTCCATTGAAACACACCAGGAAGAGAACAACAAACAGGAGCCACACATCTGTCACATGAAATTCTGGCTTCAGGAGCAACCTCTTAAAGCTGCTAGTTGGTTATCACAAATAAACCTGCCCAACACAGCTTCACCGTCATGGCCAGTGCTGTTCACTGCCTCTGGATCTCAAACTCCTGCAGTCCTTCCAGGTCGTCAGACATGTAATGAAACAGAAATGCCTCAGTCGGCATGTCTCACAGTGCCTCCCTTTATCCTGTTGCCCAGAAGCATAACCCCACTGGTGCTCAGTTGTTCTGTCCTTTGGATTTACCGAGATGAACTGGAGTTATTTTTGACCATTTTCTCAATCAGTGAATTCCCTGTCAAAACTTTTGGTACAGGATACAGCTAGTTTTTGCATATGTTTTTAAAATTTTATAATTGAAACAATTGACTTTTTTATTGTCTCCCAGGATCTCAATTTAGCAAAATATTGATTTGCTCATTTTGTCGTACTGTTGTTGTCAGTGTCTTTATAGAGGTAGTGGGCAGAATACAGTGAAATGCTTTGTGTTTCTCCACCAGATTAGCTTCTGCCTCTCGTCTGCAGATACCATATGGTGTAATATGGGAAGAGACAAGACTATAATTAGTAGACCATTAGTCTGATTGCAATATTTAAATGAAATAAAATGCTAATAAGAGGCCTTGTTCTGCAGACATTGACTGCAAGTGTACAGGAATCAACAGATGATTGCACAGCATAGAAATCACTGCCATTGGCAAATGACCAAGTTTAGTATGTAAAGATTCTTTGGTGTCAGACCATCCTCCTTTATCCGTCTGCAGAATGAGGGAGTTCATGACTTTTAATCCTGTCATTTCTCAGACAGCATGGTCAGTAACAACTACTATTTGTCAAGTCTTAGTGGCATAATAGATTTGTGCTTGGAATAGAACTTTTAATAATTTGGTCTTCATATAATTTAAAATCTTTCAATGGCATCATTTTGATGTTCCTTTTGCAGCACAAATTATCCCTGATCTCTTGAGATGTAATTGAAGGTTTTGATAGGTTCTTTTCACGTCAAAGTCATAAAGCAATTTTGGTTCATTGGATGTGAAGCCATCAGTCTTGGTTTCTGGTTTCTTGCTATAGGAAGGAATTGTCTGGGATCCAGATTATTAACGCAGCCAGTGTCTGGAGATGATGTATTTACCCCATGCCATGGATTTAATTTTTCCTTTTGGTTTGCAAGAATATTTGAACTTAGTATTTATTGTTCAGTATGAGCTGAGCCTAGAGAGAAAGTCCTGATGTTAGTGGGTTTTTTCTAGTGACCATACACTAGTGAACAGGCCTATTTTCCTATACAAGCTACTAAAAATGTTGGTGATACTTTCTGGTCTTCAGGCTGAGAGCTCCAATTAGACCTATTCTCAGGACCCTGTAGAGTTGAATTTTTCATTTGCCTTCTGCCAAGTACCACTTAGAACAGGTCTACACCTCACAGAAAGAAGATCAGCCAGATCAGCTCCCAGCCAGTACCCACATTCAGGAATATACTTCCCTAGGTGCAGGACCCTGCATTTGCCTTTGATGAATTTCAGAAGGTTCCTCTCTGCTCATCCCTCTAAACTGTTGAGGTCCTTCTGAAGGGCTGCACAGCCCTTTGGGGTTTTTGCCACTCCTCCAGCTTTGTGTCATCAGTGAACTTGCTGAGGAGGCATCTGCACCTCTATCCAAGTCATTGATGAACAAGCTAACTCAGCAGGGTCAGAGATGCCTTGACCTGTTGTGAAGCAAAAGCTGCATAGGAAAAACAGAGTGCCAGATATTGAAAATGAAGGTGTGCAGTGTTGGGCTTATAATATGTTAGGTGAGCTATGTTACAGAAGAAGCCAGCCCTTGTATTTTTTAACCTTTTCCATGTAATTTCACGATGGTTTCTTCTTTCCCCCTTCCAAATCAGGTCAGTGCCAATTATATGAATTCATATGTGTACCTCTAAAGCCATCATGTGTGGAGGCCATTGAAAAGAGCCACTGAAGTATATGAGCAAGCACAAGGCGTATCACCAGAGGGACTGAGGCACAAAAGGTCTATCAGAAAGGTCTCAGCAGCTCACTGAGGTGGAATAGATAGAAGAGGCAGTCTTTATCTTACATGGTTTTATTTGCAGATAAAATAGAGAAAACTGGATGTACACTTTGTTGCAAGCACACTAGCAGATGGCAGACTTTAAAAAGTATTAGATAGACCACAGAAGTGGAAAGCCTTGTCCAAACCACAAACATAATTAATACAGGTTTTGCTATTACCATTTTCTTTTCTCATATCATTGATTTATGCACATATTTCTTCTTCTACACATTTATCCTCTTTAGCCTCTCATAGCCAGCACATTCCCTTTCTAGTTCAACCTCTTGCTCTCATTCCACGGCATATCCAAGCCAGGGTAAGCAGGAGTGAACAAGCTGCAGCAGAGGCAGGACAGCACGGCCCTGGGCAGCTGCCTGTCTCCAGGACTTGTATCCACATCAGGACTGCCCCACTTCTGCCACCACTGCCATTTGCTTGTGTCCCACCTGGGCACTGACCTTGGGGATGGGACAGGATGGGGGTGGGCCTTACACCCAGCGCTGCACAGACAGATCAAGCCCGGTAATGGCAGTCAGGGGAACACAATCACCTGCAATTTTTCTTTCCATTGGAGTATAGAGACATGGAGGTTAAGGAAAAGAAAGGAGAAAAAAAATTTTTCACATGCTCTTCCATCTGGAATACCAATTTGGTATTTTTTCCTTGCCAGAATCTCAAACACTGCAATAGGCAGCTGCATGAGGAAGTGACATCGACCAAGTCTGCCTCTTGGAGCATAATGTGGGCGGTGGGACTGGCAGGGACATGGGAAGCAGTGGGGACAGGGTGACAGGCAGGCAGGCAGTGGTTGAGCGCCGGAGGCAGTCGCACAGGCAAGCAGCCGCGCAAGAACAGGCAGCATCGGTGCGGGCAGGCTTCCACCTGCTGGCCACAAGCAGTTCCACAGCTACTTAATCGAGCTGCCTGATCCCATCCCGGCAGATGGGGGCCTCGCAGCAACGACCACACTGTGAAACCCCGGCATGATGGCCCAGGGGCCAGGGTGGGTCCAGCGAAGAGGTCGTTGTCATGCGGTTTGGTGTATCAGGGGAGCTTACCCCAGCATGAAAGAGACTATCAATGGACGTGTATTTGTACCTGGAAGGAAATAACATCTTCCTGATAGCCTCTGGGGAAGGCAGAGGATTGGAAAGCATACTCACTGCCCAGCGTGGGAGAAGTGTGAAAAAAATCCAGATTGCCATAGTCCATACTTGCTCCCATGTGTGGGTAACTGGAGGCTTCAGGAGAGGCACCTGAGTGGTTCCTGTGGGTGGTAAAACTCACCCAAAGATGCAAAAAACCCCAAAATAAAATACGTCTATCCCTCCTTCCTCACTTCCTCTACAAAAGGCATCACTCTCTAGCTATGGAAAGCTACCTGGCATTACTAGGTTTGTTTATGGCTTTGGTTTGAATGACAAGTTTTCTTTCCTTCACTGAACTCTCAGGCACCAGAAAATGGGCTCTGATTTCTTAGGCTAAATCCTTCCCACTCCCTCTCTGGCAACAGTGAATTTGTTGTCAGAGGTTTGATGCTAATAGCATTTGAATGGTTTATGTTTAAAGGAAAATAATGTCATTATTTCAGAGAGAAATCCAGAGCTAATAGAAGGGGAGATAGTGGTTTGAGATGCTCTGGGCAAGGACCCAAAAAGCAGACTATTAGCATGTGTAGTAGCAAGTTTATGGCTTTGCAGCACAGCCTGCTGATGTGGGTCCAGAAATAGTCCAGGAAAATCAGAAATCTTGTCCAGAAATTCAGTCTGTGACATGTAGGAACACAGTGGATGAGATTTGTGCTGAACATGTAAAGCATAACATGTATGGGAACACATCATCCACTTTCCATGACTGTCGTCAGTGGTCAGTGCAGAGTATCCTATGCTACCACCCAGAGTTGAGCTCTGANAAAAAAAAAAGAGAGAGAGAGAGTGAGAGAAACAATCTTCCCCTCTACAATAATTTTTTTTTTCAAGCTTTTTCCTTGAAAGCTTGTCAGACTTTTCCCTTCTGGTGACTTCCTTCATTTCGCCAGCTTCTGAGCAAAGGCTGAGCAAAGAAACTAAATAAATCCCCCAAAATACAGAGCAGACATACCTAAAGCAGCAGGTTTCAAGACAGAAAATGTTGGTGAACTTTTCTTTAAGACTTCTTTCCTTTAAAATTGCAAAACTCAAGATTATATTGAGATTTCTAAAAACTATTGTCTGGTTTTTATGTCTTTTTCTAGTGCTGGAGGTTGTTATTAATCTGTACATGCTTTTTGCACATGGTTTCTGTAGCTCCTTATGAGAGCTTATCTCTCCATTTGACATTAAAGACATTGTCTACTGTGCCAGAGCCAAAAAAGCCATTAACAATCTTCAGACTGGCATCCCTTTAACAGTAACTTCTTTCATAGCTCAGACAAAGTATTAGAAAACATTCAGCATTTTTGAGAGATGATTAAGATGAGCTAATGGGGCTGTTTCATCTCTGATGTCAATAATTGGATGTTTTCATCTCGTTGCTCATTTTGTATTGGTGTAACAAATTTTCTCTTGGCTATAAATGTGGCCTGTAATTTCCATTACAGCATATGCAGAGTTGTGCATGAGTAAAATGTAGTTGGATTTTGCTTTGTGCTGAGAAGCATAAAGCTGCTCGGGGAGTTTACTGGTAAAAAACAGCATGTGAGAAAGGCTCAGAGAGGGGCTGACCATTTTCTGTGCTTACTTTAGTACCCAACCTGCATTGCTTGCATGGCAGCCTGCTGGGAAGCCTCCTTTCCACACCCAGATACTATCAGCTGACAGAACTTTGGTTGTTAGGGTCTTCTGGACAGGTATTCCCTGGGCAGCAGTGCTGTGGTGTTTCTTTCCACTCCTCTCATCAGCCACAGTGTGTAGTTTAAGCTGCAGAGACCAGTTTGGGGGTGCTGCTGGCCGGGCTGTTGCATTGGAAGTACAGTCCCTCAGTGGTGGTGCCCCTGTCCTCCCATCCTCAGGAGCTGGGGAGATGGCCTCAGGGGCAACATCATGCTCCTAGATATGCGAATAGGGCTCTTCCAGGTCCCCTTAACATGGGTGTACATAAATGGCACAAACTCTAAGAAGCCATTTAAATAGAAATCTGCAGAGTTCAGCCTCACTCACGTGTACTTTGCTCTGGCCATGCTGATCAGCTGCAAATTCAATCACTTGCTACACCTCTTTTGAAGTCTCTGCTTATGATGGTGTCTCTGCCACCAGCCTTTCTCCCTCTTTGAAGTCCTTTGCCTGCACAGAACTTACTTTGTTCTCACACTTCTTACAGATTTAATCTGCTTTCCGCAGCTTGGCATCACTGCAAAAAACGCAAGGTGAAACGGAAAAGAGATTAAAGAAATCCTCAGGATCTGAGAGATCCAATTTTACCTGCTGAGCATCCATGCTGCTCAGGAGATAATGGGTCTCTTTTGCCTTCTCCTGTTCACGTGTCACAAGTTGTGGAGCTTCTCCTGCTTTATGTATACTTATTTTGTGTAAGCCAGTGTTCCGTAAAAGATAAGATGCTTAAGTAAAATAGAATAATTTTTGCTTTAAGATATTGTTGTAAAATTCCTCAGATCACCAGTAAATTAGTAGTAAGATTCTTATCAGATAATGAATAAAACTAGACGTAGTAAAAAAACAGACCTCACAAGTACAAATTACCTTCCTGCATGTGAAACAGTTTAATTGTATCCATACCCTTAAGTCACAGGGTAAACTACAGTGATTTTGCTTTTTAACTGGTAATTATTGACACCGTTTATTGGTACTCCAGGGGATCTAGCTTTTCAGTGAATTTAGATTTTGGTCCCATGACTTTGACAGAGTATCTCAGACCCTCTGATGGGGTGGGTGCAAGCATCTCTGCAAGTTCCCTCTGCAAGGGTGACACTGGCACAGCCTGGAGAGAAGGTGACACCTGTGGAGTAGCCCAGGAGCCAGCACCTGAGACCTCATCTCAGGGAAGGTCTTAAGGGAGAGAGAGGAAAAATCAGTGAGTCAGTAGAATGCCTTGCTTCCCTGCAAGTGGAAATTAAGATCCCAGTAGGGTCCTGATGGCTGCAAGGGTGAAAGTTTCTGTGTGTGCATCCACCACAGCATCTGCTGCCTGGGTCTGGGCAGCTGCACAGTCCTCTGCCAAAACCCCTGCTGCTTAAGCTGCCTTTGACCTCCTGCTTTTCACAGCCCATCTCACAGCCCAGTACAGCTGCACCCCTGCTCCTTGCACCTTCCCAGGGCGACTCCTTTGACACAAACACCCATCGGACAGCCCCAAATGCGGTGGCTGATGTCAGGGAGTCGGCACCATCCCTCCAGCTGTGAGAGCCCTGTGTGCCCCCGCAAGGCCATCTTCCGCATCCCTGGGACATGGGGTCCACACAGTGCCCTTCTCCCACCCCACACCACCCCCTCTGCCACATCTGCATCACCAGGCCATGGTGTAACATATTGTACTCTTTAGGAAACAAGCTCAGCGCTCCTGGAATTAGAATCTGAGTGACGCTGGCTGAATCATAACCTTTAAAAAATAGCAGGGTTGGGGGGTTTTTGTCTGTTTTTCCCACAGAGGAACAAAGCCGGATTTAAAGGTCTGCCGTGGGTGGATGATTGCAACTCTTGATCCCCAGCCAGAGGCATTACATTACATAAAGAGTTTTTTTCTTCATTAGGAATTAATCTGTGCTAACCAACTGTCAGCTGCTGGTAACG
Organism: Donacobius atricapilla; assembly: GCA_013397315.1. Classification (NCBI taxonomy): domain Eukaryota; kingdom Metazoa; phylum Chordata; class Aves; order Passeriformes; family Mimidae; genus Donacobius; species Donacobius atricapilla. Next base: position 3,663 of record WBMY01011950.1, on the reverse strand, counting down.
ACCGTCTATTAACATGCTGCCCTCCTCGGACTAGGGGCATTTAACTGACTTATTACATTAGATGTAATATGAAAATGCACTTATCCATATCCCAGGCATTCACGTGGCCCAGCATCCCGCCTGTCTGCCCACTTGTGTGCTGGTGCAAGGGAGCGAGGGCAGCCAGGAAGGGCAGGGCCTCAGCCATCCTCCTGCCATCCTCCTGCCTCCCTGCTGCCTGGATGTGGGGTATAACCTCAGGTCACCAGCAGTTGAGCTCATAAAAGAGACCTGTCTCTAAAAAGCCCTGCTTTGGATTATACTGGGGGGCATTATTTGCCTCCATGGCAGGAACCAAAGTTTGCAGCAATGCTGTAGGCATGGACAAGCCCTCTATGCACTTATGGAATGCATGTGTTCATTGATGGTTAGGTCATTGGTTGATTCTGCCTGGTAGGAGTTTTTTAGATGTGCAAAGTGAGTCACTTCTGGGCTACCAGGTAATCTTCACAGGTGTTATGGAAAAGCTGGGGCTGTTGTTCATGGAAGAGTTACCACCTCTCTGCAGTATAATGAAACATGTAATGAAATAGATGAAAAACATATACGCAAAAAAAAACACAACCAAAAAAAAAAACCAACCAAAAAAAAACCAAGAAAAAAAATCAAATTCCAATCTCAAATCATGCTGCTTCTTCTGCAGAAGGAAATGGTGGATGCAAGCAGGGCTTGTATAGCTTGATAGCAATAGGACAAGGGGAAACAGTTTTAAACGGAGAGATGGTAGGTTTAGATTAGACATTAGGAAGAAATTCTTTACTATGTGGTAGGTGAGGCGCTGGAGCATGTTGCCCAGAGAAGTTATGGATGCCCCAAACCTGTAGATGTTCAAGGCCAGGTTGGATGGGGCTTTGAGCGACCTGGTCTAGAGAAGGTGTCCCTGCCCATGGCAGGGTAGTTGGAACAAGATGGTCTTTAAGGCCCGTCCAACCCAAACCACTCCGTGATTGAAGTAAGGGTGTTGTCAGATTTTTTCTGTAAACAAGTTGAGGAATTCTGAGGAGGATCTCAGATAAAGTAGAGCTCACTTAATCCAGGGAAGTGAAGAGTAGGGGAACACAAGATATATCTGCACAATTTTAGGTACATAAATTGTATGTAGACTTTACTTCATACCCACAGGGCTTAACAGACCCAGTAAGGGAGATTCAGCTGGGCTACAGGTGAACACTTCCTAATTTTAAGGCGGATTAATCACTGGTAGAAGCTCCCTGGTGAAGCTGTGGCATTGCAGGTTTTTAAGAGCAGCCTGCACAAGCACCTGCCAGAAATGGTTTAAATGTGGCCAGTGATGCCTTCAGGCACAACAGCCTTGGCTGCCTGGTCCCCCCCAACCCTGTTTGGCCTGACTGTTGTGGCAGCACTTGGCATGGCAGCCTTGTCCTGATGGTGGGGACATGCCCCAGAACTATCATTCCTTGGCCAAAAAGGTGTTGGTACTGGAGCTGTGTTGAGCCTTGCTGTGCTGTGCCTGAGACCTGGCACACACTGAGCCCTAGTGCCAAGTGTGCGTGCTCCACCCAAGCGCTCAGGGAACCCAGCTCAGCAGCTTCGCCCTCCTTATTCTTCCTGATCACTGAAACATTTTTCAGCCTCTTTCTCTTTTCAGCTTGTTTCTGGGTGACTCCAGATCTCCCTTATGGGGAGCAGGAACAAAGATTGGGGTGGACACCAGGAGAGAGTTGGAGGGGTGTCTCTTTGGCTGCAAGTGCCCGTGAAGCCTTTGACTCCATGAGCTGCTCTACTGACAGCAGAAGGTGTGGAGGCTGGGATGGGAGATGGGTGAGGTGTTTGAGGTGCTGAGGGACCTCCAGGTTCAGGGAGGCAGCTTGTAATTGACGCCAGGGGCAATTTAACACCACAGTGCTGAGCCTGGAGGCTCATGAGATATTAACATCAAGGCATTCTGCTCCATACAGGCTGAGCCAGGGCCCAGAGACATGCCTTGGAGTGGCCATGAAGCACTGGGGCAGCCTCTGTATTGGAAATGGATGTGCCTGGAAGCAGCTGTGAGCACTTTACAGTTTAGGTGGCAGCTTAGCAGCATGGGATAGAGTGACTGAGGAATCAGGCTCTGGGTCTAAGGTTCATACTGGATGGCTGCTCCAGTCCTGGGTGCACTAGTGGGCTGCCTGCTGTACCTGCAACCATCATCCGGGCAGGCCATGACTCCTCTCACCATTGTGTGTTGTGCATCCATACAGCCTTGATTGAGACCTCAAGTGAGGGCAAACCTAGGATCTCTTTCTGAGGCTGCTTCCTCCACTGCAAAATCAAACAAATTTTAATTTTTATTGTTTTTAAAAGTATTTGTTTTACCCCTTCCCAATTAAATCACTTCAACTATTTGGATTCACGTAATAAGGAAACCTAACAGAGTTTGTATTTGTGAAGCAGACTCAATGGTCCCTTCCCTTGGCAGAGCAGCAGTACAAAGGTTTTGCACTGGAGATGTTAGTCACTTATTTTCATGGCTTTTGTCACCAGCTGAGATGTGGGAAGAATAGTGACATTCTGTAATGTTTACGTCAGCTGCCAGAGAACTGAGGAGGAGAAAGCACAAACATTACAGCTGTGATTAAAGAAAAGCTGGAGAACCGAGGAGCAGCTAATGGCTTGGCAAAATACTGCCTTTGGCACAGTCACAGAAATACTTACTTTCATTTTAGGGGGGTACTTTTTTCCTCTTCTTGCCTCTTTCCCTACTTTTTCTTCTTTTCAAAGGAAGCCATGTCCTGCTAAGCACTGCATAGCTGCATCTGCAGGAGGGTGGGTCAGAGATGGGGAGAGCCCTTCTGTGGGAGGCTGAGCTGTGGGAAGGGGAAGCTGATGGACAGCATTGTTCCTGGGCAGCATCACTGCTGGGTACCATCACCACCCAACAGCTCCAGGCATTCCTGGACAGATTAATGAGGTACACAACCACACACATAACTCCTGTCCCAGCCTTACTCTGTGTGAGTGACAGTGAAGGCTTATGGCAGCTCAGCAAGTGCCATTTCCATTTAGCAGCTCAGTTCAAAATTGAATTGCATCTCTTCTGTCATTTAGGGCACAGAGTACCCAAGAGCCTGGGACAGATCATTTGACCCCGAGTAATCAGCAGGGCCTCCCAATTCAATCCTTTCCTTTGCTTTCTGTGTCATACACCAGCCCTTCTCCAAACAAAAGAGCCCTTCAAAGCAAAATCTCCTCCTCCTCTTCCTCTCCTAAGTCACCACTGGCTTGAAAGGAAGGTCTGATGTGCCAGGAATCCGACAGAAAGATCCTGCAAACAGACACCACCTTTTCAGACTGAGAGCCAACCCCCCTTATGGATGGAATACACAGGGAGAGCCCCCACCTCAGCCTCAGAATAAGAGAAACACTTCTTTCCGTGTGCCACCCTGGGAGCACATCAGAGACCTTTGGGGCAAGGGGACACTGACCTCATAAAGAAAATATCTCACAGAGGCACAGAACATGGACCAAGCCCTGAGGAAACGTCCTTTGTCATCTTCTCCAGGATGGCAGTTTGCATCCATGGTGCCATCATGGGTGGGGGCTGTGGTTAGGGTGATGACCACCTAGGTGGTTCGTGTCTCCAGGTCTGACCAAGCAGGAGTTTTTCCTTTCCTTTCCTTT
>WBMY01011944.1:50567-70237 GCA_013397315.1 Donacobius atricapilla | reverse complement strand
AAGATACTGAACAGAACTGGCCCCAGTACAGACCCCGGAGGCACACCATTGGTGACTGGCCACCTGTTGGATGCAGCACCATTCACCACCACTGTGAGAACCCTAAAAATCCCCTCAGGGAAATTTCCAGGCTTTGCCCTGGAAAGATTTACCATTAAGTTCCCTGCCTAGGCTGAAAGAGAAGACTTCCTTCATGTTGCCTTGCAAAACTACTGCCAATATATCTTTGATTGTTTCCCCTATTGGCCACTTAACCCTGCTCACCCCAATCATTCATCCCTCATACCCTCTATAAGTTTGCTGTCCCTTGCCCTGCCCTTGTACCTCCCCTGTGCCCTCAGACTATTGGCCACTGGACCCCATACTTAAGCCGGTGGAGAGAATATGGCTTGGTCTTTGTCCCTGGTGTCCCTTCAGTGCCAGGAATAAACCTCTGCTGGAACTGAATCATACAAAACCCCTTCCTGTCTTTCCTCTGCTAAGGCATGTGTGTGTGTATAGACTTGACATGNCTGAGGACAAGCCGTGTTCCCACTAAAGACTGAGGCAAAAAAGGCGTTAAGCACTTCTGCCTTCTCCTCATCAGCCGTTACTAAGTTCCTTCGCACATCCAGTAGAGAACAAAGGTTGGTCTTACCCTTCCTTTTGCCATTAATATATTTGCAACAATATTTTTTATTACTATTCACAAAAGTTGCCAAACTAAGTTTCAACAGAGCTTTGGACTCTCTAATTTTTTTTCCTACATGCCCTAGCAACCCCCTTAAATACTTCCTGAGAGACCTGACCCTCCTTCCAAAGATGATACATCCTCTTTTTATTCCCAACTTCCTTTGAAACCTCGTTGCCTATTCAGCCTGGATGTATGCCTTGTAGACTCATCTTTCAGCACACAGGGACAGTCTGCTCTACTGCCCTCAAGATCTGTCTTGAAGCACACCCACCTTTCCTGGTCTCCTTTGTTTTTAAGGGCTTCTTCCCAAGGAACACTGAATAAGTCTCCTAAATAGGCCAAAGTATGTAGGTTCAAAGAATGTATCTGAGAAAAGAACAACTATTTGAAAGAAACATAATTGTTTCTAGGCACAACAGTTTAATATTAGAGGAGCTCCCTTTCTTTGTTATATTTTAAAATTCAGATAAAAAATGTTAAAGAATGGTTTTGCACAGTGTATTATGCGTTGTGTGCTGAGTTTTTAAAGTATAGGAATGTGTAAAATAAAATTGTCATTTCTTAGAAGTACCACTTTCTTTTTAAAATTGCGTAGATATCCATGTCTTTGAGATATAACCAATATTTTATGGTCTCTGCATGTGATAGAGATTCACCACAACCTTAGTGAACATAGAATGTGACTCTGGAACCATGTACTATGTTCAGTAAAATTGGATGTAGTTTTTATTTGCTGTATAAACAAGATCCTCAAATTTGAAGGCTGAATAAATCTTCTGTGAAGTACATATAAGTCTCCTAACCATAGATAAGTAGCTTCCTCAGAAAAGGAGGGTTGTCTGTGGTTGAATGTTGTACATGTTTGTTAAGATTTTTTCAACTTACAAACTAGTCATGTTTCATCCTAGAGTATATATGATATGTTGTATGATCTGTCAGGCATCATGAAGCAACTACACATCTTTGTGAATTATTGTTCCTCATCTGAGCTGGAGTATCTGCTCATGAATGCATCCTTAACTGCACTTATGGCTGCAGATATGCCATAAAGCACATTAAATTAAACCTTTCATTAACATGATTGAGTTGTAATGGCTTAACAAGTTTCCTCCCTTCAGCTAACCTTTGCTATCCATTAGTTGGGTGGGTGCTTTCCCTGTCAAATTGAGAGATAATGTAGTTTAGTTTCAGATTTGAGCTAAGTTATGCAATCTCACATTTAGCTTTTACATTGAAGATTAAGCTAAATTGTGTTCTCTTGTAATTGAAGTGGGCTAAAAGCATGCAGGCAGATGGCTACTTCAGCCTGGCAGCGTAACACATTAAGATTATGATAACTTGCTTGCGTCTGAGCCAGGAGTGTGCTCTCTATTAGTTCTACTGCTGTTCTGCAGAAAAAAAACCCCAAAGACCCAAACACCAACATGTGGAATTGGAACAGCAGGTACAGGAGAGTGGTGTGGCACCACTGTGTGGCTGAGACTTTGCAGAAATGGCTTCTTTCTCTGTACAGAGATCTAAGGTGACTTTTTTCCTTAAAGTGGTGTTCTTTGTGCTTCATAATTTTTTTAATTTTTATTTTTTTAAGGTACAAGGGAGTGGTATATGGTGCAGTTGCAACAATAATGGTGCCTTTCTAGGGTACTTTGTCAAAGAAGCATATTAAAATGCTGTGAGGAGAAAAAGCAGCTTAAAACATTGAAGGAATGGAACTAGAGGGTCTAGTAATGAAAAAATCTGTAGGAGAGTGATAATCTTTATTCTGCTGGATCTCAGGGCTGCCAATTTCTCTAACAGCAGTAAGCTTGATATATATGCATATGCTTGCTGGAGCCTCAGGGTACATTTTATTCCTGATAACCTTAGTACCTAGCCATGAGTACCCTGCCAACATACGCTAGTTTGAAAGGCCAACTCAAGGTGTTTTTCCTCTAATAAAGGAACAATAAGAGTATCCTTAACCAGTTGATCTATCTGAAGAGGTTATTGGAGACTTTGTCCTTTTGCCCACTTTTATCTGTTCTTGTGTCTGTACTGCAAAACAGTAAAACCATTAATATCTCAAAACAATAAAAAGTAATATCACAAACCAAAGCTTGTTATTTCTGAAAATGGTATGTATTGTCTTGAAAGCTAATTCAGGTGGTTCTTACTCCTTTGTCTCCTTGGCCATGCTGTGTCTCCAATGAAATGCTGATTTCCTCTGGAGCTCACTCAGTTATTCCAGGTGAGAAGCCTAGCAAGTTAATGAAAGTAGGATGACAGTCACCTTTATCTTTAATGACATAACTTTTTGTACCCTTGTATTTCTTTAACAGTCAGCTCTTCTGTGCTTGAAATTTATAGTGAAAGAAAACTGAAGAAGAGGAACACCTTTTAGAAGTTGCAGCTGAAATTTCATATCTTGTTACCATGTATTAAAGAGATCACCTAACATCTAAACCAAGGGTTCAGCATGCCTCTGATCTTTGTCTGTAATTGTGACCAGTGGTCAGGTTGAGTAAGTTGGTGTCTTTCTGACATTTAGGAAACTGACAAATCAAAGCCCCATGGAGATGTTATTACTTTATTTTTAAAAAATCATTTTGAACTGAAGCAATTTGGAACACGGGGATAAAAAATGATAGAGTGACAAGTATTTCCTAAAAAACATAATCAGTTTTGGAATGTTATGCTTGCTGTGGGTGAAACTAAAGAACTTTGACTTTATCTTTTATGCTATGGAATATTCCTAGTTCAAATGAGAACAAGTTTCTGCTTTCCATAAAAGCTGCTGTGCAGTCATCATGCATAGAATATATGTACCATGATTACTTCACAATGAATAGGATTAAAACATACAATGTAAAGGGGAGACATGAGATAATATGCATTAGTGAATTTATAAATTCAAGTAATGTCTAAGATCCTAAGAAAACCAAAGGTGGATCGGAAATCTATTTCTCTGCACAAAATAAGCTTCCCCATAAATGATAGCATGTGCACTACGGTAGTATCAATGTATTGTATTCCTTTCCCCATCCCCTCTCCTTTTGTAACAGCCAAGCTTTTGGGTGTGGTATAGAGGGCTTGCAAGTGCTTATAAACTTAAATCAGTGGTGTGTACAATGCTTTTAATGAACTTTCAAGGAAATTCCATAGTCACGTTTCTTTTGGAAATAATGAATTTCTTTGTATAAAGGTAACATGAAGGATGGCTGAAAAGGTGTAATTTATTTCCATGTATTTGTCACGGTGGCTTATTCTAGTGTTTGAAATCTTCACCAGCCACTGTTCAGGGCTGTTAATGGCATTTATTTCTGTTATATGATTTCCAAAAGCCATTCTGACATTGTTTCTCGCAGAAACTTTATGGATATTTCAGATTTTTTCTTTCTTTGTTTGTTTTGACACTGCAACATCTAAAGATATCAATTTTATATTGAAGAAATACAGTACTTTCAAAGGACTCTGCAGTGATCAATGTTAACCACAAGTGTTCAGTAAGTGAGATCAATAATCCATTCAGCAATGCTGAGAAACTGGTCAAGTGTCTTCTGAAGACAAAAAGCAAGTTCTACAAGAAATAGTAATCACTGTACTGATGCAAGGCCTTACATTAAAAAAAATGTAGAATGATGAATAAAGTATTAATTATAAATATCCTAAATATCAGTCAAATGATTCTGTGCTCATTGAAGGGATAAAGTTATCTTTGGATTAGTAATTTCTTTGTACTCTTACCTGGGGCTTTTCCAGCAAGCAAAGAAGCATGTAGTCTGTGATTCTCACTCTCTTGCTGCACATATCAAAGTAACAAAATCTTGTTCTGTGTTTCTTTTTCTATGTCAACATATATAAATAATAAGAATATTGTTTTCCTATTGAAAAACTTGAAAATATAGAATGACTTACCATGAAGTACTTATGATAGAGCAAATGACTAGGGTTGGTGAAACTTCCGGTTCTCTGAGCCTGGACGATCAGACACCTTTGAGTTTCCTCAAGGCTCAGCTCCGGAGACTTGATAGAAAGAGGCAGCCTTGATCCTACTGTCCAGAAACAGAACTTCAGTAATGAGAAAACAACTAACAAGAAGGTGTACACCATATGAGGAGTGAACTGGAAAAAGGCAGCAGCAAGGGGCCAAAAGCAGGGGCCAGAGTCAGATGAGGCTATTTATACATTCTGGTGTGGGGAGGAGTTAAAGCGGGATCTGAGGGAAGGATCCAATAGGGGAGAACGATTAGGAATATAAAAATATCCGCACCAAAAATCAACCTAAGGAAATGCAAGGAACTAGGAGCCCTCTAGCAACAATTTGCATACTTGAACTGAGGGAACATGGGAGTAAGCCTCCTGTTTACTATACTTAGAAAGGGTTTCCCAGGGCACCAAGCTGAGGTTTTCTTCTTCCCTGAGGAAACCACTCTCTACAGGTTGGGACCAGATATAGACCTGGCATGGGCCCAACTTTTTCACTGTTGTCAGATATCATTCTTCCTAAGTAACCTTCAATCTTTATGAAATATAAGATGAAAATTCTCATGGATTGTTGTTGCCAGGTTTTCTTTATGTGACCTGCTAATCCCCAGTTGTATGAAGAGCCCAACACTTACGCTCAGTAGATATTGGCTGGTGTGTACGTGTGTGTCGCATGTAAAAGAAAATTATAGCCACTATAATGCTGTAATAATGCTGCATTCCAATTTCTTCCAGATATGAATAAAACATGATTAATACATAACTGACTTGTTATAACTTGCTATATGGTCAATATATAGATAACTTTGTTTGAGTACCTTTTGTTGAACTACTTTAATGGAGACCATATAATTGAGAAATAAACACTCAAATCCAGATGTGATCTTGGTTATCATTTTGATTTCTCCATTGATCACTTGAAACTGAAATTATTTAAAAGAGACCAAGTATCCAAGAAATGAGGATAGTTCTGAACAATTTATTGGTGTTGAAGCCATGAATAATTCAGGACCTGCATATCTTTAAATGACATGTCACAAACTTGATTGTTGCAAATTACAAGAGTATGACAATGATATAATATCACATAAATCTGATATTCATCTACAAAGGTTGGTTGTTTGTCAAGCTGTTTGTGGGTTTGCAGCTGACCTTTAAAAACTTGAGAATGAATCAAACTACAGCATGAACAATGAAAGTCTTTCAACAAATAAGTGTAATAAATCTACCCACTTAGAGACTGAGGCAACTATAATATATAAAACTAAAGAAAAGCTTTAATAGACATACAGAACATAGGGAATTAATTCTGAATGTAGAGAGATTAATTATAGCTATGGTCACATTGAGAGTTGAAGATGTATGAAGGCATTTGCATATTCAAGATTCCATACCCTACTTTTAACTGTATCTTGAAAGAAATCTCCCTAAAAGTCATCTTTGTGAAACAGGAAACCTGGAACTTCAATTCCTTTACCTTTCAAAATTGTGGGTTAGACATAATAATTGTGCTTCAGTGAAGGGAAACTCTACTCTCTTTTCTGTGATTCTGGTTGAATTCTAATGACGGAGGACGAGGAACTTATTAAAAAAAAGTTAATTGTGAGATTCTGGCAGCTGCATTTTTGACACAGTGTGAATGAGTATAAAATGCAGATTGTGAGATCCTTAGAACAAGCATGCTGCCCGTTTTGTTCAGTTCAAGGTCAACATAAGCCTTGCAACACTGGCTCATTACTGGGGTTCTTCAATGCAAAGTCTAGAAAACATTAATCTGGAAGCTAGTGCCTAGACTTTTCCTGATGCTGATTCATTTCTGTGCTTATAATATTTGCTTAAGGTGAAAGGATGCTTATTGTAGTTTGCAGCCTCAGTAAACAAACTTATAACTCTTGACATTTCCTTTTTGCTGGGCCAAGTAGTATAATTTTAAATATTTATGCGCTATTTATGACAACAAAAGGAATGTTGTTCTTCTAAGGATTAATAAGCATTAAAAAAACCCAAACAAACAAGCCCAAACAAAACATTAAGCAAAATCATTAAAAAAATGATCAACAACTGGCAACTTAGAAGATAGCCTTCCACTTTTTAGTAGAAATTACAGAATTTATATTTTTTCTTCTAGCTGACAGCTGAAAGAACATATACCATGTGTGCTGAATACAGATGGTAATCTTTCTTGAACAAGTTGCTTGCTGTTCTGTTGAAGATCAGGGTTGATTGTGATGGCAACAAAAATTCAAAAGTGCTGTGTATATGATTTTCTGTGCAAGGAGAAATGAGCGTATTTAAAGTATCAGCTTTGAATGTTAAATTTAGTCTTAACATTGCATTACTAGCTGATGAGGTATCACCCTTAATCCATCTGTGCCTGAACTGCAGGTTGTGTTTAGTTAAAATGATTGTGCTAAATCAAAACTCAATTTTCAGTGTGGTACATCCAGCCAAACACCAAATATAATCATGTTTAAATTGTGACTATAAAACAGAGTTCTCATGAAACGTGAAGCTGGGCAGAAATAATTTGGCTATGTCCTTCAGAAACTCCAGCTATGAGACATGAGCTATTTCAACATTTTGAGCAAACACCAGCGAGTTAAGTTCTCCCTTGGCATTACAGAAGGGTTTTATCCTGCTCAAAAATGAGTTTGGTTATATTTATGAACTTAGTGTTTTTCATGCTTGCTGGGACACCAAATAGAAAATAAAGCCAACTGGGCATCCAGCAAGAGGATTTGTTGTGCATAGTTGAAGCATGTGTGACCGTAGCTTTCTCCCCCATATGTAACAGGTACATATATTTGTATGGTTTATTGTTGCTTAGATGACTATCAAATTATAAGAAGCGCTAAACTAAATCTCTAGCTATAATATTGTAAAGGGGATTTTCCTGTCACCATGGAAATTTTCTTATCACACATGACAGTGTAGGAACTGAAATGCTTTAATTTTAGACTATCTCTCCTGCAGTGTGCAACTATAATATTTTTTTTGGTAAAATGCATACTGTAAAGGGTTTCTTTGTTTAAGAGGGAAACTCACATAGAAAAAAGTACATTTTGTTCCTACACTTTGAATAGTAGAGTGAACTTAGGAATGTAGAATTATGTAGTAAATTATTACTCCATGTGTATCTCTTCGGAATAGTAAAGAGGCATGAGATACTGAATGCACTGAACATAAGTGAAAGAGACAGCCTATACTTCATCTGAAAAGAGTAAGTCAAAATAAGTAGTCATAACAGTGAAATACTCACATAAACAGATTCAAATTTCCAAATAATTGTGCAACCTGTTCCTGAAATCTGTTGGTTTTGTCACTGTAGTAAGATTTGTGCTGGATTATGATGTTTAGGTCTAGGACTCCCTGTCTACAGTTTTGCCTCTACCTTACTCTTGTTCCTTTTCCATCTGGCAGAGTTGTTCTGTCAAAAGTATTGAAGAGTGTCGATTAAACAAGGCAGTGGATGCTCATGTTAGCCCAGCAGGCTGTCAAGGTTTGCGCAAGGCGTGCATGATACAGGACAAAGTTTTGTAACTTTGGCCATGGCATCTCAGTGACATGGAGCCCGTCATGTCTTTCTAGGGTTGTTCAAAAGATAGTGATTATTTTAAGAAGCAAGAACTGCATACATTACAGAGGCAAGAGTGATATTTACTACACCAGCATTTGAATTTACAGAAAAGAACAAGTACTTCAGCTTTTCTGCTGGAGAATAAGAATACTATTGTAAATATGGATACAGTGTATCTTGAGTTCAAGAAATCAATGCTTCTAAGTGTCTGCAGTGGAAACCAAGTGGGGTTTAAAAAGAAGACTTGCATAATGTTAAAATAAACTGAATTTTCAGTCATTTATCTTTGCTTGTTAAACCGACAGTGCCTATTTTTTTGCTCAAGTGCTGCTTAATCTTAGCTTAAAAATATTGCTGTAAAACCTTGTACTTTCCTGACTAGTGTGATACAATTTGTGAGAAGATGGAAGTGCAATGAAAATTTGTATTTAACAATAACTCAGAACAAGATCACTATGTTTTTTCTGTCTCCTGTTAAATTAGTCTTTAACAACCATTTTGGTGGTTGTTTGTGAATATTTGGATGTAAAGGGTAAATTTTTCAGAAAACACATTATGTCTGTCTTCATGTTTCCAAGTATTGGGCTCTTGTCCGGAATTACAAGTGAGAAATACGCTTTAACAGTCACTTATATATCAAACTTCCCCAAAGTTCTAACTGAATACTTTTGAGGAGCTTCTAATAGCAAGGAATTAATGACTTTAAAGCATGTCAATAACATTTGTTCTGGTTTTTCACATGAATGTCAAAGTGCTTGTTTGTTTGAGCATTCTAAAACAGTTTCCCAGGGAAATACTAATGCTCGCCAATCACTGTGTTGCTATCTTTCTCATTAGACTTGATATCTTGCAACTGTGATGATCCACTTAAACTATGGAAGGGTGAGTTGTGCTGAAACACTAGAGAGAAACAGTGTGCTGGGACTTTGTTTTAAAACGGCTTCATTTTCTTGCTATCTTGATATATTTTTTTAATTTTTTTTTTTTTATTTCCAGCCTAACAGCTTATTGCTTCTTTGATTAGTTTCCTGAATTTACTGTAAAGACAAAAACTAGGAATGAATGAAAGAAGAGTGTTCTATTGGATGAAAACATAGCTTTTCTATGCTCATCTATGGAATAGTTAGAAAAACTCCCCACCTTGCATTGTTAGCAAAAATCGTGAATTCAATGTCTTAAATCTGAAGTTTCTAAGTAACAGCACTGAGTGATGGGAAAGTGCTAGAAGATGCTGATGGAAATACTGGAAGCAGTTGTATAGTAAATAGAGCTAGGCTGTAGATCCATGGCTATCCCAGTGTCATATTCTGGCTTGGAAATGGAGAGCAGTGGGGTGGAAGCCAGCCCATTGAAGATCAGCTTCAGTGGACCTTACTGTACCAAAGAAATATGCCTGCCCTCTAATTTTGCATTTACCTCAAGATTTTGCCAGCCTGGGCAACAAGCCTCTAAATAATTGAAGAGGCTTTAAGAGCATGTTTGAAACAGGAGGGAAATATTTTAAGCTCATTTCTAAGTATGGTAATTGTGTGATAACAACTGACAACTTCTCAGAGAAATTTTTTTTTGCTATTTTTAGTACTTTCTCTACACTCAGTTATATCTGGAATTCCTCTCTGCCACCTCCTACCTTTTCCTCCACTCCCTCACTCCCATGTTTTCTAGCCTATATGCATCCTCAAAAGAATAGATATATTTTGTCCTATCAACCCCAAAATTATGTTATCATTTGTGTCTGACAGTGTTTCCACTGATGTGCGTGGGTTGTAAATGAGTGTGTGTATATAGATGTGGGCTTATTTTGTGAACAGATCAGTATTTCTTTTTATTTCCATTTTTCTATCTTATGAACATTGGACTATGACATGCTCACTTTATTCCGTCTAGGAAAACCTTACAGAAGATTTTCAAGACTTTGTTTTTAAGGTGCTGTTTCTTCATTAGTAATCCCATTCCCACCATAATGTTTTATATATTAGGTATAGAAATAATTTATTTTAAGACTGTAGAGTTCATAGGGACATTACTTTTTATCAAGGCAATGTTACTTGTGACTAAAATGATGGAAGAAAAGAGAAAATAATGTTGATTTTTGGTGGTTTTTCTTAGTCTGAACACGTTGGTTTCTTTTGTTGTAGTCCACTGAGACAAAGAATTTAGGATTGCAAAAAAACCCGCAATAAATGTGTTCTTAAAGCCAGGAAGCAATATTTTGGCTCAGTCTTGGCTTCCAAGATGGATAAACCCAAGTTTTGGAATATTGAGCGTCCTGTAGTAGCAAGAATTCAAACTGCATGACTTGGACATAACGAAAGATGCCTTGATTAACATGCTTGTGCATGGTTTCCATGAGTACTATGTAATAGCTTAGCAAAAAATTGAATTCTAAGATCCTGGTTTGGCTCATAAAATACGTGAGGTTTCAATAAGATTAAAGAAAGAAATCATGGAGCCTTCTTGTAGCAGACCTGTGTTACTGAAGTGTCATTTAGTGTCCTTCCAATGTTGTAGAGTGTTAAATATAGGTAAAACTTTATAAAAGAAAGGTCTTGTAAAATCCGGACTTGTTATTTCTTCTAAGTTAACAACTAGCCTGAGAAGTTCCCATGAGAAAAGAATTATAAGAATGAGAACCCGTTTGCATACCAATATGTTCTTGTGAGAAAAGAGTTTGCATCTTGAAAAATAAGAAACCTACTCTGTGAGAATCCGTGAAGAAAAACTGTAAACATATTTAGAAAAAAAAAGTTTGATAAACATGTATACTAGACATTACCAACCAACGAACTGAGTTTCAAATGATTTGCTGACCAATTAAATTCAAATATGGTGCTTTCTGATACCATATAAAAATGAGCTGTGTGCAATAAAGATTCGGCTATTCTGCACAAAGTGTTTTGTCCGTCTCAGCTGCGACAGTAGAGTACTGTCATCTTCTAGCAATGAACTTTCAGTTCATGTCATCATTTAAGTCTGACAAAACCAGTGCTTTTTAAAAAACTTTATTCTGAGATTACAAAGGCTTCACTTCAAGTATATGCTGTAGCAATACATCAATACATCCTTGAAACAGCATTGGAACTAGCAGCGTATATGAATTATTCCTGAAAGCAAACCACTGAGCTCCAGTGTCTGGTTCACAGCACATGGCTATTCTGCTGTTTTACTCTAATATTATTATTATTAACTTCCAAAGTAAATAATGTCTTTATCTTATGTATTCATCAAGGCATTGTGCTGTGTCTAGCTTATAGAATTTGGCTTTGCTGCTTCCATTCATCTTCCACTTGTCAGGCAATGTCTAGTATAAGGGTAATTGATAAAGAAGGGTGAACTCAACTGAGTAAGATATATGGAGTGACCATGCTTTGAAAAATGTGTACAATGTTATTTATTAATAATAAATATGTTTAAAGAATGGTTTGTCACTCTGGATGACAGATGGCATTTCTCAGTTGGTGCCGTGAGGAAGGTTGTTACAGCTATGAGATGCAGAATCATAAAATCCCTTAGGTTGGAAAAGACCTCTAGGATCACTGAGGCCAAACCTTTTCCCAGCACTGCTAAGTCCATCATGAAACCATGTTCTTAAGTGTCATGTCTAAACATCTTTTAAATACCTCCAGGGATGGTGACTTCATCTCTTCCCTGGGGCAACGTGTTCCAGTGTTTCACAATCCTTTTGGTGAATTTTTTCTTTTTCTACAATCCAATCCAAACCTCCCCTGATGTCATTTGAGGATAACACCAAACTTAGTATTATCTACAAACACACTGAAGGTGCCCTCAATCCCCTCGTCCAGACTATGGATTGGCCCCAGTACTGAGCCATGTGTAATAATGCCACTTTTGACTGGTAGGCAACTGGATTTAACTCCATTCACTACCACTGTTTGGGCATGTTCATCCAGACCTGCTGCTTTATTTTAATGAATGGGCAGCAGTCATTATTTTAATATAGATGTAGTATGGGATTGTGGGTGTGTCAGATTGCTTGTGACCTTCATGAAACAGACTGTGTTTTGAAAATTGTATAAAGCCACAAAGATGTGTTTACACAGTTCTAAATATGACACAGATAGGCACTAAAATATTTTGCTGTAATTTAAGTTACAAGTTTTGAAGAAGATATGTAGTTTGAAATCCAAAGTATGTATTCAATTTTCTGCTCACAAAGTATATAGGTCCTCTTTGAGCAGCTGTCTGCTTGCTTTTCTTTCTTTTTTCTTTATTAAAAATCCATGTTTTTGTAGCCACTGGCTTGTTAAAAAGCATACATGCTGATTGGGAATTGAAATCTTTACTTAGTATTTCATCTCATTCCTAGAAGTTTTGATTTATATTGCTCTGCTTTAGAAATTACAGTGTTCTATTAGTAGAGGACACGATGAGCTTTTGGCTGGTGGGGATTTCTGTTCTTATAAGATTGTTCATGGTATGAATGAAACATCAGGCTTTGATGCTAAATCTCATCCTGCTTGGCATACAGAGGCCTTTAAGCACTTTGGTAAAGAGAGGCTAAAATATACATTTGCTAACATTCTTAGATTGGTCATGGGTTTCCTCTTCCTTTTGCAGTGCTCAAGATAACTTTATTGTCACTAAGTTATCACTAGAATTGCTGGGGATAAAATTTCTGAGAAAATTTTCTGGCAATATTAAAACTCTAAAGTTTAACACAGAACATAAAATTGAGAGAAGTAAAGCCTTTGCTTAAAATAAAGTCAAATCTAGTCTTTCTCATAGACACCCTGGTAGGAAAGTACTATCAGAAAGCATTCGTCTCTAGAAACCAGACAAAGCTGCATGTTTGTATGTTTTTTCTATTTGTTTCTAATGGTTTGTTGGAATATGCAGAATGGATGTTGGGTGTAGGAGTGTGTTAGGAAGAAGTGCGAAAGGATATAAACATCCAAAGTACACAATCTAAACAAGTCAGGAAGAACACAGGCTTTTTTTTTCCCTTTAAATTCTGTTATTTAATTTTATAAAATAGCATTCAAGTTTTACAGTTGTTCAACCCTTTACTTTTTGTAACTGTTTTGAAATTTGTCCCCATGGTAAACCTTTAGCAAACCACTTTTGTAGCAGCTGCTTTTACAGTTCTAAGTTATGTTCTAGATATTTTGGTTTGAATGTCAATGCTTATAGTTCTTTTGTTATGAAATTATTTTATTATTTAATGTGTTCTTAAAATTAATTGATTTGATCATGCTGGTTATGAACAGGCAGATCTGTGATTAAAATCAAGCAGAAATTTATGTCCATAGGTAAATTAAAGACTGTGATTATTTAACTCTGGCTTGTACAGAAAATGGAGCTCATCTTAAAAAAGGAAAGCACTGGGGATTTAGGCCTGAGAGAGTTTAATGCTGTGCTCAATGGCCTTGTGGCTACAAAGCAGCAATGAAATGTTTTACCAAGGTTGTAGGCTTCAGTAAAATGAGCTCTTAAGATATGTATTGCTGTCTCTATTGAAAGTCTGCATGCAGAAAGAAAACTTGTTCTGAGCTAATGCTTATCTAATTGCTTTGGTTAGCCCCAGTATGCTATTACAATAACACCCTTGGAAAAGCTTTAGCACTGTTTGATAATTCAGCTAGTGGGTTTTCTTAGCCCACCTAAATGTCCTTTGTTCCAGTTTAAACTAAGGTTTCTCTTTATTTATATTCCAGACTGTAAGAAGATATAATTTGCATTCTCTAGCAGAGATGCATTAAAGACTTCCTTTTTTTTTCAGGCTGAGTTGTATATTCTCTCTTCTCACACACTATGTCCCTGAAATCCTTTCAACATTCTTGCTCCACTGTGTTAAGATCTCTCCAACTACTCCTATGATTTGAGATGTGACACCTCAGACTGGATTTTACTGTCCTGATAGCTTTGTTAATGGCTGATTAAAAGGAAAGACTAACTTAGGTGTCGTCTAGGTTGTATTTCACCTTTCGTGCATTATCAGGCTGATTGACTTTTCAGTCATGCTGCTTTGCTTAGGTTTATCTTGGGATCCATTATAACTCATCTCCCTTAAGGGCTTTCACCTAGCCAATTGTCCTGAATTATTGTTAAAAATTCCTTACATTTGCAATTGAAAATAGATAAAGTAGTTTGTGGGGGTTTTTACGTTTTTAAAGACACTTCCACTTCAAGTCTTTTTCAATTTTTGTTTGTTCTGTTCTCCAATCTGCTTTAAACCTGTAATGTCACTAATGAAAATAGTATCTGAGCTTGGATGTAGAACAAACCTTTGCAGATCTGTCTGTCATGAGTCATTACATTTAAGTGTGGTAAAGGAAGAGAGTGTATATTTCCAATATGTTATGCATGTTCCTCATAATGGCCTCATGAAGGACATGACTGACTTTTGATTAGGTCTCAGAAATGTCCACATCAAGTGCTTGCTAAGATAGAGATGAGATTTCCATTGTTTGTCCACAATTTAAAGATACGTTACTTGTTTCATAGAAGTAAACTAGACTTATCTGTCACAGTGAAATTCCTTTAACCTGATTTTTTTTTCCTCTTCAAAGGCTTTATCTTGTTTAAATATTTGCTTCTGTATTTTTTATGAATTTAAGTTCATATGACTGGTCTACAGTATTTTCATTGCTCCTAAACTTTTTTTTTAAGAGCAGAGATATTTATTCTTTTTCATTCATCTGGAGGCTTACCATATCCCACCATGTTCACTAATTTTTATTGTGAATAACTTGGAGAATTCTTGGAAAAAATCTTGGAATAATAAATCCAAGCAATTTGAAAACATTTAAAAGAATTCTCCAAGCTGTCCTTCTACTACAGGGATTTTATTTTGCTATCTCTATTATTTACTTAGTCATCTCATTGCAAGTTATCTTTTTAATTAAAGCAGACAGAAGAATGCTAACCTTTGCCCTTCACAGGGGCTTCTTGTCCCGCAATAGTTTATACTCAGCTAAAATGTGCCTCAAATTGATGTAGAGGTTACATAAAATGACTTTGTGCTCAAAAAGAAGTCTAATACTAAGGCAGCAGTAGGTCTTTTACAATATTTGGTTAAAATTGCAGATATATCCTAAAGCCATATTTGAGTTTTTGCTTCCTCCTTTTCTCACCAGGAAGTTAATGGGGCAGTACCTGGTGGAGCTGCAAACACTGAATGCCTGACAACCAGAAGAGCATTACCTGCCACCAACAGTACAATCCTGCCACTGAAAGTGCTACCCTGTTGGCTACGAAGGCTTGCTCTCCTGCAGGAGGGGAATTGTTTGTCGCAGAAAGGCGCCACAGTGTGAGATTTCATTCTGAGCTTCCGCCCTGCCATGTAGAACAGATGCTTGTGTGCTGTTAATGGCTAACACCACTGTTACTGTGGTTCTTTAGATGTGGTAGGAAAATAATTGGATATGTAGATATCAGAAGTGTATATAGACCTTTACATTTTGAAAAAAATGAAATTTTCAGATTAAAAACCAGTTAATATTGATTCCCTTCTTCAAGTCCCAGAAGAACAGACAAATGTGTCCTCTGCTAGTATGCAACTAATAACTTCTCAGTATTAGATATTTGCAGGCAATTTACTTTTCTTTTTCCCTTATTGGTAACAGAGGTTAAACTGAATTCTGATTAATTCTTTCCTTCCTCAAGGTATTTTCATAGTAATTTTAATAGTTAGAGAAATGCTCTGGTGGACTTTAAATACTCTTGATGGTGCTACTTATAAACCATGCAATTTGAGAAGGGAACCTCATAATCTGAAATTTGACATAAATAATTTGAAATAAAAGAATTAGATCTACCTATTAACAAAAGCACAAACAGAATGAAATATGAATCCACATAATCCTAATTCTTACTATAAAAAGTGATCACAATTTAGGACCTTAATACTTTTTCACTGGTGGTGGTTGTTTTTGTTGAGAAAAGCAGTATCTCACTTCAGAGAATTTTGAATTCAGCAGAGATAAAATCTGAATTAATTACTGAGTTTGGTAATTAATTGTGTTGTGCAGCCATGGTTGTCTGCCAATGTTTCTCTGTTTTCCCAGGTCTGTCCTTTCAAACTTGAATGCAACTGTCATGGAAAGTCTTGTAAATGCCATAATCCTGAAATATGCATATAATTAAAGCAGTAATTTATTACTACAAGCATATCTTCTGTATTTCGCTTTCACTGTCAATATGGAAATGAAAAGAGCAATATATATTCATAAAGCATTGTGTACTCATAGTCTAAGATATTTTTTCTCAGGTTCTTTCTGAAAGTTGCCATCTCTTACTCATAACAACTAGTAGACGTATTTGTGTTTTGGTTTTAAAGTGTCAACAGAGACCCATAGTTCCTACCAGTGGTCGAAAAGGTAGCAAGGATTTCATTTCAGTTTGGAAGCATTTTTCCCTGATAGAAAGTATTCAGTGTACGCAGAGGAAAGTGGGGTAACAGTTAATCTGTCCATCATGTAATTCCAGGCATTTTCTAGCTCTTTTCGTTTCAGTAATGCTTTTGTGTATCTCAAAGTACAGACTGTCCAAATGAGAAAACTTTTTCTGCTATTTGTGGTCTGGATTTTTACCTCAAAAGTGGATCTAACTCTTTGGTTGGGCCCATTTTAATTTTAGGTTTCTAGAAGAAGCGGTACTTTTCTGGTTCTGTAGTTAAATCTTAATTTAATTTAAGAAATACAGTTCTTGACACCTGCATTTGTATTTCCAAAAAAAATTATAGTGAGCCGTCTAATGTGGTTTCTCGTGATTTTTGCTTCTGAACTCCTGCCCACTCCCCACCCGCTCAAACTGTCGACTGCTTTGCATTATGTTTGGTATGTTTTAAAGCAAGCATGCTTCACTTGCTGATGGCATGTCAATCCTATAAAACTCTTTGGTGTTAAACAGTGATAGTAGTCTTTTCTTTATTTCCAAATGACAGCTTTAAAACCTGTAATTTTAAACCACCTGCTGTTAAAGTAAGTAGTAGTTTCACAGTCTGGTCTGCTGATAGATTTTTCTTTCATGTACGTGTTTTGATACATTTCTCTTTCTTTTTCCATAGAATTGTCTCAGGTTTCTACAGAAACTTCCTGCCTAGTTGGCTTCACTATAATTAAATATCAAACATAAGTTCATGGCTTATTGCTTTGTCTTTTCCTCTAGTATCTATTTTTACCGAGGTGCCAGGCACTCCTGAGCCAGGCTGACAAAAGATGTAAATTGAATATGGGAGCTGAGAAGTTTTCAACTGGAAAAAAAAAAAAACCCAAAAAACCCAAAACCCCCCAAGCAATTAAGATCTCATCTCTTGTTATTCATACCTCAAACAGCATCTAAAATTTATGAATGGATTTGTTTGTAGTAGAGTAGTCCAGATTTAAACATGTCCTTCCTGGAAACTTCCTTTTCGTATGAAGTAGGTATGATAGATTCAGCTCATTTATGTATGAGTAAGAGGAAATGGGGACTGCTACTAGATAGAAATCTAATGCCCTGTGTCCAGACTAAAAATTATTTGCTTTCCTTTGAGTTTAAACTCTGGTATAAATGTTTACTTTACCCTTCGGGTCAGGGCAAGGAGATGATGTTTTTGCATCCTGAGATGATCTGTTGAGAATGGTAGTGGTCCCAGTTCAGGCACCACCAGAAAGAAGCTGCAGAACACTTTTGGGAGAAGCTGTGGAACCATGATTGGGGAGAATAAGCAACTGGTGCAAGGAAATGGGTCTTTAAAGAAGGAGGTAAATTTTAAGTTTTATGACATTTCATGCTAACATAAACTTGATTTTTGAATAAAGCTCTGTCTAGTTCTTCCTGTTTTCTCCCCATATTTTCAGTAGTGTAGCTCTTAAGCAATCTAATGTGCAGCCCTTGGCTCTATTATAATTAAAATCAAACCCGCAAACATCAGGGTTAAATATCTTGTTCATGATGAAGTCTTATATGTACTTATCCTAATCAAAAAAAAAAAATAGTTTGTCTGCTGCTTATAGGAGTAGATGAAAACAAAATTAAAATGCCTGTCCAATCTATTCAGACACAGTCTTGGGTCTGACAGCTTGTAATTGATCTTTCTAACTCCAACATCATGGCTACACCGAGTTCAGAGAAAGATGGATTTGCCTCTAAAAAATCCACCCCAAACAAGAAACCAACACCACAAAATCCAATCCCCAAAACCTGAAAAATTGCCACATTTAAAGTAGTCTTTTTGTACTACTCAAAAAACCACTGAGAGAAACAACAGTATATTTTGTGCAGTAAAATAAATCATTTTTGATTATAACAGGAATATGTTGCTGGAAAATGCTTTCTTTTAAATTTCATATTTATGAAATCCGGAGCTATTTTTCTTCAGAAAAAGACACGCTGCTCTGATAGCCAATTATATTTCAAGCTATTATGTCTTGTGTACACTTACATGGAGACACATCTAGGTGTATTTATGATAATTCATAACTAAAGGAAATGCTAATTGTATTTGCAAAAGCTAATAAAGACAATTCTTAAATGATCAAATAACTGCAGTTTTGCTCATTCTCGTGCTAAAAGTAGACATTTTGTTATTTTTATGTCTGTGCTTAGACAAAATGTCTGCTTCCAGCTTATATCTGCAGAGAGCATTGGGGAAAGCTTTTTTTAATTTATTTTTTTTTTTCTGTTTGCAAAGTGGCAGGCCCAACATCAAAGTTACAAGGATACAAGCAAAATAAGGACTGTTAGCCCTGGTTGCTGTCTGTGGGAGCACTCCCCAGCCTGGGTCCCTGCAGCCCCTGGGGAAGTGCCCCTCAGCTGCTCCCCACCCGCTGCCAGCAGGAAAACAGCAAATCCCTACAGTAAGGGAGAAATCTGCCCCGCTCACTGCAAAAAGATGTAAGAAACTGAATGGTTACATATTCCTTCCTGAACCTCCCTCTCCGTCACTGTCAAAGCCAGCAGGATATACTTCATATTTTTAGTGTTGAGCAAAAAACAAGCAAAGTCTGACAAAAGTAAGTTGTAACCTGTAAAGGCTGATTCTTTGGTGGCTGTCAAGGTCTGTAATGGGTTAAAATTCAATAACCGGGCAGAAACACCAAAAAATGTAGTGGTTATCACATTCGCCGAATTTTCATTTTAGTGGAATAGGATTAAAAGAAAAGCAAAACAGGTTCAATTTAAAAATAGAAACAGTTAGATTTATTAACATACACTAAAGGTAAACAAACAAAAACTGACCACGAAACCCTCTCAAAAACAACCCCCCTCCTCCCTAGCAACAATCTACTTTTCCATGAAAACAATGCAAAGAGACAAAACATCAGATCTCTTAAGTCAGTAGCACTTAATAAAATAGTCTTTCATTCAGTCTTTTGAGAGAGACAAGTCCCTCCTGATTCTTCTGGTAACTTTCCACAAGAGACACAGTCTGTTTGTGGCTTCCAGTTCCCACAAACGCAGCCCGCCCGACACTGCATCCGTGAGCTTCCCAAATGCAGCCTTTCATATGGC
>WBMY01011944.1:1273-50493 GCA_013397315.1 Donacobius atricapilla | reverse complement strand
AGAAACGGGAGCCCGGGTCTTCTGTCCTTTTCCACCCCTCGGTCTTATGGGGTGCGTTTTTAACCCAGCCTGGGCTCAGTGCTGCTCTCCGGGGACCCGGGGGCTGGAGGAGGAGGCTGGGGCCATCTCCCCCTCTCTGCGGCATCTGCCGAGCTCAGATGCCCTAGATCGCCCGGATCTCCGGAGGGCTGGCCCTGATCCGGGCCCCTCGGCCCGGCCGCGGCTCCCGGGGACTCCCGGGGCTGGCGGGGCCCTGGGCCCGGACCCCTCCCGGCCCAGCCGCGATGTTACCTCATGGCGGGGTCCATGGAAAAAAGGGCGAATCTCCCAAGATTCCTGTATTTAAGCGGTGTCCCAAGGGGTGTACACTTTTTACCTGATTGGCCAGCTTAGCTGTCAGTTCCAAAACGGATCAACAATTGGTTTTTTTCCTACCATTTAGGCTAAACCAATACAAGGTCCTTGTAATATTTTTTTGAAGTTGTTTGGACCATATTCTGTTTTTTCTTCTCCTGTCCTCACCACTTGCTTTTAGTAGGTTTCTAATCATTGTGCACAATCAGTTCTTTGCCTTGTTAGACACTCTGACAAGCCTAGCATCCTGCCAGTCCTGTTCCTACCTTCTTCTGCATTTTGACTGATACAGTGTGTGATTTTCTGTGGTCAAATTGACCTGGTCTGGTGTATGTTAATATTGGCTTAGCCTGCATACAAGCTGTAATTTCTTCTATTACTGAGTTCCTTGTTGGTGGCTGTGTGCTTTGGTTATTTGGGAGCCTGCGTTATGGTTCAAATCTGTTCCTGTATATGTTCTTACCTGTCATAACTTAAAATTTTTTCGGATTGAATATAAGGTCCAGTAGACAGCTAAGAGTGCAACAAGATTTCTCCCATTGTAATGTTTCAGAATTCATCAGTATCCTGTGATTCAAATTCCTTCTGAGACAGGGACTGCACCTCTACCTGCAGTTATCAGTGTGATGCACAATCAGGGATGAGTGTCCTGGGAAGATTTTTTTCTTAAAGTTTCTCTCACATGCTTTAAGTTTCTAGCTTTGGTGTTTTGAAACTTCAAATTAAATTTCAATCTTTTAATTTAAAATGTAATATTGAATATTTTTCATCCCTTTCCACCTAAAAGCAGGGAAAACTGGTGAGAATCTCACCTTGGGGGGTGATATCTAAGATGTCTTTGATGTCATGGAGAGAATTCAGAATTAATGGGGACTTCTTTTTTGTTTTGAGTGTGTAGCTAATGAAATGATTTGGAAGAGGACAAGCCAAAAGAATGGAGGTATAGAGCTGTACTTTATGTTATAAATAAAGTGAACTGGTGAACTGTAATTTTACTGTACAACTAGGGTAATGATAAAACATGAGAAAATACTATATTAAAAGTAAATAATTGATGAGGCCTCTTTTATTGGGAGAGTTTTCAGAGTCACTGGGAATTAATCAAATATCTTAAGCAACCTCAGGTAGTGGACACTGATGTGGAATTAGAAGATCTTGTATCAGAAGGGTTATTTGGGTAGGATAAGAAAAGGCTGACCTTGCAACTACTGCTAACAGAATAAAGACAAATAAATAAATAAATAAATAAATAAATAAATAAATGGTGTATGTAGAGGGGTAGTTACCTGAATATGCTACCTCAGCATTCTTCAATAAGGAAAAAATTTTTAAAGGAATAAAAAAGTAATTTTTCTCTCTGAAATAGGAAATGTTTGAGAGCTGCTGAAGACTAATGAGACCAGTTTCGAAATAAAATGTCAAAATGAAACATTATTTTTGAGATTTATTTTTTCCCCTCATGTTTTCCTAGAAATGTAATTTTAGTGAGTGCAATATTGCTCAGGTCTTCCTTCTTTCATGCCTTCATAAGTTCTCTGTTTGCAAGTTTGACACTCCCAGAGGGTCTGCAGACAGCTGTACTTTAAAGTGCAAGCAGCATCAGTAGAAACTGGCAATTGGATCACTGTGTTTATTTGCAAATACTATATTGAGTGTTCGGTCTGGATATCATTAACCTAAAATGATTCCTTGGGGTACCATAGGGGCTCTCAGGTGTCAGAACCGCTGCATAAATAAAAGATGCAGGAGAAGAGATCTGGGATAAGGGAGACCCCGCAAAACGACAGAAAACTCTGGTGCTGGCCCTGTGACTGGGAGAACAAAATACTAATTACCCAAGTAAGTTTGAAATGTCTGAGATGTCTGACTGTTTTGGCAGTCATGCCCCATCCCCACCTTGTGTAACATTCTAGGCGGTGTGGCATTTTGCTGCAGGGTCTTGGAGAAGAGTCTTTCTTCTTCCCTGGTGTCTTTTGAAAGACATGCAGTAAGGCACTTTTAAATCCATTGCAGAAAGCAAGTTTTAACACATCAAAAGCCCAGAAAGAAAAAGCCCAGAATACTATTAAATTGAAGTGTTTATAGGGGTGGCAGCAATGGTTTTATTTCTAAAGGGAAAGACGTTGGCCTATCTATCTGCTTTCTTAGACACTGGTTTGCCTGTTTATTAGTGAGACACAGTTTTGCAGTTGTATTAGAATTAGGTTGGAAGGAGAAGGAGTTAGTTGGATGGGATTTTTTTCCCTTGGGTTTCCAGAGGGTGGTGTTTTGTGGGGTTTGTTGGCTGTTGTTGATTTGTTGTTATTGTTGGCCTTATAATGATAAAGTGAAGAATTTTAAAAGACCTTAAGCTGATTTTGGGTGCATTAATCCCAAAATTATCCAAGAAAGCATTAAGAGGTGATGGTTTTAGAAGTTAATTTTTGGTCCTTAAATTCCTATACTGAACTGATTCATGGTGTTTGGGATATTGGGATAAGGACTATGTGTATACGTATGTGTGTAAATTGGAAACTGATTCCAGGCATCATAGGAAGCAACCTTTTCCACAGCAGAAAGTGATGAATAATTCAACAGTGGGAAACTATACAATAAGTTCTGTAACATCATCATACAGGCAGACTATCACCGTCTCCCTGTCCAGCATGATGAATTGCAAAGGTGTGTCCACAGAAATGTAGGCCAAAATATTTTGGTGTTTTCTTACAGGGCTTGGTTATTGACCACTGTGATTTATTATCCTAAATTTTACCCTTCCCCAGTCTCAACAGATGCTTTTCTTAATGGAGTTAGAAAAAATTGGGAGGACTGTGTTCTCTTTGAGTGGATTTTAGAAAAAAAGGGAAAAAAAGTGGTCCCTTAAGATGAGTGATTAAGTCATAAAACAATACAAGTGTAAATACCAGTTTTTAGAGTCCTGATATAACTCCTAAAATGTAGATAGCTCCTTCTTAGTTTTTTTATTGTCCAAAATTTCATTTAAAAAAAACAAACTATATGGATATAAGGGTTACAGAAGGAGGAAGGTTATATATCTTGCAGAGAAATGCTGAGAAATATTTTTCCATAAAGACATGTTTTGGCATCAAGTTTTATGATGAACTGACATTTTTCTGGCAGAGAAGAGAGTTAAACTGATCAAAACATGTCATTAATACTTTCTAAAAATATAGAACCTTATTAAAGTAAGAGCCATCACTCTACATAAATCTCTAGAAATTTGAGTCTGCCATAGACTAACATCTTCTATATATCCCAAGGAATCCATCCTTTTTCATCCCAACCTTTCTACTGCAGAAAAAATGTGAGGATGCCAGAATGATTTAACTCTTACTGCTTCAAATCAACTTATGAAAAATGTATTGTGGGTTTTTTTTAACATCTCTTTTCTATATGACGATTCCCACCTGAGTGGGTTAGGAGCAAAATGGGAGGGAAAGCAATAATACTAATAAGGTGACCATGCTTTTAAAGGGTAAAAAACAAACTTCTATATCTCAGTGGTACCAACATGCCAACTAAGTTTTAGTAATCCTTTCCTGTATTCCTTCTCCTGCTTCCAACTCATTTTCTGTAAGTACTGTGCAGCTGTGACTATAAGGTAGATGTAAACATTTTGATGGTTTCTGAGGATTAGCTTCTGGTTTATCTGCCATTACATTACCTTCCATAAGCAGACTGACCCTTGTTATAAGGGTCACGCACTGAAAGAAGTTGTAACAAGTAGCTTTATTTTACAAATAGTAGCATAAATATGACCTTATTTATCATATTAGTTAATTATTATTATGAACTGCGAAAACAATGCAGCTGTCCACGTATCTTCAGAGAATTAACTCATTTGTATATTTAAAAAGACTTAAGACATCAGTCACTTTTTCTATAACAATTTTTTTTTAATGCTTAATCAGTCAGCACAGTTTTCACATGCTAAAAAAGATATCCCCATTCTCCTTATAGTTATTCATTTATTTGGAATAAAAGTGAACCATTATACAGAAAAATAATTTTTGTCCATCATTTTCCAAAGAAATTGAAATTTCATTTGTGCACTTACTGAGGGGTTTTACTAGTCTCTTCAATCTTGCTTTAAACTTAGAGAGTGCTATAATTTGTTCTGTCTTCATATGGTATATTGTGGTCAGTAAAAACAAATAAAATTTATGGGCCTCATGAGAGTTACCTGTGCTCGACATGTGTTTGATACTTCATTATGGTCAGTTTAATAAGTGAAGATAAGTAGAGAGAGAAAAAAAAAGAAGTGATTCAAGGGCCATCATTCATCACCTTCCATAAGCAGACTGATGCTCAGCCAAGTCTGTGAGTAATGGGTATTCTGGAAGACAAAAGTTTTTTTATTGCTACTCAGTGTTACATGGTGTGGAGTATTCCTTTGGCCATTTGAGTTCAGATGTCCACTGGCTGGGCATGGCAAAGGTAGGCTGATAAAAATAGAAGCTCTGACATTGTGAAAACACTGCTCCGCACTAGCCAGAACATCGGTGTGTAATTGACGTCAGGTTAGTCATAAATATGAAATAAGGCATTCTACCAGCACGTATGAAGAAGCCTAATTCCATCCCAGCCAGGCCCAATATAAGAGTGTGATTAAAGAACAGGTTATTTTATAAAATTTAAATACATCCTTCTTCATCTTGTTCACTCTGCTTTGATTAGCTACTTGGAATGTCTTTTTAAGGTTTCCACCATCCCTTCGGCTCCAGTGAGGAGAGAAGGGTCACACTACAATCTTCTTTTCCACAACAGTGGATAGATAGTTTCACATGTTCTGATTATTTTTCTTGTAGCTACATGACCATCTCTTGGTCCCTGTCCAAATGCTGTGTAACAGCTCTTCATGCTTCTTTGACAGGATCAAGAGGTTCATGATAACCATCTAATTTTCCCACTGAGCATGTGTCAGTGCTAAGACAACCCTATGATTTAAAGGGAAGGAATCTTAAAGTTAGGAACCTGTTCTGTGAATGTGCAGTACTTGATTGTCAATAACAATGAGGAAATAAGGGGAAAATATAGGAAAATTTTATTTTAATCCTGTGCAATAAATGTAATTCTACCTGGGCTTCCTTTATCTTCCTCTGTGTCTGGTTTATAATTTTATTTTCAATCCTGTAAAAAAAAAATAAGTTACATTACAAAATGTAGTGGTGGATTTTAAATAATATCTGTTAATTAAACTTTACCCAAACTAATAAAACCTTCTGCACACATGTAAGAGCACAATACTCCATTGTGCAGAGAACGAAATGTCCAGCCTTGCAAAAGTTTTTCTCTTATCGCTTGGTATTTCTGGACTCGCAAAGACCTGAGTGTTCAGTTTCTCTCTTCTCACTTTGAGGTTTGTGAATTCTGCAAATAACAGATGAATAACCTGCAACAATGGTTCAGGCTTTTCAGAATGGATTTAAAGCACCTGGTGCTGAGGAAAGTATGAGTACATTTTAGGAAAAAGTGGTGCTTCTACCAATTGCATAAGTTATCGTAGCAATATAGTACCAATAATATGCTCTTTCTTCCCCCTTTAAATTTTCAGAATACTTTAGGCTGTGGAAGAAAATTACTAAACTGCTGCTAAGTTACTAAACACATGCTACTTTGCATGTGTTCCAGTAGGGGTTGATTTGACAGTTTTTACCACCAAGAAAAAGCTCCCATGGGACTACGCTGCCACCCATGTGTGTCATGATCTGGCTATTAAAGGTTATTAGAAATTCCTCTGCCCAAATTAAGGTGCAAATGAGACCATATTTCAGTGACAATAGTATGGATTTTATCTGATAGTAGATATGAAACAGAGAGAGAGAGAGAGAGAGAGAGAGAGAGAGAGAGAGAAAAAGAAATAGGAAATAGTTGGAGGGGACAAAAACAGAGTAACAGGGACAAAATGAAGAAAGTATCACCCCTGTGGATCCCAAAGATGCTCTGCTGATCTTCTCTTGCTGCTCTTCTTGGTGGTGAAGGGTTCCCCCGAAAAGCATAGAATCTGATGGATTAATATATGCTCAGGCCAGGTAGGAAAACCCAGGCACCTCCCTGGGTGGGGGGAGTTTGCCATTTTCTCTTACAATACACTCTGGGTTTGTTGCATTGCATTCAGTCCTGTGATGAGAGGCTTCAGGAATGACTCTGGGGAGTGCTTTGCCAGGTCTTTGATGGATTATAACACCCCCTCAGCTGCCTCCCACATGAGTATTCCATGGATGTGGCCTGTGGGGTTGGGGGTTTCACAGCTGGGCCAGTTTGTGATAAGGAGAATGGATGTTTTCCTCCTCTGACTAGAGGTTGCACCCAAAATCTCCTCTGCCCCCCCTACTCCCTTGCCTCCTTTCAGGGGCAGGAAACCTGGCTTCTGTGAGCTGTGGTCTTCTGCACCTCAAACTAGGGAAGGGAAGAATCTCTGCTGTGTTTGGCTTTCTGGTGGACGCATTCCTCTCCTTCAGCCTTGTTTGTTCCTCCCTAGAGGTGATAAAACAATGGGTTTGCTCTTTATCTTATCTAGATATCTTAACTTGCCATCCAAAGTTCTTCAGGGAGGCTTCTGTGGTTGTAGTTTCTTAATATAGTTCTTATAATTGGTAAAACCTCATAACAATATTTAAGGCATGAACCATTTCAATCCCTGACAAAGTGTCAGGCTGCAGAATGTGCCCTGCTCTTATGCCAGCATGGGCCAGCAGCAGTGAGCACACGTGTGGGACTGGATCACAAATGGTGTTTCCTGGGGCTCAGCATTCGGGCTAGTTCTGTTTAATATCTCTATCGATGACCCAGGTGAGGGCATCAAGGTCACCCTCAATGAGTTTGTAGATTACATCAAGCTGGGTGGGAGTGTTGATCTTCTGAAGGGTAGGAAGGCTCTGCTGAGGGATCTGGACAGGCTGGATCAATGGGCTGAGGCCAATAGTGTTATGTGGAATGCCAGGTCTACGAGGTGAAGTTCCAGGTCCTGCACTTGGGTCACAGCAACCCTATGCAGTGCTACATGCTGGGGGCAGAGTAGCTGGAAAGCAGCTGAGCAGAAAAGGAGCTGGGAGTCCTGGCTGACAGCAGCCGAACATGAGCCAGTGTACGCCCAGGTGGCAAAGAAGGCTAGTGGCATCCTGGCTTGAGTCATAAACTGTAGCCAGCAGTCCCAGGGCAGGGACTGTCGCTCTATACTCTGGGGTACTGGTGAGGCTGCATCCTGAATCCTGTGTCCAGTTCTGGGCCTCTCAATACAGGAAAGGCACTGAGGTGCTGGAGTGTGTTGAGAGAAGGGCAATGGAGCTGGCAAAGGGTCTGGAGCACAAGTCTGATGAGGAGAGGCTGAAGGAGCAAGGGCTACTTAGCCTGGAGAAAAGGTGACCTTCTTGCTGTCTACAACTCCCTAATAGGACATTGTAGCCAGTAGGGGTTTAGTTTCTTCTCCCAAGTAAGAAGTGATAGGACCAGAGAAAGTGGTCTCAAGTTACACCGGTGGAGGATTGGTTTAGATATTTGGAAAACTTTCTTCACTGAGAGATTTGTCAGACATCAGAACAGGCTGCCTCTGCTACTCTTTTAGTCACCATGGATGTGGCACTTAAGGACATGGTTTAGTGGTGGATTTGGTAGTGCTGTGTTAGTAGTTTGACTCAATGAATGATCTTGAAAGTCGAACCCACACTGACATTCTCAGATTAATTTCTATGGTCCTGTGAGTTCCAAAAGCAGGTATACTTTTAGCAGTTGAGCTTTATATTTTGGTGATAATAGTCCACTAATTTTCTGGTTTTTTTCTTCAGCAGCTATGTTTGTGATCACCTAGTGCATATCTGTGAGTTTTGTATTATTGTACAGAATGTGAGGAAGTTTACAGGTTGTTGTTGGTATTCTCTTTTAATAGTAAGTAAATGAGTATCTTAGGAAAGGTGGTAATATGTGGCCACCGCTAGCTGCTCAGAATCTTAGTTATGTGTAAGTGTACAGCTGTGATAGAAATTTGTAGGTCTGTTTATAGAGAACTAAATTCCCACCCAAATATTTATGAACTCTTGGGTCTGTTGGTGCAGAGTTTGAAATAATGACTGTAAAACGTCTCAGCTCCTGCATGGATGTGTTTAGAAGCGTTCAGTGATAAAGATTTCTGGATAGTTTATAGAGGACAGTTTGAGCGTCAATAAAGTTTTTATTCATTTGCACCTATAAGCATTAGATTAGACTACATAATTATCTTCTTTTGTAAAGCTTATAAAGCCTTTAGATGTGGAGAAGCCCTTGGCCTCATTAAGATGGTATGACCAGATGATGGTGACAGCCTTGCAGCAGAAGCAGCAGATATGTCTGCATACCTGAGGGGCGTGTGGTGACAAGCAAAGGGACATAAGGGATGGAATGGTGTCTGGGCCAAAGCTCTGTCTTAAACCTAACAGCAGATCTCTGACAAAAGAAGATTCCCTCAGGGATGAATGTGAAGGCAGGACAGGTAGAGATAAATCCTTCTCTTAATAAACATATCCAGCTTCTGCCAACTTCTTTGGGTGGCAGCATATATATGAGCACATGGGTGCAGTGAATAGTATTTTAGAGAAGTAAGCAAAACTCAGTTTTGCATTCCAGTTTGCATGAGAGAGTGAAACTGTGTCAGGGGACTAAAAGCATAATAAGTAAAGTGCTTGGGGTGCAGACCATTCCACTTCCAAAATTGCAATTCTAGGGGTTCTGAGTGCACTTCAGTTGAGATTTTCTCTGTATGGCTGCAGCTGTGCACCGTCCCTGTTATATTGGCTGAGAAAAGGCTATGTGTATGTCTTGAATATGTTAATTCAAAATGCAAATAAGACAGGCCATTGATTTGAAATTTTGCATATGAATAATCTATGAAAGGAAATGGCTTCTATCTTTCTCAGCATGTTGAAGGAGGCGATTCTGCTCTTCTACTACAGTCTAGTGAATTGAATTCTGCATCCAGGTCAGGACCCTCGGCACAAAAAAAACATGGACCCATTAGAGTGGGTCCAGAGGTGGTCCATGAAAGTGGTTAGAGAACTGAAAGAACTCTCTTTGAAGATAGGCTGAGATTCGGGATTTTTCAGTCTGGAGGAGGGAATGTTTCAGAGAAACTTGATTGCAGCCTTCCAGTACCTTAACGGGGCTTTTTAAAAGGAGTACCATTTCCTGGTACTTTTTATTGGAGCACATAGCAACAGCACAAGGAGCAATGATTTTAAATTGAAACAGGGTAGGTCTAGTTAGATATTAGGAAGAAATTCTTTACTGTGAGGGTGGTGAGGCTCTAGAATAAGTTGTCCAGACAAGCTGTGGCTGCCCCATCCCTGGAAATATTCAAGGCCAGGTTGGATGGAGCCTTGGGCAGCCTGATTTTGTAAGTGGTATCCCTGCCATTGGTAGGAGAGTTGGAACTAATTGATTTTTAGGGTTCCTTCCAACCCAAACAAGTCTAAGATCCTATGATTCTCTGGTGAATTTTGCATATTCCTTATGTAGAATGAGAAACACTATTTAAGCACTTCCCAGATATGCTGCTCTATGGCTTCCTTTTGCCCTTAGTTTCCAGGAAGAAACACTAAATGCAAATCATTTTTCTTTATTTGCAATAGGTCAAACTAATTTAGCTAAAGTTCACACCTATCTGCATAGAAGATTATTGTAAACACAATAAAATTCAAAGGTCATTTCTGTGACTGAAAGAGGATCAAAGGTGCTTTCTGTGCTATTTTAATCCACTTCAGAGCATTGTAATGAGTTTAGTAAAGGGTGAAAGTCCAAAACTTTCCCTTGTCATTGTCCTTTATGTAACTCTATTAACTATTCACTGGTCTGGCACTATAACATGTTCAATGGTGAATGAAGGAGAATCTGTCAAGGGGAACTTAGTTAGAGTATAACAGCTCCTGATGTATGCTGATTTTGTTGATATGTTTCATCAGTTGAACAGTAGCAGCTTGGAAAGCAGAAGTCAAACTCACCCTGATAATGAAGTCTTAATACTTACATTACAAAAGTGAATGCTAATCTTCAGAGGCAGGTTGCAAAATTCCTGTGCTTTACATAGTTTCCAAAATAATCCTGAATAACAGACCAGTATGTTTGCTCTTAAGCTGTTTCCTGGTGCTTAAGCAGGAACATGCCTTAATTGTTTCTGCAAAATGCTGATATTGCTAAATATTACTTTTACCTAACAATCAGAATACTTGCTGTGGAGCTGGTCTAGACCAACTGGGCCCCTTTGGAGCAATGTAAGTGGAGGCTATTAGGACATGCTATTGCTCTTAGACTTAAGAAGTGAATACATTTGTGAATTGTGAATACATTTAATTTAGCTCCCTACAGGTAATCATCTCTTCAGAAAACTCTTTTCAGTTCAGACGGTCAGAAAAGCCTATTCAAGATTCACTGTTCAATAGTTTGAAAATAATAGAAATGAAGATGGCTTGTTGATGTCACGTAAAATGCAATTTTTTTATCCTGTCCTGAACTGATCTGTTGCTCTCTATTATTGAAAATGGTGTTTAACTCTTGTTTTTATAATATGAATTTGCAGTATTCTTTTAGATTGCACAATCAAATCAGTTAAAATAATTAAAGTATTCTGAAGAGAGAAGACTTACAGAGAAATACTTTGGTTCATTTTTTCCTTTTTTATTCAGCTTTTAGTTGGTACAATGACCTTAGTTTTGACTTAATTGTAATAATGTGTGCAAAGCTGCTGATCTCTCATAAATGATAAGAACCATGGAATCAGAGAATGGTGGGCTACTTTGGTTAAGAGACTGGCTATATTTGCACTAATATTCAGACTTTCAATATTCTGCTCAAAAAAAAAAAATAGGTTTGTATAATTTGGTTTCATTGTGCTACAAGTACTGTATAGAACCCCAGAATCAGTGAACAGCTTGGGTTGAAAGGGACCTTAAAGATGATCTAGTTTTAATTCCCCTGAAATGGGCAGGGATACTTTCCACTAGACCAGGTTGCTTAGAGCTCCATCCAACCTGGCCATCAACACTTTCAGGGTTTGGGAATCCACAGCTTCTCTGGGCAACCTGTTCCAGGGCTTCATAGCCCTGATAGTAAATAATTTCTTTGTAATATCTAATGTAAACCTACTTGGTTTCTGTTTGAAGCCATAGCCCCTTGTCCTGTCACTACATGCCCTTACAAAAAGTCCCTCTCCATCTTTTCTGTAAGTATCCTTCAGCTACTGGAAGGGCACAATTAGGTCACTCCAAAGTCTACTCTTTTCTAAACTGAACAAACCCGGATTTCTCTCTGCCTTTCTTCACAGGAGAAATGCTTCATTCCTTTGATCAGCTTGGGGCCCTCCTCTGGACTTGCTTCAACAGGTTGGTATCTCCCTTGTGTTTGAGATCCCAGAGCTGGATACACTACCCAAAATACCATTCTCTCTTTTCAAAGTCACCAAAATCATAGCTATGGATTTATAAGGCCAAGACACCCTCTTAGGTCCACTGCATCCCTTACCCCCCCCAAAAATCGCACACCCCGAGCAACAAACCCAAACACCCAATCAAACAAGAAGAAGAACCTAAAAATCTCAAAAACCCTATCTGGAGTGAAAGGAAAACCATTCTTTCATTAAAGCCTTGAAACTTCCAAGTTCATCTAACTTTCTCCTGAAAGACTTTGACTGTGCAGTCAGATGCAGATTAATGAGGAAATTTCAGTCCTGGTACAGAAAGATTGTTACAGCATGTGATTCTTCCTACTGATAAAATGCCAGTCTGAAATGACCCAGTTGAACCGACTAACTCTATTGCAAAGAATCTAACAGTGTTTCCATGGAAAAACACAGCTCCATCAATAAGGTTTCTAAGCTTTATGGTACTCCCCAAAAGGGAATTACATCCCGAGTGGATGAGGCAATTAATCTCTGTTTCCATCTCTTTGCTTGGAGACTTCTGATTGCAGTGAACAAAGCCCTTTAAAAGCAACAGAAAAGGGTTGCTCCCTGACTGCTCCTACAGAAATTTATAGGATATTTTTCACACAAAGACATTTCCCAGTGGAATGCTTTTTTTCACTGGTGGACTTTGGAAATTGCATGAACCACAAAGCAAGCACCTACATATGTGAAGGGAGCGTGTTAGTATTCTACAAGAATGGGACGTGAGATACTACATTATATTTGGATTATTCGACAAGCCAGATCCTGAAAACATTTAATGAGGATGCTAGTAAATGTGACAGCTCAACAGCAGCAGTATTTGATTTCACATTAATTTATTGCTTGTGGAGAACAGATATATTGTTTTTCAGACACATCTGTATTCCTCAAAGAAAATCAATTCAAGTTGAAAGAAAGTTGAATGCCAGGAAGAAGATCATTAGGTGTGATAAATGCATCTGTGAATGATCTGAGTGTGCTTGCTGAAAGAGAAGAATTTCAGGAAAGACTGGAAAAAAGGGAAAAGTTTTCAGGTCTGAAAAGTTTCTTGTTGGCAATGTTAGTGCCAACTAACATGTCTCAGAGCTTTCACTGGAAAAACTGGAAATTATTTCCCCTGATGCTGTATGCCCATCTCTTGGCAAGTAAAATGGGTGAATGGATTCTAGTGTGATTGAAAGTAAATGCTTCCTTTAATTAGCATTAGCTTTTATAAGCATTAGCTACATAGGACAGAATCCTATGTAGTGTAGGTATATCCAATTTTATTGGAATAGCTTTCATGTAGAATGTACTTGTCCTGTAGCTCTGTTTAAATCAACAAGTTAAAGTTTCTTTTGAACATTAAGAAAAGAAGTCAAGATATTCAGTATATTATATTTATTTTTGTTTTGTCTCCTGATGGGCACAAGCTCCAGATCATTTTGTGGAGCCTGAGTTATCTTAGGACTGTTCTGCACTGTATTTCAGTGTGCTGGGAGAGAATCTGTCATGCGTGTTATCTGGATGTTAGTTGGGTCACAGGTGGAGAGGAACAATGTTCGCAGTTAATGGGTAGTGTTACTTATCCCACCAATGCAATTTAACTAATCAGAGTTGCACCAGTGGCACCAAAGGCAAAAATAAATAAATGGAATTACTTCAACTGATGCTCACAATGCAGAAGGTGAATTGATTTGCAGACTTTTCACTTGCAGTTTATGAAAAACTCCCAATTTTTAGAAATATTCAGTAATCTATATTATTTTTAAGTTCTCTGTGTCTATTGTTGCTTATGTTCTTACCTTGCTTGTCCTTTAACCTAAAAAACATACAAACCTATCATGTCTTTTAATTATAATTTTGAGGATAGGCTGGTTAATGACATGTTTCAGTCAATTTATCTGGGTGGTTGACCCGTATCTGTAGATTTTGCTGCAGTTCAACATAGGAGTCCAGTTAATAAACTAACTATAAGGGATTTAATAAGGAAAACTATATATTTTGTGTTTATGGAATTCAAGTTAGACTGGAGAAGCAGTAGGATTTTTTCCTTTTGAATGTACATCATGAAAGCCTTATGGTCATTCATGCACATCAGAAAATTATTGATAGAGGAATTATGTAAACTGAAAGACTGGTTAAAAATATCTGTAGTCGCAGTACTCAGTGTATATTATGGCTTTTTGAAATGTTCTTACAGGCAACTGGGACTCATAACTATCTATTGCTTCTAATGTAGGTACATGGCTGGTGCCTTTGAAGAGTGCAGGTGCACCTCCTCGGAATGTGTCAGACATGGATATAACTTGCCTGCCTGTATGAGCATTGTACAATTCGGCTGCTCTCTTCTGTAAAAAGAAGACCTTCATTGAATGCAAAGTAATAGTTTGTTTGACAGTCACAGATTTCTCAAACTTGTGTAGCAGTGATTTCTCCAGCTTTTAGTCCTTTAACAATCATCTTATTGCCTGCTTTTGGCCTCAGTCAAACAGCAAGACAAAGCTGAAGCTGACAGGAATCATGTATAGGATATTGTCCTTGGAAAGTACAGTGAAGACATTTTCCTAGGGGGTTTTTAGTGTTTCTAAATTATAGCTATCTAAAAAGGTCTTTTGTGTAATGAGTCTTTACAGGAAGTCTCTCCTGGAAACTTCATATTCTACTTATGTCAGAAATCTGAATGCATATTCATGATTATTCAATTACTCTACTTTGAACTGCAATAACATTAGTAACTGTATTTCTGTCAAAAACCTGCCCAAGCACAAAATTTGTCTTGCAATTCCTCAAAAAAACCGCCCCCCAAAATCCCAAAACTCTAAACAAACAAAAAATAAAACAAAAACCCCCAATCACTTAAAAAAATCCATTAAATATTAAAAAACCATCCTGATGTCCCTAAAAATCCAAGTAAGATGACTCAGTCCCCTTAAATTTTTTTTTAAACATTTTAGTATTGAAAATGGAGGTAACGGTTTTGATTCAATCATTACACAAGTTACAATTTTCTTTCCTTCTGATATGATTATTGTTTTCAGTTTAATATTATTCTCTGTATTTGAGACCCTTAACTCATTAAAACTAACACTTCTAAAACTGCATTACTAGGAAAGAATAAATACCAAA
Organism: Donacobius atricapilla; assembly: GCA_013397315.1. Taxonomy (NCBI): domain Eukaryota; kingdom Metazoa; phylum Chordata; class Aves; order Passeriformes; family Mimidae; genus Donacobius; species Donacobius atricapilla. Next base: position 35,624 of record WBMY01011944.1, on the reverse strand, counting down.
AAATTTTAAATCTGTAACATCCTGGTAGAAAAGGGTTTCCTATACATTTGGATCACAGGTTATGAATGAAGGTATTCTTACATGGACTTTGAAGAACAGAGGTCAAGTGAGTACCTTGTGCCCTACAGGTTCTCTCTCGATCTCAGTAAAATGTCACCAATTCCATACAGCTCCTATCATGACATCTGGCTGTGCATCAGAAGCCAGTTTTTATTCCAGAAAAAAAGCCTGGAAATCCCAATGCTATTGCTATTAATTATTTCTATTTTAATTTGTAATTAAATTTGTAGTTATTGTTATTTTTTTTTTTTAAATAAGATGTAGGGGTATACAGGAACATAATACCTGAGGCTGAGTTTCACAGTGCGTGCCAGAGTGTATGTCATGGGTATGAGAAATCATCCAGCCTGCATACATTTTATTTATGGGCAGGCACATTTCCTCCAGGTGACAGGAAACCTGGGAAATTTTGTTCCCAAATGAATTAGTTTGGATTGGCTGGTATTCAAAATGATCAGCCTTCAAGTTTGAAATAATAGCAAATTTCTGAAATATATAGCAGACATCTAAATATATAGGAAAGGCCATGTTAAAGGAATTCAAGATAGCAGAAATTAGCCTTCAAATGTTAGGAATTACTGTCAGCTTTGTTGGATAGTTTCCTTCACACTTAAAATAGGTGCATTGCAATAAGGTATTCTCATTCTGAACAATATTACCCTCATAATGCTTTCTGTCTAGGGTTGGAATATTTCACTGAAGAAAAGTGTGTGGTTGTCTCCTTATGTAGACAACGTGCAGAAGGGAATAAACACAGGGGATTTGTCTAACAGCTATGGAATGCAATGGGTGCTCACACTGAGGAACAGAAGATAATTCAGTTTTTAATCTTACAAGGCTTGAAGTTTAAAAATTATGATTAATGCAGAGAATCAGTCTTGAATCTTGGGTCCTATCCCATGACTGTTTTAAGAGACTAAATCACATATGCAGCCTTGAGACTAACTCATCTTAAATGTGAATTATCATTGCTTTCCTCAAAAAGCAAGCTAAGAATAATTTCTTTCACCTAATAAGGGTTGTACAGGTTGTGATTACAGAAAAATCAGTCAGTGAAAGCATGAAGAAAAAAATATCTAATTTTCAAGAAGAATTATCGCGAGTATATAAATATCTGGTGCTGGAAGCTGAAATAGGGCTTTTTGGCTAAATATTGCAGAGCTTATACTGGGCTGGAAACATTGTTTTGGGTCTTTTGATGCACTTTCTAAATTATTATATGTTCTTTTTGGATATTTTTCCCCCTATGCTTCTGCTAAAACAATGGGCAATTTGGAAAACTCCTTTAATTATTTTGGCATATTGTGGGGGGAGGGTAGAAATGATTGGTGCAACAGTAGGGTTTTTTTCAGTTTGCACATTTTATACCTCTATGCACTAAGTGAGCAAGGATAGAAGCAGCTGGTTCCAGGAAGTACAAAATGAGATATGCTCACATGTGGACACTGCTTCTGCGTGGCAGAGGTGGCCGGTGCTCAGCATGGATGTGCAATGTATCCTGAATGTGCTGGGAATGCCAATCCCTGCACTGGCAGTGTAGTTCACCTGCAACTCACAAAATGTGCCACAGAATCAGCCTGGCATGTGCCATGGTTCCTAGTGGGTTATGCAACCAGTGAAAAGAATCTGCTGCACCTGAAAACTCTGGTAATCCAAGTCTTCAGACTTGACAGCGTAGACAAAGCTTGCAAATGAAAGAAAACTCCTGGGGAAAACCTTGATACGTAGGAGCTACTTTTGGAATAATTCTATATCAAGTAGGATGTGCCCCAACAGAGAAACTATGTGAGAGAAAGCAATTAAAACTGGAACTAATCAAATATAATGCCAGTTGGTGCAACAAGTAATAATTTGATATTTACAATCTGTTCTGGTGTAGTAAAACTCACTTGGGGGGCTGATATGGAGCACACAATATTTTCCCTAGCAGAGTACAAGTAAAATGATGGTACTGATTTTAATTTGTAGGGCTGAGCCTGCTTTCCTGGGGGTATTGACCCTCTGCTATTGTCTTCTCTTCCATGCTTCGACTTTACAACGTGTATAATGAAGCACCACAGAGAGTAATTTGCTCCCTTTCAGCTTTTTCCTTGGTGGCAAGATCACTGTCATCTGTCAATGCAGTGGAGAGAAGATGATGAAATTTAAACAGACAGCTTAAAACTGACAATTTTATTTGCTTCCTCTTCCATTGTTTTTTTCCAAGCAGGTATGACCCTTTTCAAGCTGGATAAAGTCAGAGTAAAATATATTAATCAAGATGTGGTTTTAAATATGATTCTTACTCTGAAGCTAATTTAATAGAGCACCCTTACTAAATTTGTAGAAGCTGGTTTTGTTATTACTGCTGCTCTTTAGAGGGATAGCCAATAGTAACAACGGATTAAAACCTTTTTTTTTCAATATAAATAACAATATATTGAAACTGTTAATCTAGTAAATTTATTTGCAAAGTTAGTTTTTTCCAAGTTCATCTCACATACAACTTTTTAAATAACCTCTTGCTTTTTAAATGTTAATAACTTCTATATTACTGAATCTAAGATAAACCAATTTCTTCACTATTTAAAAAGAAAAACGTTGGTCATTAAGTTCTGTTGTAGGTTGTTGATCAGTCTTCTTCCTCTGGGATCATCATTTTAATAGACCTACTTATTGAATATCATTTAGAAAAGAGAAGTTCTTTGTGAATAACTGCATTGCCTATTTCTAGCTGCGGCTGTAATTAGGTTGAATTTACTTTTCTAGTGCCTTTTAGGAGAATGTGTGTACATCCAAAATTTCTCTCTCCCTAAAGTTCGACCTCATAATATATTTACAGAATGGCTAAGTGGTTGTCAGACTACTGACCAGAACAGTGTTCAAAATGAACCTTCCTTCTTTAAACAAAACAGGGAAATGAACATGTGATAGAAAAGCTCTGCCTATTAATTTTATTCTTCAGCAGATTATTTCCTTACTATTTGCTGTTTGCAGTTCAGACTTCAGATATCCCTGACCTAGTTGCTTGAAATTGACAGCTTAAATGGTTTGGGAAAAGAAAGCTAATTTAGAGTGAGACAACCTTGAGAAATCTTTGAAAGACTTATAGAAATTTCTACTCAAACTGTCTTATCTGTGGCTTTATGAACTTAAACCTAAAGTTTAAAAAAATAATCCCCCCCGCAAAAAGTGAAATGCTGAGTGTGCATATGTTCTACTAGTTCAGTGACAGAAAGCAGAGGTAAAAAAGTCTCCCAGACATGATGTATAAAACAAGAAGTAAATGGTTGAAAAGGAAAAGAAACTTCTAAGGATGTACTTAATAAATATTTCACAGAGTAAATGATGTATGAATAGACAGATGCAAGGCCATTCAGGATTCATTTGTACAGACACATGCTACCAGTAATCTAGATTTTTTTTTTTCCTGCTTTTAATGAAGTTTCTTCTGCTGGGAAAAAATTGTGTCTGAAACAGTAGAGAAAGTGAATTCAAGTTAATTTTAGCCACGAGCAGAGGTGTTTTCTGCCACTCAGTCCTGTGGCATAAGAGCACTAAGAAAAGCTGTATGTGTTTCAAAATGATGTCTTCTGTCATTAACCAAGAAAGAATTTGGTTGGTGATGATTTGTGCTCAGCACAAATTAACTAAGACTTCCACTTAAAATATCTAGTGGAGAACTTGAGAACCACTGATGTCTCTTTTTTTTTTTTTTTTTAGGAGAGTGGGTAACTGAAGTGTTGAGCTGAAACCTGTGCAAGCCACTGCTTGGGAAGACTGTTGTGTCTTCCAGCATCTGCTTCCATACCTATTTTTCCCAATGGTTTTTTGGTGATCTTCATTGGAGGGGTGGAATAACTAAAAATAGATTGATTTAATGTCATTCATTTTAACCATTTATTTGTTTTGTGCTAAATACAAGGTGGATGACTACATTTTATCTTTTGAAATTTTTGAAAATAGTGTTTTGAATGAAGAAAAACTGCTTTATACTGAACATGAAAACTGAACATCATATGTCTTAAGCTGACTTCTATTTTCATGCTGTGGAGACATGACTGAACAGAGTTTTAGTACTTTTGTTTTATACACTATTTTTAAACTTACTATATTGCTAAACTTGTGATACAGTGTAATGGCATATATTTATATACAAAAATCATGCAGGACTTCTCGAAAAACAGCATGGAGTTACAAAAACTGGCTGTACAATCAGATAACAAGAGTCAACTGCATTATTGCAGGTTAATAAAAGAAAAAAAAAATTTAATAAAAGAAAAAAAATTTCAATAAAAGCATCTGGTGCCTGAAGGTCAACAGTTTAATGCTAACAGGTTAATGCTAAAGCAAAGATGTATGGTTTTTGAGTCATGTATTGGAAATATTGACACCAGAAATATCCTGAAGAGGAAAACACTCATGAACTTAACCTTGAACACAGGTCTAGTTTTATGAATTCTTATACTATTCCTGTTATTACCTATGCACTTTCTTCACCACTGAAGCTCTACACTGGGCATGTTTGGATCTGTCATGTGTGGCAGGGATATATTTTTTATTGTGGATTACTTCCCAAGTGAGGTGAAAGGGTCCTATGTATGGCTGACTGAAAACTCAAACCCGTGACTTCCAGCATTGCTTTCATGATACCACAACTGTATGTTTGGCCTTCTGATCTTCTGTGAGTGGCATTTGTCATGAAATCCCAGCAATAAATTTTGTTTTAAAACTGGCTTAGAGTCGCACCTTTTCTTTCTGCTGTTAACCATGAAATTCAAAAAATTTCTCATGGATCTGTTCCAACTGTTTTACTGCTTTAAGGCGAGTAGCATGTTCTAGAACAACCCCAAGCCTTACGTCAGTACCTTGCATGGCTTCCATTTTTTCTTTTTTTCAGCAGGCAAGAAGTAAAAAAAGTTCCTGTTCTCCCACAAGACCTTTTCACCCTTTTTCCACTTTCTTACCTCTTGCTTATTTTCCTTTCTTGATATGGCAACTGCCATGGCTTTGTCCTTCACCAATTACTGGAAGGACACCTTTCCATATGTCAACAAAGATAAAGACCTACTGCTGGCAAATTTTACTGCAAGTAACTCTGAACGCTGAGGTGCTAATTATAGCATTCGGAGGAAACAAGAAGGATGTTAAATCAATTGCAAAATGTGTGTGCAAGAACATTAATTGTAATAATTCAAAGTTATTCTGACAAAATCTATGTGAAGCTCAGTTGGAAATTGTTCCAGTTCTGATGAATCACAAGGGGGGAGGGAAGGTCGTTAATTTTTCTAGAAAACAGGTCAAAGCCGTCTCCCTGGAATTTCTATATCATAGGTATATTTCCAGGTGTGTGATCTCTTTTGCCCTCTCAAATACCAATATGACTTTTAATCGCTGTACATCTTTGTGAATTCAACTGTGTTATGTTGTGAGTACCTCTCTGTTTTTTTTCCAAATGTTTCTCCATCACATTCTTTTCCAAACACAACTGGCAAGCCAGAAACTTTCTTAGTGTTAAAATCTTTCCTGTAAAGTTACCTTTTATAGAGGTATCCATGATAAATTAACTTTGACTCATCCTGTCTTTTATATATTTGCATTGTGTGGGTGGAATCTCTTTATACAACAAAAATGTCCAGTGCTATTATTTGTTCTGGTCAATTATATTAACTCATAAATTTATTTTTCTACATGCTGTTTATACTGGTGATAGGGAAGCAAAAAGTAAAACAGTGTATTTAAATTCAAGTCAGGGTGACTTGGAGAGCCTGCAAAGTCACACCAATGTTGCAGAGTACTGTACACCCAGCCTTATGGATTGGGGGTGGCAATGCCAGAAGACCTCACATCAATCTTCAGGAACAAACAGAGCTGATGTTTTAAATAGTTAAGTGTCTTCCCATTATGATTTATCTTGTTGGAACAACAGTTTTTGGCTAGACTTAGAGGATTAAATGCAGGGTGCCCTGCTGCTGAAGGAGGAGAAAGTACCTGTAGGTCATAACTATTTGACCAAAGGAGAGGGTCTGTAAAACATTTGGATTGATCACTTCTCTGGGCTGTTATCCTGATGAACAGCAGGGGTACTCAAACATTTGCAGAAGAAGAAGGCAGAGAGGTTAAAGGTGAAACACAGGATCTGGATCTGGAAGTTTTGTATTTATTTCTTGTCTGTGAAACAACTCTGGCATGACTGTAAAGTGCTCACTCACTGTCTGTGCCATGTGTCCTGGAATGAAGAGAGAACAGTAATAGATTTTTAAATGGTTTATACAAAGCTAAATTTCCAGGTGATTGAATCTACCTTCATGATAGCAAGAAGCTCGGTGCAAGAACAGCAAATCCTGCTGGTACCTTGTGCAGAAAGGAGGAGAAATTAAACTATTCCAGCTACAATAATAAATAGGCAGTGATATCCCAGCTAAGAATGGTGACTTAGTAAAGCTGTCTTCATTTATACTTGTTTCTGTGGACCTGAGCATGTTGTTGCTGCTTTAATTGTTTAATATAATTTGAAGATGCTAATTTATTTGAACAATTGTCTTTCCTTCATTCCTTTGTGTAATCACAAGAATGTTGAGAGATTATTCCTTTAAAATGATCCTTGTCATATAGCATTAGTTTAGTGTTTATTTTGTTCATTAAATATTCTTTGGTTTAAAGACTTCTTAAGACTTTCAAAAGACATTTTAAGGTTGTGTTAACTTACTTGGAACAATGTTTCTGATAGAAGTTATCTATGACACCTGATATCTATGCTTCTGTTATCTAGAGTATGTCTTCCGCAACCAAATAGTTTTATTTTACAGTTCATTTTACACACTCTAGCTGCAGTAATCTAATCCCATTTACAATTTCTTTCTCTCCCCTTGCAAGACCCTGTGTTCATTTTTTTCAATGAATCTCTGTAGTCTTCATTTATACCATCTGATTCCCCAGTTATCTTCCATGTTCTGTATTTCCTTGCTGCAGTATTTTCAGCTTTTTTCCTTACCAGCCATTGTGTGAGCTACTGAGTTTGCAAGGGGCAGTAAGTGCTGTGGCTTTTCAAAGCAATATAGTTACTATCTTCAACAGAAAGGCTAGTTAGAGAGTGTCACATCATTGCTTTTCCTTACAATGGAAACCTTAGACTTGAATTTCCACTCTTTCAAACTTGGTGGAAATTGCAAAGTTTTTACAAAGGGGCTGACAATTGTGGTCTGTAAGCCTCACTTGCAGAGTCAAGCTAACAATATTTGAAGTCTTTACTGTCAAGACTGAAATGTTTAGGCCATTACTATCTACAAGTAAATTTCTGTGTAAGTTAGAGATGACAAAAATAGTACTCTTAGAATGCTGATAGAGTAGGCGGAAATTTTTTTTCTGTGTTTTTTTTTTTTTTTTTTTTGTATTTTGTTTGCTTGTTTAATTGGTTGTTATGTTTTTTTTTTGTTTGGGTCGTTGGTTGGTTTGTTTTGGTTTTTTGTAGCCAGCTAGTGTGAATTTGTGATAGATGAAATATGGGAGGGAAATATAAACTGGTAGTAAACAAATGAGTCAAGTATACCTGGATTGTCATGTTGTCCTGGGGTGATTCTTTGATACTTGTATCCCCAGTTGTCTCTTCTGTATATACTGTATGTTAAGTCCTGTACCTTTAAGACTTAGTAACCCCTGATAAGTAACAGCTGTGTTAATTAACCAGTACAACCTTGCTCCTGATGAGTAACGGCTTTATCCAATAAGGATGAGTGAGATAAAAGAGGATAGCTGATAAGGGAGCAACCTTGAGGAGCATGAGCATAGACTCATGAAGCAGGGTCCTTAGGAGAGAGAGTCACTCCTGTGAGACTAGTTCTCAGAGTGAAAGTGGAGAAAGATGATGCGTGGAATTTGTTTTGAAAACATCATTCTCTCCTCTGCATTCCTGCTCCTGGACTGTGCTTGTCTGAGACCTGTCTTGTCCTATACTGAAAAACCCAGAGAGACATCTAGCTCTCATGCCTGCACCCCCAGGACCCAGGAAGGCGTTTTTTCCACATTGGAGGGACTGAGTAAGCTGAGCTACCCAAAGCAAGTAATTTCTGAATTTACCATCTCACTTCAGGGCAACGAGAAGTCTTATTGTTTCATATTATTCATTCTTTATGCCTGTGGGCACTTTATTTGTTAAATAAATAGTTTTTTCTACTTTCTTCCAAGGAAGCTCATTTTTCCTGGACTGGTTGGGGGAGGGGCCTTTTAGGTTTGCTTCCCAGAGGGACCCCATTCAGGGTTTCTCTCACAAATTTTCCCTAAACCAGGACACATGTACCACAGGAGTGTACTTCCTTGACTTTGAACACTGTCTCCCTGAAAAATCTGGTAATTTTATCATCAGCTGAAGACAGGAAAAGTCCCACAAATGTTGAAATCCATTTTGTAGTGGGAATTTGTATTCAAAATATTTGAGATCTGTTCTACTATATGAGGTATATACACTATAAGAATGCCATAGATAGGAGAAGATATGTATCTATCAGGTTATACAGGTGACAGCAGATTCTAGAAAGGCTCCAAGTGAAAGATTCATATGCTATCTGATATGACTGCTGCCTATAAAGCTCAGTAGAGGCATAGAAAGATAGAGACTGGAAGGAATTCTGGAAATGATTTAGTACAAATTGCTTGTTCAGAGCAGGGCCTGCTCCCGAGTTAAATCCCACTTAAAGATACTTCCATGCCAGTAATTTTGAGGAGGAGGCAACTGCCCTCCTTTGATGGGAAAACCAGTGGAAGGAATGCAGAAGGTGAAATGGAAGAGTTTCCTTGTTTCATTACTTCTGAACAAACCTGAGTAACTGTAGCAGTTTCACATTTGCCAATTTTGACCTGTTTCCTGGCCAACGCATCAATTATGTGACGGTTTCAGTGTTTACTCTTTTGTAGGATATGACTAGGAGAAAAGAAAAAGCACAACAGGCCTAAACTTTAAAAGTTACAAAGATAGATAGTTTATTTACACACACTAAAGATTGAAGAAGAAAAAGAAAAGAAAAAAGAAAATCGAAAATTCAAAACCATTCTCCTTTTCCCACCAACTGTTCACTTTCCCACAACCAACACAGAGAGACAAAACTATGATTTTCAGTCAGTTTCACCATTTAAACATAATCTTTCATCACTCTGGGAGAGGGTCTCTCTGGTGTCCCATGGATCTCACTGACAACCTAGAAAGATGTTTTTGGCCTAAGATCTCTTTCTCTTGTAGTCATTCTTTAGATCTGCAATGTGTTAATATACCACTCTTGTCATAAAGTATTCTGATACTTCTGATACATAGAAAACCTTCATATATCTTTTTGAGAATAGAAGAAATATGTCTTATTCCTCCTTCAAGGGCAATAAAGCAGCTTGATGTGCCCTTTAGGCTGGAACAAATCTTAATATAAATGTCTCTGCATCTCATTGTTACCAATACAGGTTTCACAAGGGAGGAGGCAGCTTAATTTTGATAATCCCTAAGGTTTAGATACAGTGGCTACATAAAAAATTATTTTGCTGCCAGAAAACAGATTATTAAAACAAAGTTATTATTTCTGGGGAAAAAATGAAAAGTTGACATGCTTTTAAGATAGATTGTGGAAATACTACTTTGGTGTTATTTCCTGGTATTTTTTAAGCGAGTGTTTCTGCAAGATTTCCCGTTAACAAAAAGAAAGGGTTTTGTCAATACCAATTTCCCACTGATTTTTTGAAGCATGCCTGTTCCTTTGGTGCATTTGCCTGTGAAGTTGACATTGAAACTTGGTTCATTGGTTATTTTGCATTTATGACTATACTCTTGCTTCTAGACAGCTTTTAGTGCTACAAAGTAATTTTGCATAAAGAGAAGCGCCTAAATTTTTGAAGACTATAATGTTTTTTGTTCACCACCTAGCAGCCTGGATTTCTATAAATATTCCATTGATTCAGTTTGAATGGGGCTTGCTCAGTCTGCAAAGGTGATAAATGCCAAAAATATCAAGAATGACAAGTTTCTTTCTGTACTGATTTCATTGGAAAAAAATGGTTTTCACAAAAGCTTCTATTTAAATTGTGTCTTAATTGAGAACCTTCAGAAACATTTTCTTTGTTGCTTGGCTGTGGCTTCAAGCACCTCTAGATCTTACAGCTTTGCTGATTAACACTAGGGTAATTTTTAGCTCCTTGTTGGGATTTTTTGGACAGTAAGTCTAGGTGTTTTATAGAGGAACCATCCCAACTTCATCTATCCAGGACAGGCATGTGTGATGAAGTAAGACAAAGAATGTGCAAAATCATCTACCAATTCTCTATTGCTTTATATTTTTGAGTGAAGTGTAATAACTTCAGTAATGAAAGAAGTTTTGGTTTGCTTCCCAGAAAGTTTTTGCATTCTGGTTGGAGTCACTGAGCGCAACGTTTTATTTGCAAAGTGGTACACATTTGATGAGTGATGCAGCAACAAAACTGCAAAGCCTGAACAGGTTGGCAGCAATTCCATACGTTTTCTGCTGTGGGGTGGAAAACTGAATTTGAAGGATCTGGACAGGCATTATAGTGGGGCAGAATATTTATTTAAAACCCCTTACTCCTTATGTGACCCTTGGAGAGTACTGGCATCGCAGTGTAGTATTTAAAGTACGAGACTGGTGAATCCGGAGATGTATTACACTGCTGCACTTCAGTGTGAGATTGTACAGTACTAGTCAAAATGGAAAATAATGAGATAGAAGAGCCTTGTAACTCCCCCAAAGAGCTTCTGTAGTCCCTCATACCTCAGCCTGGAATTCTGCAATGCTTTTCTGCCATCTCTAAGGCTACACATCCAACTTGTCAAAGGTCTGGGCTTTTTATTTAAGAGAAATAATTAGTGTTCATTCAGCTCTTTAAAAATGAAACTGGAGTAAATAAATGCCATCTCTTTTTATTTGTAATAGCCTAATGGCTCAGGAATACCATTTCAGTTAAATGTCATTTTGTGTTTTTCGCAGCTCAAATTTTCAAAGCTAGGAAACAGAAGATATCTATGTCCTTAAATTTGAAGAAGTAAAATGCATTTGGAAATGAAAGTGAATGAATGGCGATTGGATAATACAATTTATTTTTATCATCTGAGAGGCAAAATACCTGTCATGGAAATGGACTTAAATGTTGGTGTTATCTTCTGCTGACTACATACTATTGATTTTTGCCTGAAATAGTTTCTTATTACATCTTTGCTCATCATAGTAAGTAAGCTAAGTATTTTTAATCAATGCTTATTTTAAAATAGCATAAATAAAAAATCTGAAGTTTTGTTCTTTAAGTCAATGGTGAGAGTTGGGTGAGATTAGTACAGTGCTGCAATTGAGATGCTCAAATGCTGACATCTCATTCTTCTTGTCTCACAGGAGAGAATGTTATCTTGGAAATCAGGAGGTAAGGAATCATTTCAGTTTAAGTAAAATCCTGCAGAACATAACTGGTTAACTTTATGATGGTTTATCAATGAAATAGGTGCTTCCCTCTTTAATGTTTTCCAAGATTAAAGTGTCTTTACAAGGATTCTACTGGATTAGGATCCCAGTATAAAATGAAATTGCATAACCATTCACACCTGAGACATTTCCTGAGACAGGCCCAACATGCTGAAAGGGTGCACAATATGCAGGATTCTCTATTACTTTGTTGTCTGGCTAAATACAGAGACTTTGGGGATGGGGACAATGGCTGCAAGTTACTGCCTGACGCAGCAGACATCTGCTGTCTCCTCTGGGACTGCCTCACATTTCAAGGTGCCTTTGCATGAAGACAATGCTTCCAGGTGCAAGTGAAACCAGTGATGAGCATGATGGTTCATCTAGAATGAGGCATTGGTAACCAAGGTAAGTGGGCTTATGCTCTGCATCAAAACTCCTTCCATAAAGAAAAAGACTGTGTAATTTTCATAGGAGTTTCCTTTCTGGAGAGAACAGAAGGCCCAATATACACACCACATTTGAGAAATCTGCTGCCTATCTGGGTGTCAGATTAAAGTCGTGAGGAGAAAGCTCTTCACCCTGATACAGCCCTCAGATTATTTTCATTATTGGTTTTCCAGGTAGGCAGCTATGAAGTCCCAGCAAAGAGTCTGATGTCAAATTAGAGACTTCAAGGCCTTGAGACGACTGGTTAAGTCATCAGGAGCAAAAGCAGTGTCTTTCTCTATCCTTTCAATTGCAGGGAGTAATGAGGGAAGAAGCAGGAAGAGCCAGCTCACCTGGACCTGTTTCTGAGCCTGGTGTCACTGGCTAGCTACAACTTTTTGATCAGTGTGCATGACACCAAGCCTGTTGGCAAGAGAGGGGGTACACGTGTCTCAAAGCAGGAAAAGGATCATTGCTCAGGAGTTAACAGGGGTCACTGAAAGAGTTTTAAGCTATTTTTAAATAGAGAAGATAATAAAATCTGCCTTGATAGAGAGAAGCCTGGGAACAGCCTACCAATATTTGAAGGAGGGTATGCTAGCAAGGTCCCTTGGCCTGCCATCTCAGTGGAAATAAGGGATGGAGATGCATGTGGCAGCAAAGAGGCAAGGGTTATTGATATGTTAGAAGCCATGGAAGCACCTTTACAATTACCTGAAAAGAGGTTGTTGCAAGGTGGAAGTCAGCCTCTTCTCTCAGGTAACAAGTTATAGGAGGAGAGGAAATGGCCTCAAGTTGTGAGTTGCTGGGGGAGGTTTAGATTGACTATTAGGGAAAATGTCTCCACTGAAAGGGTTGTGAAACACTGGAACAGGTTGCTCAGGGTAGTACTTGAGTCACCATCCATGGATGTATTTAAAGATGTGTAGATCTGGCACTGAGGGATGTGGTTTAGTGGTGAACTTGGCTATGTTGGGTTAATGGTTGAATCTGATATTCTTAAAAGTCTTTCCTAACCTTAATAATTCTATTATTCCATAAGCAGCTCTTGGCATGCTAATATACAAAAGTTTTATGTACTTTTATTAACAATTCAGACATTTCAGAACTAGAGATCAGATTTTTTTTTTCCCTTTGATAAGGCAGTGGTGTTACTGAGGCTATAAGTTGCTACTTGGAATTTGTAAATAAGTGATGCTTGAATACAACATTAATGTTGGACTGGAGAAATTAAAAGGTAGTTGGTAGATAAATGTGCTTACATAAAGAGAAGCATTCTTAGCCAGAAAGTGGTGAACTGTGATGGTTCCATCCTTCTAGAGTGTCCTTGTGCTGCAGTAGATATATTCAATATTGTTAATGGTGTTAGAACTAAGCAAGAGTCTTCACTAGGAGGACTAATCCATTAAAATTCATTGTGGGTCTCTGCACTGGAAAGTTTTGTGTAGAGATTAAGACTTTTACAGTGGATTTTTTTTTTTTTTTATTCCATGCATCCGTACTTAGCATGTGTCATGTTTATTCATTATTTTTAGATAGTGGTTCTTATTGAAAATTGAGCTGTATGATAAAGCTGTATTTTATATGGAATTTTTCTGTTCTCCTGTGATATGTAGGAACATTGAATTACATGGCAGAATCCAGAGCTTACTCTCAGCAGCCTGCAAATCATGTTGTAATAACTCCAGATTGTAACCAGTCGAGATACTATCAATCCAGTGTTAACAGAGGCTGATGCATTAAAACTCAATGTACTGTAAGTAATAAAATCCCAAAGAAAAACATTTAATACAGCTGTCCAGTGTGCCTGAAATATCTACACAGTGGAACAATCAGTTTTAAGAGGATTTAAAACCGACTATTAAAATTCATCAATACCAACTGAACACAACTTCCTGTAAGCAGGAAGGCAGGTGGCAGTGCCATCCAGTACTGGCACTGGGTCAAATGTGTCTTTCTGCTGATGGCTGGGTCAAATGTGTCTTTCTACTGATGTCATACATCTACAATTCTTTTATGAAGTTCTACTATTAATTTTTCTGGCTTGCACAGTATCTGTATAAATTCTGCAAGTTTTGCTTTTATAAAGCATAGGACTCAGAGGCACATTTAAAAGCATGCAAGATTTGCAAGAGTAGCTGAACACTATGCAGATTTTTTTTCCGAATGAGAAGCTATTTTCACAAAATCACAGAATAAACTGAGTCCAAGGGACCCATAAGGATCATCGAAGTCCAACTGCTGGCCCTGCACAGCACCATCCTTAGGAGTCACACCATGTGTGTCTGAGTGTTTTCCAAACACTCCTTGAACTCTGTCAGGCGGGTGCTCCCCACTTCCCTGGGGAGCCTGTTCCAGTGTCCAACCACTCTCTGAGTGAAAAGCCTTTTTCTAATATCCAGCCTAAACCTCCCCTGACTCAGCTTCAGCCCATTCCCTCAGCTCCTGTCACTAGTCAGAAAAGAGACAAGATCAGCGTCTGTCCCTCCACTTTCCCTCTGGAGGAAGTTGTAGATGGAATAAAGGTATTCCCTCAGTCTCCTCTAGGCTGAACAGACCAAGTGACCTCAGCAGCTCCTCATACACCTTCCCCTCAAGGCCTTCCACAGTCCTCATGGCCCTCCTTTGGACACTCTCTAATAGTTCAATGACTTTTTTATATTGTGGGGCCCAAAACTGCCCCCAGCACTCGAGGTGAGGCCACCCCAGTGCAGAGCAGAGTGGGACAATCCCCTCCCTTGCCCAGCTGGCCATGCTGTGCCTGATGCCCCCAAGACATTCTCGGCCTTCCTGGCTGCCAGGGCACTGCTGACTCATGTTCAACTTGCCACTTACCAGGACCACCAGGTCCCCTTCCATGGCACTGCTTTCCAGCATCTAATTCCCCAATTGGTTCACACATCCAGGGTTGCCCCATCCCAGGTATAGAATCTGGCATTTGTCCTTGTTGAACTTCACATGGTTGGTGATTGCTCAGCCCTCCAATTTGTGGAGGTCTTTCTGCAGGGTCTTACTGCCCTGGAGGGAGTCAACAACTCTTCCCAGTTTTATATTGTCTGTGAACTTGCTCAGTATCCCTTCCAGTCCTGTGTCCAGGTTGTTAAGGAAGATGTTAAAGAGCACAGAGCTGAGGATGGAGCCCTGCAAAACCCCAGCAGTGACAGGTCACCAATCTGATGTCACCCCATTCACTGCAATCCTTTGTGTCCAATGTGTGGGCCAGTTGATGACTCATCACATGATGTGCTTATCCAGCTGCGTCCTGGACATTTTATAGTTGTATGTTGAGATCTTCATAAACTTCATAAATTTTTAAAGCTTTAATAATCTCTTGCTCTGAAAAAAATGTGGTGATTTTTCCATGGTAGATTAATTTACGATGGGGATTAGAAAAAACATGTTTTCTTATGTTAGTGCCATAAATTTGGCTTCTTATATCCAAGTAGGTATTCCCAAAGAAAGGAAAAGCTATTCAGCTTTTGCAGAATGGAAACGTTAGATATAAGAGACGATTCTCATGATCCTCTGTATATTTAGGCTCTGATTAAGCCTGGTATTACCCAGATTGTTCTTACGGCAAAAAAAATTGCATTTTATGATATTTAGAATTAATTTTTTCCAGACCTTTCTCGACAGGTATCAAATTGGGTTAGAGTTCTGCAGATAAGTTTATAAACTTTTTACATAAACTGTTTATGTCTCACATGTAGTATTTCTAGAATAGAGATAGTTGTCTGCTCAATGAAAATCTGTGTATAAATGAAAAAAGAAAATGTATTCTCTGTATTTTTTTTCTTTTAGAATGTTTTACCATTACACTGTATCTGTGTGATATCCAGCAATGTCTGTAACACCCCTTGTAAATACGTACTGGGCTGAAGGTTGTCTGCAGCACAGCACTGAGGCACATTGCCTTAGTAAGAGTTCCTACAGACATGGTACCCCAGCTGTGCATTGCTGTTTCAGAGAGAATTTCAGAGTAAGTCTAGATAATGCCAGCAAGAGAACTTCCTAAAATTACTGGGAAATCTAGACAAGTGTTGTCATCATTGCAGTGCTAAATGCAATGTGGCTTTTCCAAAACTTTTGCTATCACTCAGAGGTCAGAAAGAGATTTTAAAGAGATGGTGGATGTGTCCAGTCAGTTCCCTGAGGCCAGCTTAGCATTTGTTGACTTTGATGTAACCAGAGTTTGATGAGGTGGGTAGGAGAACTGAAGAGCTCAAAAACACCAAGCATGTTAGCATTGCAGTGTTTTTTAGGAAGGAAATATTTTCTTCCCAAACAACAACAACCCCAAAATGACATTGCCATGTTCAAGGAACTGACAAGTCATAAGCATAAACAATCTTTACTTGCTTATGGGAAAATGTCATAACAGATAATATGCATGATCGATTATAATTTGGAGACTGCTTCAGGCCTCCAGTCTGCCTTATAATCACAGATTAGAATGGGGCAAGAGGAAAAAAGGCTGTGTAAGTACAGGGCTTCTCTTCAGGTGTTAATGGTAGAAACTTCATTTGGCAAAAATATGCTCTAAACCACACTTTCTATTTCCACTCTGCATCTGACATATCATAAAGTTACAGAGACCTGATCTTCGCAAATGAGGAGAAATTGATTTTCAGAACAGAGTATCACAGGCAAGTAAGTTGAAAACATCAAGCTTTGACCTCAGATGGCTTTTTTAGCAACTAGGATACAATGCAAACAAACAGTAAATGTATTTGGAATTTCAAAGAGTTGCTTATATAAAGTGGAAAATGATAGAGGCCAATAATTTTAGACATTATTTAAAGAGGATAAAGTATGACTAATGCTTAAAAATATTTAAGAATGCTTTTTAGATATCAAAAAACTCTTTTCTTGTAACTGCCAAAGTGGGCAAAGTAGTTGTAATTATTTTTTTAACTGTAAACTGTTAGTCTAGCAAGAGCGCAAACATATTCAAAGACAAATGAGGCCAGATGTGTACGAGAGCTATATAAAAAGCAAAATCAAGGTGGTTGTTCTCTTAGGTGCCATAAATCTAAGATTTAAGAATTGCAGAAAAAAAAATAATGGAAACCCAGCTAAGTTGCACTCACTTTAATCAACAATCCCCTTCTTGAATTCATTCCAGAATTTGTAGAAGGATTGAAAAAAACAAAGTTCTAGTTCATTAATAGTGATTTTCAAAAGCATGTGACATACTAAGCAAATATTAGGCTTGAATGTAAATAGCTTAAAACTAGATGATAGTTGGTATAAGTAGACCATGGAAAAATAACAGTTGGAACAGTTGGAATTACTTTGTTTTATGTAATTACATAAAGGAAATACCAGTCACAAATTGTACAATGGGAAGAGAATCTCTGTAGAAGTTGTAAATTCATATGCATAAACCATTTCTCCTAAACTTAGAATAATAAAATATTTGAGGACTAAATGGATGAAGAGCAAGCTGAGTTTTTTACCTTTTATGAAAGAGGCTTCCAAGATGGAGAAATTTTGGCACTGGGGGAACGAAAATAAGGAAAAAGGAAATATCAACGAGATAACATGGGGATTTGGGAAAACAGAATATGTCCTACTGCAACTGGATGTGAGGTTGGATGTCCAGTATTAGACATTGTCCATGGGTAGAAGCTCCTAGCCTGTAATCAGAAGTAGGTTTACTCAAGAAGGGACTTAATTCTCAATAGTTTCCAGTAGGACACAGGAATCAAAAGGACTAAGCAGGTTCACTGGAGAACTTCAGGCAGAACAGGGAGAAAGAATCTCTGGTATTGTCTTAATCTCTAAAATTCTGTGCCCACTTGTGTGAGTAATGCATGAAGCATTAAGTCAGAAGGGTATGTAGAAAAATAAGTAAGATATGATTCATCCATCATTTCCCACAACTCCAGGCAGAACTTCAAGGGGAATAATGTTCCTCAGACCAGAGGGAGGATAGGGAGAGAAGAATCTGTTTGGTTGTCTTTTTTTCCCCAGAATTAGATGTTACGAATCTGCTAGTAGCCTAAGATCATTTTACACGGATCCAGTTGTATTGTTTTTTGCTATTAATAGCAAAAACTATTTGACTATCAGAAATTAGAGACTATAAAATTATCTTCTAGACTTAATTTTCATTTAAATATTTTGGGGAAGGAGTATGGTCACAATTGTAAATATATTGAATTGCCACAATGAAAGTAATAAGCTATTTTGTCACAGAATTCATGCTTAATGTCATGAGAGTCACCATGGTGATCTCAGAATATATTTGTTACATTAGGTTTTGTATTAATTTGCTTTCATCTCATTTCCATTTGAATAGTATCATGACTAAGACTTTTTGAAAGACCAGTTATAACAGTAGCTTTGAGTTGATATAGATCTACTCTATGTAGAAATCAATATGTTCTAGCACAAATAATTTCAGGCCTCACATAAAAAAAAGTCTTATAATTATTGCATCAATTATAATAGTTTTTAATTTTAAGTGATGCAGTCAATTTACTGTAGACTAAACCTGAAAACTGATTACTGTTATCTTACCTTTTATAATTAATATCATATTCATACTTATCTAAATTCAATTGTACAGAAGTCACCATGTGAAAGTTTATAAGAAAAAATGGACAAAAGTGTGGGTTCAGTAAGACATCTGTACATCATCTGTATATTCCTATGGGTACAAGTTCCTCAGCAACTGTAGCTGTAATTAAGAGGGAGAATCCAAGCTTCTAGTAAATTGGGAAACTGCATTTGTATTTATTAGAAATTCTAGGCTGTGTTGACCAAAAAACTACACTTTTTTTTCTGAAATCTCTATATGTATTTTAGAACAAGGAATCTCTGTTATGCACAGGATGTGACTCCATGCCTAAAGTCCATTTGTTGGTGCAGATGATATTTGGGACTGAGATGTTTGAGCCTTAGTACTTCAGGAAAACCTCTCATTTTGCAATGGCTAAAAATCAATGATTGAAAAATTGAATTGTTGCATCGTGCGGCAACAGTGATCATCGAGTCCAGGGAGGTTACAGTTGCTGGCATAGGAACACAGGAGATGAATCTGTTTTATTAGGCTTGAGAATCCATTTTCATTTTCCCCGGGGCCAGGGAAGAGGAAGAAGATGAAGAGAGAGCAGGGGCAGGGTCGTAGGGGTTTTATAGGTTGTTGTAGAGGGGGAGTTTTAGGGTTTGTGTCAAAGGAGGAGTTAACAAAGTTAAGATCAATTTCCAGTGACCTTGAAACAGGAGCAGTCACACTGAATAAATGTTATGGACAACACTTATTTATTTTTTTAAAATTTTATTTTCATTTTAATAATTGCACCTATTGATAAACAACCTAACTTGAGGTTGAACTTAACTGTAAATATTTGTGCAATTATTTACAAATTGTGAAAATTCTCATAGTAACTCATAATAACTGGAAATGAATATATGGTGCTCAAGGTTGCCTCTGTATCCAACCTTCACAACAGTAAAATCAAGAGTGACCCGTGCTGACAAGTTTGATTCAGATCATTTATTGCAGGTGAAGGCATATCCCTAAGGATTCTTTAATGTGCACTTTGAACCTTCCCCCTCCTGCCAGTGTAATTTGAGTTTTATTTAGTTTCAGTTTCAAGCATCTCATGTCATTACACCGTATTTTTCCCAAGTTCTGAGCAATTCAGCATAAAACCTGCAAAAATTTTTCACAAGTCAACACAAGCTGATTTTTCTCATGCTACTGTTATTTACTACTTTTTTGATTAATTTGGGAAATAGCTGGGTTACTTGAGAGAATATGTAGATTTAAGGACTCAATAAGGTCATTATATGCATCCATTTTTCCCTTTTCTTTCACCTGCCACCTACTTCCCTTCTGAGTGAGCAACCATCTCAAATGGGACAAAAGCGCATTATTCAGTTGCTGCTCTGGAGCCCTGGAAGAGGAGGATGGGCTTCTGTCTTCTTTTGGTCTTTGGTGGAATTCTGCATCCTGAGTCGAGGCCTATATTTCAAAGCTTGTACACTACATTTTATTAAGATGAAATTAAGTAGCCTTTTTGTGAGCCTGCTGAGGTGTTAAATGTTGTTAAAAATAGTAAGTCTGTTTCCTTATCACTGTTTGGATTTGAATGAAGAAGAAATCTGTCTTGAAACTCCAGCGGAAGTTGTGATAGGATTTCTTTTACAACTCAGGAAGGAACTTTCTACGTGTTTTTTGAAAATTCTAACTAAGAGAAAATATGATCTCTGGAGCATAAGAGTAGTCTGTTGCTTGATAGGTACAATAAGGAAATCCATGATGTTTGAAAATATTTCTGGCTGTGCATTGTCTTTTCAGTGCAGTAGGATGACAGCTTTAATGCCGGCATCATAAGCATTCAAAATTTGTAAAGTATTGTCAATTTAATAACTCATGTGTGGGGTACAGCAACAACTGGAGGCTGTTGAGAAAATGAGCTGTCCTATCAGCCTGTCAGCAAAAGAAAGTCTGGAGGAAGTAGAAGTGTCCCTGTTTGGGGACCATGCCTAATGCTGACATGGCACCTCTTGGGTTTGTTTGCTCATGGGTAGGATGCTGGTATTACAAGGGGCTGTAGTTTTGTCATCAGGGATGAGCTGTGACAGCATCACAAGGTGCAGTCAGGATGTGACACTGATTGTCATGGATCAGTTTCCAGTGCTGTGATTGGGTGGGTGGAATGTGGCATGACTTCATGAGACCTCTTCAGGAGGGGGTGGCATAAATTTTTTGACAATTTAGTAATTAATGTGTCAATCTTCCAGGACAGTAAATCTGATTAAAATGGAAATTGATTACCGAGAGGAATTAACAGGTCTGTTAGATGTCTTACAAATTAATATCTATTTTCTTCTAACTTGGGTCTGATGGTAAACTTGGATTCCCATGAGCACTGTGATAAGTGTGCAGCCCAATGTAATTATGTTAACCCAAATGAAATCTTTCACTCTGGCCTCTAGTGGGCACCTGTACTAAAATTAGTAATGGCTTATTTGGTATAGAAATTAAAATTAAATCTCATTGTCTCTTGAAATATCAAGGGAAAAAAGAAACTGACATGTCAAATAAAAGTAATATTAAGAATATAAAGGTAATATTAATAATATAATATTTTAAAACACTTTGCATGCCTGCAAACCCTTCAACATTTCTAAAAACTGAGTAAATACAAAAAGGAAAATTGTCAAAATAATATATGTCTTGAATTTAATTTAAGATGCTATCTTATCAGACACTAAATTCAGGTCCTTGGCCAATTCTGGTAGTCTATTCCTAAATTTTTACTTATCCTTGTAGCAGCTCTTAATCTTTTCTCTTCCCTTTTACATAGATACTGTACTGTCACTGCTGGAATTTTTGTGATGTTTAACATTCAAAACCTGATTTCATATGAAATCCTTTTAATGTAATTTGGATGGTTACTTTGATGGCAGATGTCCAGTTTTATTAATAAAATATAAAAGGGGGGATGAGTTATCTAAATCGCTTCTCTTTAAAAACTGACAGAAAACTTACTGCAAGTGTGGTCATACTGTACTTGCTTGACAAAGGGTTGTTTTGTAGAAATTTTTGACAATCCTTTTTAGTTCTAAGAGAATACTACATACTATTTCCTTTTTAGTTAATGTCATGGAGCTGTTTTTTCCCTGAAGATATTATGAGACTGCAAACACAAACTTCACGAGGCATAAACATTGTATTACTGAACTTCTTCAAAAGTGCTATTATTGGAAAATGCCGCATCTGAGAAATGAAAATTTAGTGCTTTCAAAATCTGGTTTCTGTATCCCAAGAAAAGAAAATCCACCTGAAATCTGAAATAAACATTCAGCACCTGTGTATTCAGTCCTTGAAGGAGCATGAGGTGACATAGAATGAAAAAGAGTATGTTTAAGAATATCAATAGATACTTGATATAAATTGGGATCATACTGATCTCAGCAGCAATGCAAAATATGTATGTATTCAAAACATTAAATGCTAAAGTGTCAGGCAATAAAGGTGCACATTAGGAAGTGAATATTGTAATGTCTGGAGTTTTAATTTTTCTTTTACTTAGTTTTGTCTTGATTTCTCAGATTTTTTTTTTCCAGTCAGAGCAAAAAAAGAGTTGTAGGCTAGGAAACTAAGCTGTGGGAAAGGTTTCTCAAGGGCAGAAATATGTATCTATGCTTTGTGAATATACTGAGATTACCTGCAGTACAGGTGCATTAAAAATTATTGATTCATCTAGAATATCCATGGACCAACTGTACCTGAACCAGATTAGACTAGAAAGGCTGGATTCTTTTGTGTACTGTGTAAATTTTTAAAACATTTATAGTAGCCATTTTCTTGCATTTTCTGGGTATTTGGCAGCCTATTTGGACAAAGACTATTGTTTGGCAGCAACAGCACAGCAACATCTGATATCCCCATCAGAACTCTTAAATTCACTGAAAACAAGATTTCTAAGTGGGAAGTGTAATTCTGGTAACTCTGGTGTTTGGAGACCTTAGAGAAATCAGTGTATTGAAAGAAAATTGAGTGAATTAAAGCCAAAAACTATTTAATGTCTTACTAGTAACAGATGCAATTGGAAGATGTTTTAGCTCTTTATGGGAACCAAAAACAGGGATGTAGCATTTTCAGGTTTGTATTTTAATCTCATTAAAATTTGGGCCTGCCATTCAAAATAAGCAATTTTTTTGGATTGCCCTGGATCTCTTTTACTGAAGTAAATCACAAGGGTTCTTAGACCATGTTTATCAACAGCAGTACAATAAAGACAATTTCAGAACAATATGGTGTTGCATTACTCAACTAATAATTCATAAATGTTAGAATATGTGCCCCGTCTTTTTTAGCTGCAAGTGTCTAGCTTGCTTCCTGATCCTTAGAATTACCCTGGGACTTAGTCCTAAGAAATTACAACCTCCATAGCAAAGCTGCAGTGCTCACTTGCAGTGGGGATCCCTGGTCCATCCAAGGAGGTTTGATGACTGTTCCTTCACAAGGTGTTCTGAGCAGCAGCTACTCAGAACTACTCTGTGACTCCTTCCTCATCCAGTGAGCTTCCCAGCTTGGTGACCAGGAGTTTGTGTGCTGGGGGTTGTACTGCCACATCAGAGACCTGTGCACGGAGATGGTGTTCAAGGTAGACAAACTTGTATATGCATTTGAGACTCTCAATCTGCAGTTGGCGCCGATTGCTGAAAGAAGAAAGGCTGATTGGGTTCCATCCCCTCTGTGAAATATTTGTGCAATAATGCTTTTTTTTCTTGAGAAAGACACTTGAAAGGACCGCCAAGATTTAGGTTTAGCTGAAAAGCAGGTGCATAATTCAACTACTGGAGATGCAAGTTAAATGAACCATATGGACTGCCCATTACAATAAAAGGTAATTTGCTCTATCTCACTAATCTAAGCATAAAAAATTACAATGATCAATCTTGTATAAAATAGACAAGGAAAAATCATCAATTCAATGTTAATTGAGTTATCATTCCAAAGCTCATATTGATTTTTAAATTACATTTACAAAATGCCCAGTAAAGTCCAAGACATGTCATCTACTTTAGACTTACAGAAAGAGATTACTGGTCAAAAAACCAACAGGTCAGACGTTTCACAAAGCAGACCAAAGTTGCCTTTTAATGTACAAGAAACCTAGATTTTTTTTTTTTTTTTTTTTTTTTCCCCTGTCAACATGAAGGCAAAAAAATCTGTTGAGGTCAGAAAATTAGGCAAAGAGTACTTTTTGCTGAGGGAGGCTGGCATTGCAGACTCCTGAACAACATAAACTTTCCAAGGGGTGAATGCTTGGTGGTGTCTTTATTTTGACTCTTAAAGGGACCGATTGGGGTGCTGTTATCACGACATCTTTTGAAGATCTCACCTGCAGTTTTTCTCTGAGAAACTGAGCGAGCAGAGCACTGACTTCTCTGGGTGCTCTAGTTATATGCCATTGGATGGATTTGTCGTGTGATAAAATATCCAATGTTTGAGAAATGGCAGTGTGAATTGAGAATGACAAAGTGATGTGGAAAGGAGTGAAGCCTATTGCCATCACAAATAATATAAATGTAAGTTTCTATCTGCCATCTGACTCCCTTATAAAATAATAGTAGCTGTCAGGTAAGGAAGCCGCAAGAAAAGATGAAGTTTAAAAAAGCATTTCACTTCTATGTTTTCTCTTATGAGCAGTGCTGATATATGTAGTTTATGATGTTCACATGACAAACAGTGCACCCCTTTTATGAAGTCATGTTGTTGTATATCACACACCCTGAAGCAACAAAGTTTTGAGAGAAATAGCAACTGAAGGGAACAATCAAGTTGTAGGTGTGCCAATGTAATTAATCAATAAGACAAGACTGTGTGCCAACACTGCTCAATCATCTCACAGGTGCTTGGTGAGGCATGGTATAAAGTTGAAACCTTCCAGCGTCTTCAAGTGGAACATTAATCAGTGGTGCAAGACAGTCTGTGCCGCTCAGTAACAGAGCAGACACCTTGAAACTCTAACTTACTTCAAGGAAAAGCCTACGGCTCAGTAACATGTTGGATAGGTCTAACCTGGACTCTACTACTTATTTCATCCCTTCACATCAGCATGAAGTCTTGGTGCCAACTCTGACTACTGCCTCTCAGTACTTTTTACCCCTGGAGCAGACCTTGTTCTCACATTCCTGAGCTGTCTGACAGCCCGACAAAGCAGGGCCCTGCCATCAGCTGCTGGGGAAATACTTCACGTGTTCAAAGGATTGGTGTTATATGGGCTTTTGACTCCTTTAGTTTTGGCTTTCTGTTATAGGTTACACAGAAGGGACAAATTATCATGGTGCTGTAGAAGATAACAGGAGTTTCTGGAGGGCAGAAACTCTCAGCTCTTATGGGACTTTTCTGTTGGTACTAACATGGAAGTGAAGTTGTGCTCATCCAGAGCAGCCAACCAGACTGATCAGACCTCTCTGAAAACATTCCTTCTGATGACAGATACCTCCAGCCTTTTCGTGAAATATTACTCCTCCAGAACCTTCCTGACGTTCTTTTTAAAATAGGGTTTAAAACAAAAGTCCAATAAGATGATAATAGGGGGTGTTGGTCAGGAAGAAATGAAAGGCAATAGGAGAAATTATAAAAGGTTTAAGCAGACATTTTACTCAGCAGTTGCTGCATTTTGTAACTGAAATCACTGACCATCCTTTTATCCCCTTCTGCTTTGTAGCAGGAGGTAAATTTAAAATAGCTGATACAACTTGGTCTAACATGTTTAACCATCATAGCATCTTACCTGCAGTGGAGTAAAAATACCCCCAGATTCCCAACAAAATGCAATGAAACTTCATTGTAGAGAATTGGAATCTCTGCCCAAAGATTGCATTAAGCAATGAAGTGCTATTGATTTTCAAGATATAAAGGCTTGGTAGATTGAAGTGTCTGACATCAAAGATGTTCCTATTTACAGAAGAATATTTAAAACAAAACAAACACACAAAAAAACCCAAAAAACAAACCAACAAAAAAACAAACAGAGGAGAAGTAAGAGACAAGCTATGAAAAGAAGCTGTGTAGCTGTCTGTGAATGTAGATGGTGGTTTTGAAGCATCAGAGGTAGGTTGTTGTGTCGGTGTGCCAATGATAGCAAAGCTACAAGACTCAGGGACTTAGTTCTGTGGTCCTCAGTGATGCATGCCTGTGCCTTCTCTTCACAAAAGTTTTTTGCTATTGACTAGTGTGCAGGTTGTTTCCTGGAATGGAGAGTTTGGAGGCTCACTCACTAGAAAGGCAAACAGTATAGGACTGTGCTCACTACAAATGCTGTATTGCTCTCCATCTGCCATCTTATAAGTGAGCTAGTAAAAATTAACCTGGAAAAGAATTTATTGCTATTCCCTTAGTGCTGAAAAAGATCTTGTATCTCTTGATCCAAGGAACATGCCAAGACATTCTTCATGGGAGACCTTGTCAAAGGGAGTGGATTTTTTTTTTTTACCGGGCTAATGTTTATTTTTGGGGAGAACCTTATATCACAGCCCACAGAGTATTTCAGTCTTTGTCAGATAAGGGAGAAAGACAAATTTGGATCTTTGAGAAGAAAAATTAAAGAATAAATCCAAGCCCCAGAAGTGCTTTAATTTTTGCTTAACTATCTTTCTGCTCCTTTTGAATGAGGGGCGACATCACACCCATCAGAGTAGACATCAAGAGGGAAAATATCATCCATTCTTCTTTTTCATGGAAACAGCAGCAAAGCACAGAAGATCTTTGGACTTCAAGGTTTAGCACAGAGTACCAGGGCTTCATTCTTGCTTTCCAGTCAGTGAGGCAGAGATGAGAGTTCAGCAGGGGTTAGATAGGTATTTTCTGAATTGTGACAGAACTGTTAAACCTTTCAGTCTGTTAGAAAAGTTCTTACATCTTTCAGTCAAGACAGGCTATTACTAAAATTTTAAAAAGAGAGTTATTATGTTGCAGAGGTTTGTAATAAATATTAAAATTATGTGTGTGAATCTTCTGATTATTTTCACTTATATTAATGTTAGGTTTATTTTTAGCAAGTTATTCCAGACCATTTCTATCTTGCTAGTTCCATTAAGTGTCATTGTCAAACTTCTTTTTTCTTGCATGTAATCAAAATTATCTTAAATCTTACATTGGCTCATGAAACAGAATTGGAGGTGCTGCCAACAAGATCCATCAATTCAGTCCTGTAGAAGCTGAATCTGAACTTATACTTTTGAAATCTGAGCGTGTTTGGAGATCAGATATTTTACTGACATCAATAAGCCATCATTTCCAGACATATTGATCAGAAAGCCTTTTCTCTGCAAATCCTATAGCTTGAATACCATTAAAAATTATATCAGACACGTACAATCAAAACCAGAATAAAATCAATGCCTGTAAAAAAAGTAGTGAGTTTACAGGTGGGAATCCAGTTTTTTATTTTCAGTTCCTGCATTATGTTTTCTGCTTAATGGTTTAATTTTTAATCGAATGTAAAGTATAAGAAATCAGTATATCTTTTTTCCTTCCTTAAAAAACCTCGACAAAATGAGGCAAAACAAAACAAAGAAAAACCCACCAAACCCAAACAAATTAGCTAAGGTGATCCAATGACTCCTCACATCTTTTTAATGAGAGTATAATGTCAGCTCTACTTAACTGGTGAGTCATATTCTGTGTTTATAAGTATCTGCACATTTGAACTACACATAGTAACAATTTTGTCCCCAAAAGAGCTGAGGTTAGCTTATAGAAACAAAAGCTTGGGAGGAACAGGCACATATGTTCATTTATTTTTTAAAGAAGCCACTCAGGTTGGTCTGGTCAGAAGTTTTTTTAAGTAATTGCAATGAAACCTATAAAATCTAAAGCCATTTTGCAACAGCAGGAATGCAAAAAGGGGAGAGAGAAGTTTGGAAAGCAAATACTGTTAGGGGAAAAAAAAGAATGTCTACTTGATATGTAAATTCAATTTAGGCAGCTATATACATTTATTTTAATCAAGAAATACTATTTAATTTCATTTCCAGTCTCTCTTTCCAATGATGTTTCTAATTATGTTATTGTTAAAGGAATACCTGCTCTAACAATGCTATTTTGAGTTAAATGACTCTGTCAGAAATATTTGGACCACTGTACTTCAAAAATTTAATTTGTGGTACTCATTCATTTTCAGAGAATGTTTGGAGACTGGGAAAATAAGTTTTCTCTGTTTTCAGGGCGCAATCAGGCAATTGTAACCCACCTGCTGTTAGGCAATGAGTCAGTGCCAGACCCAGAAATAGATGTGTCTAGATGTCTCTAGATGTCTGGTTTCACAATCTAGTGACCTGACCCTAAGTTATCTTCTCTGAGACAATTCCTGTGTGGTGAAGTTGTTGGGACTACTGTTGGTGCCAGTAAGTTTTGTAGATGTTTCATTGATTTATCCTTTATTTAATGACCAGTTGGAATCACAAGAGAATTTGTACTGACTCACTTAAATTAAAAGTGCAATTGATGCGTCAGCTTTATTTTGTTTCACTCAAATGTTGTTGTGCAAAAGAATTACCACCAGTAGCATTGCCAGTGCTTCAAGAATGCCCTCTAGCAATCAGAAGCCAAAGGTGGATCTGAACAGCTGCATGTTATGTAAAGCTAAAGGAGGTCTGCACTCAAAAACATAAATGGTGATCGTGGAAAGATTTAGCTTCAGATTGATACACGGTCTTTGACCTGTCTCTATTTCCCCTATCTTTATTTAGGCATTCAAAAGCTTTCCCTGATTTATTTGACATTAGCAATTTACAGCAGTGCATGGGGAGTGAGAGAAAGGTACAGGCAAGAGTCAGCCCCTTGTCTGACTCATGCATCACACGCCCTGAAAATGGAGTGCACTCTCACTTCAGCTTTTACCATCGTGTTCTCTTGTCCTCTTATGGCATGAGAGTTTGGAACGGAAAATTATAATTTATCTTTTCTTAAAAAAAGAAAAGGACCAAAAATAGAAAAGATTGTTCTTAAGAATTTGTCCTGTAATTTCTTTAGCTATGAACAGATCTTATCCACACTTTTAGAATTACAAACTTACAACACCACATATCTGTTCTATGTTTCAATATAATTTAGCCGTCTAGTCTTGTGTAATGACTGATTTATTTTCAGATTAATGATAGTGCATACCTGTTATTTTCATCTTGAAATACATACATAGAATGGATGCCTCTTATTGTGTGTGTTGCAGTTTAATTTACTCAGCTGAAATGTATTTGTGTGGAAGTGGGTGGTGTTATCCTCTGTTTTATTTCTCTCTCATCTGTCAGTGATGACAGCTGGAAAATGTCTTCCTGGAAGTTTTCTAAACCTTGCACTGTGAGAGATAAGATATTGAAATGATGATTTCTGTTGCAAATATTTTAATCTTTTATGTCAGGGCAATACTCTTCTTTTTCCTTCCTGGCTCTTGTTTTGCTCCATAATTTTTTGTTGTATCTTGTGGTCTAAATGTAAAGTTAATGCCCACTTCTGAGATAATAGTAGGAACAAGAAAGTTTTCAGAATTGTAATAGTTACTATATGCACAGTATCTATATCTGAATTCTTCCTTTTTCCTAAGCAGCTTTTTTTCTGTTACTATGCATTTAAAATGATCCCATTAGATTAATTCATGTTCTAGTTTTTCTTCCTCCCTAGATCTACATCTGTGATTAAATTCTTGTAACTAGGTATGAATATCCCCACCTCCTGCTTTCCTTATCCATGTTTTGCCTTCTGGGGTTTTTTTGTGGTAGTAGACTGCTACTGAGTCTCAGGCTTATTTGTCTTCAGTCTTGCCATTTTCTTCACTTTGGTTTTTCTATGGGTTTCATACTGACTTTTATTTCTGTTTAAACAACTGGTTACTTACTTGATCAGTTGTCCTTGCATAATTATAAGTGTGTGTATTTCTGTGGTCATCAGCATTGTAATCCCTTCATATATTTTATTCAAGACAGGAATTAAAAGAGGGAGAGATGGAAAAACACTGTTCCTGAATCATATGTTCGTTTGTCTATCTGTTGTGATAGAGGAGACATAGGGTGATCCAGCAGTTTTTACTTGCAAACATATTTTTATTAATTTTTAAGGCATATACACATTATTTTGTATAATTTGAAATTCCTTGAAAATTGTTCTTCACTGTGCTAGTTATTTATATTTCAAAAATCTACACTAGAATTTTTCTGCACCTAATAGAATGATTTATCAGTTTAATGCTATACTGATTATACACACAAAATGGAATGCAAGGCACGTCAATATCCCTTTTAGTCTGATTGCAATGGGAAGAAACGTTTTCATGAGAGAGTTGGTATTAATAGATGATAAGGACATAATGCAGAGTTCAGTTATTTTTAACTTTTCTTTTAACAAGCTGCTCTGCAAAGCACATGGAACAAAATCATAACTAAAGATTAAGGTTGATCAGAAATACTGTGATCTCTCTGTAGAGAAAGAGCCATGTCTGCCATCTTGAGAGAAAAATCTGTATTTCACAGATTGACAGGATGGGTTGGGTTAGAAAGGACCACGGTGGGTCATCTGCTACAACCTCTGTGCTCAGAGTCATCCTAAAATACATTGCACAGGATTGTGTCCAGATGGCTCTTAAATGTCTTGAACATTTCATCCCTTAATTGGTTTGTCCAAGATTCTACCTAATTGCCCAGTCTCTGGGTTTCTTTTTTGGGTTTTTTTTGACAGGGTGATGGCGGGGTTGGGTTTTTTGTTCTTTCATCGGTAATGGGTTAAATTATGGTAAGTGAATAACTGATTTTTTTACATTAAAGATAATGTCTTAACTGTGTCAACTTCAAAGGTAGGGTGGAGAGAATCTCTAGCTGGGGGCAGCTCACTCCTCCCCAGGGACTCTGGAGCTGCTGCTGGTTCTCTTGTTAGCTTCAAAAGAGAGAATATTCTCTGTTTCTAAAAGCGGTGCAGGATTCTTTCATAATGCTTTTCTTGCCTCTGACTTCAGCTGACAAAACTTCAAGTGGTATCACATGGGGAAGAGGTTTCCTTAGGGCAGGTAAGCAGTGCCTACATGCCAGGGACATACAAGTGATTGTATTCCTTGTTAGTAAAATATTTATGTGGCTGTGAGTTGCACAAGGACATGAGAGGATGTGGTGCTGTCAGAGTAGAAGGGGAACAGCACTCTGTGTGTGCTAATCAGGGAAGCTGGAAATCCCTTGTGCTCTATTACTGGGGTCAGAATCCTGTGGTAGAGTGAAGCAGCTAGGGAATGATTGCTCTCATATTTCAGCACCTCTAGGAGTGACATTAGAGGTGAATTTGGTGTCATAGGCAAAGGCCCTTCAACTTAGTGATCACGCAAAGGGATATATTTGGGGCTGGAATAAGTTTCTGGGTATTCTAATATGAGACCTCTGCCAGAACAAAGCTTACTGCTCCTTGCAGTAGTACAAGAAATGAAAATAATTATAATAGTTTTTCTTTTGTCATGGGTGGCACATCAGTGTTTCTCCGTCCTTTTGTGTGTGTGAAGGTCTTGTCACAAAATTCCAAGGTATTTTGTCTCACACTTATGCCTACCCCCTTGATTTCTGTATTTAAATGTGACTGCTACAATGCTAAATTGATAAGGACTTTAATTACATCTCTTAAAAGTATGTTTCCAATTATGCTTTTTTTTTTCTGCAGCATTTATGGTGTTACTCTAAAATGTCACAATCTTTTATAGTTCTTGAAATTACTTTGTGCCAAAGCAATACTTGTTTACATCCTTGGATGAAATCTTCAGAAGTATCTTGGCAATTATTTGAAAAGGAAGAGATGAATCTGAAGAGAGTTTTAATTTAATATTTAATTTCATTAAGGACCTTGGAGCACAAAGTTAGAGAGCATTATTTATAACACAAAGCTCTGAGTGCTCCTCAGTAGAGAGGAGGATCAGAATAACATACAGCAGAATAGGGTCACCTGGAGGAGACAGTAATAGATATATAATTATATTCTCTAGGGCAAAGGCCCAAGGTTGTGTTGTTCCTGCTATTAGTCTTTAAGGACAGAAATAACTACAGGAGAAGAGAGCCTTAAGAAGTATGAGGCAATGACAGAATGAATGTGGAACCAAAATGATATGTTAAGGGAAAAGGTAAGCGTAATTTTTGTATGTATCAGATGAGGAGTTTTTTGTAATAAAGAAGCTACTGAGACTTCATCAAGATTTTTTGGTTGTGTTTCTGTCACACACTGCTTAAATGGAGCTAGAAAGAGTTTTGGGGGTTATCTGAGGAATAGTGAGCCTCTGTAATGAAAGGAAAAATTTGACTTTAAGTTGCTGAAATGTGGGTACCGAAATACAATTTCCAAATAATGGAAAGTGGATAGTACACAGGGTAAATAACTACTTGAATACCAAAAATGTTGATGGGTATTTCTGAGCTTTTGAGGAGAGCTTAAAACAAAAAAATAAAATATGTCATTTCACATTTTGAGATTTTCACAGCAGTGACTCATGGTGTCTTTTATTTTGTCTCTGATAGAAGGTGACGTTCAAGGAAAGCAAGTGAATCTTGTCACTTTATGCCTCTTCTCTGTACTATTCCACAAGCCTTGGTCATTTTTGTATTAGATATGGTCCAGATGTTAAAAAATGTTCTAAATCTTTGACCTGTAGCCCTATGAAATAAGAACTTAGGTTCTTAGGTTTTGGTTGATGGTTTTATTTTTTTCTTCTTTTTTTTTTTCTTTTTTTTCTTCTTTTCTTTTTTGTTTTTAATTTATATACATTTCAGTCCAGAATTCAAAATTATTTTGACTCTTAATGAGATTCTTTTACATTCTTGAACATCTCTTCTATAAACTGAACACTTTTTAAATACTTCGAAATTCACATATCAAAACATCTGTCTTCTATGTTGGACTGAAGCCTTACTATGTTGGACTGAACTTTTACATACTGGTTAGTACTGCAAGTGGTATATATATTAATTTTTATGTCACCTTCATGGCTGTACCTCTGTGTTTTGCCAGAAACACACTGGTTAAACAAGAATGGAGCACTCCAGTTCATAATACTAACCAAGGTACTTCAAAGTTCAAAAGAATGAGGGTACTTTTTCAGCTGGAGGACATAGGCATTCTTTAGGCACTTCATGTGGAAATAGGAATAGGGGCCTCAAAACATGAGCTTGATGATTTCACATATACTGAATGATCACTGGGTGATGTGGAGGTGAGGTCAATTTGTCTCTTCTTCAGTATCCTTTTGGCTGGAATTCTCAGTCTGATATTTGGAGACATATATACTGTCCTCTGGCTCCACAGGACCTAACAGGATAGAGTAAGTAACCTTTTGTTAAGTACGGAGCAAGGGCCAAACCCTGGATCAAACAGGAGATCTACCTCTCTGGTCTAGAGCAATGTCCTGCTTGCAATTGTTGTGAAGACCCCATAATCTTGTGCTGATAGTTACAGTTTTAAAAGGTAACTGAATACTATCTCCTTCTTTGAGGGGCAGTCAGAATGGCAAGCCTGTATGTGAATGCTTGCAAGGAGGACATGTGATGTTAGTGCTGTTGTTGGGAACAAATTGACTTCCCTGCATGTGTTTTTTAGCAGTGCCTTTGGCCAATCTTGAAAACACATCCACTTTCAGGTACCTGTCTTCTGAAGTCACATTTAAAAAGTGGTTTTAAACTATTCCTTTATGTAAAACCTCAAAGGGAATTGTGAAATTTCAGACTCTGCCATAAGACTGTTACGTCTTTTACTTTTCTCAAGAAGAGAGTAAATGATTAGTTCTTTCCTCAATCTGGCCGCCGAAAGTAAGAAGGCATGCTATAAAATTCTTCCATGATGTCCAGCAGAAAAGACTTTGAAAAATAGCAGAATAACAAATATTTAAATAATCATAAAATCATTTTAATTTGTTGAAAATAAAACTTAATTTTTGGGCAGTTGCACATTTTTCATCTGCAGAAAAATCTTTTTTTTTTTCTCTTCGCAGATTATCGGACACGTACTGCTTTATACAGTAATGCTCCACATTATGACCCAACACCTCGTACTTCCATAGCTCCATTTAGCAAGTAGAGGCTTTCATGCCTTGTATGGTTTCAGACCCATATGGTGATGGTTCACCCCTGAAGGTGCTGTCCCAGCATCTTGCTCACAGAGGAAAGAAGCAGCACAATGTGGGGGCAGAGGTGGGTTGAGATGCCTGCTAACTAAGCCCAGATCGTGTATCTGGGGCTCAGCCATAGGAGAGGAGAATCTCCTTGAGGAACTTGGATTCCCCAAGCCCATTTGGAGCTTGCCTGGGTCTCTGGTCCAGAGAAGCAGCCCTGCCTTGCTTCCTGCTCGCCTGCCTGATAACCCAGGCTACGTAAGTCTTTCCATGCTGCAATAGCAATTTCAGACCAATATTACTGAATTTACTGGACTTAATTTTGTCCTGACCCAGATGATTTTACTACTCATTTGTATTCATTACTCCGCTCCCATTCTGTACCCCGAATCTAGAACTTGTCAGGCCTGCCTTAACCCCCTTACAGGGAGAAACTAAGAATATTTAGTACATCTAAAGGTGACAAGAACATGTTCTATGCCAATGAATGACTGTATTTTTTTTTCCTGAATGACATATATAATGATTTATATTTTTTTTAAATTTGTCAAAATTTTATTTAGTTTTTTTTTGTTACTGATTGACTAAGATAAGATCATCAAATCACATTTTTTTCACTAAGATGATCATAAAATCATATTTGTTTCACTAAAATATTTGAGCAACAACTTCACTGCAAACATTGCTTGTGGATTTTTGTTAGGTTTATTTACAATTTCTATTCAAGCAGTATTTGAGATTCAGTTCAGACTGGAATCCCTGTAATTAGATACTGTAACTAGATACTGCATTTTTCAATTTGTTGTGCTGGTTTAGTTTCCAGAAAAAAAAAAAAAAAAAAAAAAG
>WBMY01011940.1:7167-39138 GCA_013397315.1 Donacobius atricapilla | reverse complement strand
GGACACGGCGCCCGCAAGATCTCCGGGCCCAGCTCCGGGCAGATCTCCGGGCCCAGCTCCGGGCAGATCTCCGGGCCCGGCTCCGGGCAGATCTCCGGGCCCGGCTCCCACGCCCGTCAGCAGGGCGCTCCTCGCCCGGCCCGCCCGCAGCTCGCCGGACCTGCGGGGCTTTGCCCACCCGGCAGCCTCGGGAGAACATATCCGTGCAGAATAGGCAATTACAAAACTAGGAGGAATCACTGAAGTGGTAGCGCCCGTATGGTTAATTTCCATGCAGTAATCAAAATAGAACAAGAATACGTAGCTTTTTCCTTCTGTGTAGTCAAAGCATGACCAGACATCCTCACTGGGAAGTATTCATCCCCTATTCTGGTTAAGTATAAAGGATGTTTGTAGAGCATGCCACTTATCTGAAAAAAACAGACTGGTAGAAGAGTGTCTTTTATCTTGTTTTGGAAAGGACTAAACTCTAAAGGCAGCTCTTACCCCGGCCTGAGTCTCTGCTGAGAGAAACCGCTGTGCTGAACCCTCTTTTGTGTCACTGGTAAAACGTTCTGGTTACAGACTGGGCTGATTGTGTAGCACATCTGTCCTGCCTCCATCCCTCCCTCCCTGACAAGCCCTTGGAGTCATGAATATCAAACCAAGAAAAATAAAAATATATTTTTAATAAATCCTGGAAATCCTAGCTAAAGTAAGTCAAGGCTGGGATATGCAAGTCAAACTGGTGGTCTGCAGTGGTTTCCTCTCAACCTCTGGCTTCTCAACAGTTCTCTCATTCTCTCGACACAGCTTTGTGATTGCATCACGAGTACTCTTGATTGGGGGGGGTTTCCCCATGTGGTCTGCTCCAAGAATTTTTCGGCAACGTTCCTGTTTTACTTCATCTTCTGTTGCAAGCACCCTCATTTCGTTACATCTTTCCCATCAAAACTCAAGTTCTCAGTGAGTGCCACATAAAGAATAAGCAGGGAGACATGCTATTCCATTGTTTTAAATGTATACAGTAGCACTTCAGTGAACTTCATAAACACATTTTTAATTTTCTCACGCACACACATGAAGGACATGCAAGGTAAATCAGATGGAGACAGATTTTTCAAAAACCCATCTCTGAATAGACGATACCTTAAAAAATCTGCCAGTGTTCACAATTCACACAAACAAAAGAACTCTCCAGCTCAGCAGCCACCTAAACCTGGCGAGACCATCTGCAGCTGCCTGAATCCTTCTGTACTGGAGTCAGAAGTGTGTCTGCTTTGAGGAATGCTCACAGGCATCGGAACATGGGCCAGCCTGGTTTCCTTCCTGCCCATCCCAGCATCTGTCCTCTCCTCAAAACAGATGCTTGCACATCTTCACCACAGACCACTGCCTTTTCATACAGAAGAGCTGACATGAAATGCCGCTGTAGCTGTTACCTTCAAAGCAATCAAAGCATACGAATTTTCAAAAGACCAGTTAAGTTCTAGGTAGTTCTGAACAAGTGGTCACACCGTGGTTTGATGTGGTTTATTTTTACTCCAGCATTCATTTGAATATATTTTTTTTTGCAGCTGTCAGGCTTTTAGAAGCAAGAAATTCCTTGCTTCTAGGATTGGGCTGGTGTGGCACACCTCAGTGACTAACGTGTAATTACACTTGGCAGAAGTATCTCGTCTCTTTTTCAAAAGGATCTGTTCATACAATGCAGTTTGTAACTGTTTTTTCATCCATCTAGTTGCTTTCGTTGTTCATGGTCTGTATTGAAATACTCCATCCACCGTGTTGCAAAATCTAGTTTAGTGTTCCCAAGATAACAGGAGGTGCCAAATGAAGGAGTTAAGGAAGAGCTATGAAAAGGTGAACAGTAATTGGATAGTAGAAATAAACAGCTGTAATCATGTTATTATTCCTAAAAATGTGTTGAAGTCTGTATATTAATTCAGAAGTAATTTGAATATTTTGAAACATGGCGGTTTCTTGGCATCATACTACAAGTAACCAGCCTGTAGGAACTTGAAATTATTTTGCTGCTTATAGCCTGAAATGGTATGTTCTTATTACTCAGATCAAACTGAATTTGGAGTATTCAATATACTCCAAATATTGATACCATTAGTGGTAAGTTTTTGCTTGCATGTTTTTAAAGAAGCTGGAGAAAATAGTGTGTTAACCACACAAAATAGACAGTCCACAGCCCAATTGTGAGAAATACTATTGTAAGACCGAATTACTGGAATGAGTAGTAATAATGCAAGGCAGAAAAAACTATACAGGAGCAAACTTCTATTTAAATAACTGTGTGAACAAGTTTCAGTTACTCCTTTATTCCTCAAATTTAGTCATGAGGTGTGCTGATTATTTTACAGTAATTTAATGAGTAGAAATATTCTAACTGAGTCCTGGAACCTGTGCAGCTTTAGGAAAACAGTGCTTGGCCTTCAGCAGACTGCACTTTTCCCTGTTTTGATATTCTCTTTTAGCTCTGAGGAGTCAACATGATTGCCACAGGTTTTTTTCTTAATGTAGTCATACTTGCATTTTCTGTTTGTATAAAAAGGATTCTTCTTAAGCACATGGTTTTGAAGCTGCTAGAAAATCATGATGTCTATGAAATACAAAGACATGCTGAGTTTTTCCCTTTTCTTTTTCTATTTGCCTGCAACCACAGCATGTCAAGAGGTGATTGCAGAGTTCCCACGGGCTCATTAGTGTTACACTGGGTTGGTACTGGGGTGAGCATCTCCCCCGTCTCCTCAAAATGAAATTTCCATGGGAAATGAAACTGATGATTCATTCCAGAGCCAGGGGTAGGGGTTTTTCTCTCTTGAGTCAGTGCTATGCTGAACAAGTGATCTAATGTTTTTCTGAAGGAAAAACCACAGGCTATCTTCTGAGGAGGTGTACAAAGGATCCATTAGAGATAAGGAGGCCACGAGGACGGTGAAGGGCCTGGAGGGGAAGCCTTGATCTGTTCAGCTGGAGGAGAGGAGGCTGAGGGGAGCCTCACTGGGGTCAGCAGCGAGGGGCAGAGGAGGGGCACCGAGGCCTTTTTGTGGTGACCAGGGATAGGACCTCAGGGAATGGCCTGAAGCTGTGTCAGGGAGTCTCAGGCTGGAGATCAGGAAAGGTCCTTCCCCCCGAGGGTGCTGGCACTGCCCAGGCTGCCCAGGGAATGGGCACGGCCCCAGAGCTCCAGGAGCCTTGGCACAGCTCCAGGGGTGCCAGGGTGGGATTGCGGGGGGTCTGGGCAGGGACAGGGGCTGGGCTGGGCTGGGTGACCCCTCTGGGTCCCTTCCCGCTCAGCCTATTCTGTGATTCTGTAATCATCCATTACGTGACTGATGTGGCTTAAAATACTTTGGTTGGAAGAATAGTTTTTTCTTAGTAGAATGTCTTTCCTGTTGGTTTTTAGATCAGCAGGATCTCTGAGATGGAGGGGAACTCTGACTTCAGAGAGGCTATATATGGCCCTTTGCAATTTCAGTGTGTAGGTGATGGAGATGTGGACAGAAATTCTACAACTATAAGGATTATTAAATACTAGTGTAAAGTTGCTAGTTAATCCTGTAGGTTTGATCTACAGAAAAAAAAAAAAGTTCTGGCATGGTGTTCTGTTTTAGTCCTGTATTATTCGTTTTATGTCTGATCCATTTCTTTTTTGATTTAACTGGGATTTTTTCCAAACATGAAATTTATCCTCAAAGATCTGGAAAAATTAGCCATGTGGTATTTTCCTGAGATTAATACTTCAAAACCGTAGTAAACTACTTCTTAAACAAAATTGCTTTTTAGCATCTTTTTAACAGTTCTGATTGGGAAGAATATTGCAGAACACAGTAAAGAGCAGCCCCACTAAGTTCAGTGTGGCTCAGCTTTAATTCTGCACAGCTTCATTATTATGTAGCAAGTTTCCATTGTTTCATAATTCAGGCTTATTCCTAAACACGAGATGTTCAGGAATCTTGCTCTATGGCATTACAAACCCTGAGGTCATTCTGGTCCATTCTCATGTTGAATCAAGGCTGTTGGCCCATAAAATTAATGACTAACTCCAAATAGAAAGAAAACTACTGTAATCCTTACTATAACATTTTACTGTATTTAGCAAAGATACTTCGTTGTTTTAAAATATTTCCATTTTCAGAGCTGTTTCCTTCCTGTTGAATCATCAGGTGGGGCTTAGCTGTGATTCATGAAACTAAGTATTTGCTGCAGAGCTGCTTGTATTTGCTTTTTAATAAATGTAACCAATAAACCCTTTCTGTATTTCAAAGGGACTCAGTTCTTCTGGGTGTCCATTGAATTGGGGAGCGAAGCAAAGCAGGGGCAAAGTCTGTGCCAGCACAGGGAGACTGGACCAGTGCCATGCCCCCTTGGAGTGAAGGTTCTGTCTTACCGAACCAAAAACGTGCCCGTTGATGCCATGGCACTGTAGCTTTATCCGTGCAGGGTGCAGTGCTCTGCGCAAGCAAACAACCCTCACTTCTGTGAGGAGACCCAGGGTGCTACTGCCTGTGGGGACAGCACCACGTCACCCTGAAAATCACACTCAGCCCTTCCATGGATTCTTCCAGTCACAGATGGAGCAAGGGGGAGAGGCTTTTCACTCCTGTCCTTTGCCTAACTGTGCATAGACCAGCAGGGCAGGTTGTTGTGCTGAGAGGCTGAAGCTTTGCAGCTCTGGGGTCCTGAAGGCAGGTAGGGAATACTGCAGGGAATACTGCAGGGAATGCAGTCCCAGCAGTATCTGGCTCTTACACACGTGTGAATGCAAGTGCTGGCTTTGCTCAAACTCCTTTGGAGACACAAGCACAAGGGCTTAGCTTGTCTCCACCAAGGAATCTGAATGCTGAATGTGTGTGTGGAGGTGTTTTGGTTACACTGAGACTGCATTCCCTGCAGCATTCTCTGCAGTATTTATCTCTAGAGATTTCCTAGGATGCAGGTCATGTGCAGTGCATGCCACTCTTTTGCCAAGTGACAGCTGCAGGAGAAGCCTTCCTTTACCTGCATCGCAGGAAATCTCCAGACGTTCCACCGTCCCTCTGGGCAGCCCTGTGGGTGATCACAGCACAGTAAATGTTCTTTGGTGCTGTGGGCTGCACACCTTGCTGCATGTCTGGAGTCTCCCTGAGACCATAAAGCCACGTAACCAAGTTCTGCTGTCATGTCTGTTGTACAGACTGTCACTCTCCTGAGGTTAAGGCAACATCTCTTCTTTCACTGCCTGTCTGTATACTGCTGTGTAACACACAGTCTGATCGTAAAAAGTGCCCGTGTAGTACTGACTGCACCAGCTTCAATACCTCTGGCAGTGGCCTTCAGCCTGCTCCCAGAAGACAAGGCTAATTTGCTCTTTTTTTTGGTTTGGGGTTTTTTTTTTTGTCTGTTTGTTTTGGGGTTTTTTTGGGTTTTTTTTGTTTTGTTTTATGGTTTTCCAGCATAGATCAGGACAGAGGAAGTGGATGTTTTTGGGGTTTTCATGATTACAGGTCATTTCTCCCGGTCAAGGCAAGATCACAGGCTGAGAAAAAGCTCTGATATTTGCTGCTGCCCTGTGACAAATTACACTCCGTCAAGTCAAGCATTTAGGCTTCTGATGGATGGCAACATGTCTGGTGAGAATAGGTCAAGTTTGGTGTTCAAATGCCCTGAAAAAACTGGCAGTGTCTACATGAATATCTACCCTATTTAAAAGGAGGCTTTCTGGTCTGGACTATGGCAAGCCTGCCTTGGGAGTTGATCATGTTAAGTGCTGCTGAGGAAAGTACCTGGAGGGTATTTTTTTGCATTTGAACTAACCTGCAAAGCCAGACTTCTTTCACGGGATTTTATGGCAAGCAGGAGCACATGTGGGCAGTAAAAAAAAGTCTCTAAGAAGTAGGTTTAAAGAAGTCAGCTAGAATAAGCTTACTTTTCATATATTTGTCTATTATTTTTGAAGTCTAGAGGTAAGAGCAGCAAGAATGAAAGTCCTAACTGTTCAGAGACAGCAGGATAAAGGATCTTACTCTTCCTTCCTCGTGGGAGTTGGGCAGCTAAGTCTAACCTAGGTACCCTAGGCTGCACCTAATCCATGGAGACATAGGCACCTCTGGGAGACATGCAGTCAAATTTCAAGTCAGGTCACATGAATCTTCATCAGGAAACACTCAGAAATTCATCCCTTTGGGTTAACTAGCCCTAGGTTTACCCTGCAGTTGGTTTTTAATGTTCCTGTTTGTTGGCAGAGCAATTAAAAAACCCAAACAAACAAAAAACAACCCCAAAGCAAAAACAGCTGATGTGAAAATGGGGGAAAAAAAGACTGCCTTGTAATTGGGCAATTCTTGGGAACAACAGATCATATGATAGCTAAGTGGAAAAACATCTGTGTATGGGCGTATGGATGGCCATGGACAGTGGCATGGCAGGAAAGGAGGGCAAGCAAAGCCCACACAGTGGCCAATTTCACATCAGTCCTTAAATTACTCATGAGTAATGAAGGAACTTATTGGATGTGTGATGAGAGAAAGCAAATTTAATAAATAGCTGTATTTTTAAGTGTGCCTTCAGGATTAAGTTAGTCACAACAAGCTGTTGTTTGCTGGATCGTGTTACAGTGGTTTTTCCCTCCCAACTTTTTCTCAGTGCCAACTTTTCAGCCTTTCCAGTCTCTCCTTTTCCCAGGACAGAAACATGCTGGCTGTTTAGCCCGATCCCATTGGCAAGCTGGGAAAGGTGCCAGAGGGCAGTAGAGGCAGGCGCTGTTTTCTGCTCTCCGGGAGGATGGATGGGGGTAACTGGGAAAGCTGCGCAGGGAATCTCAGTTCTGCGGCTCTGCCGGTCGGATCACAGGAATCACTTGATGGGCCAGGTGATGTCTCACTCACCAGGTAAGAGGCATGAATAACCCCTCTCCTCTCCGCCGCCGCAGGGCAGGACGTGGCAGTGGTTCCAGAGGAACAGACCCATCAACATCAACCACTACGCCAACAAGAAGAGCGCGGCCGAGAGCATGCTGGACATCGCGCTGCTGATGGCCAACGCGTCCCAGCTCAAAGCCGTCATGGAGCAGGGGCCCTCCTTCTCCTTCTACGTGCCGCTGATCGTGCTCATCAGCCTGTCGCTCACCCTGCAAATCCTGGTGGGAGTGCTCCTGATATTCCTGGGTAGGTGGCTGCAGCAAGAACCGCTGACTTGTAGTTTTCTTGCAGGACGCAGCCTATGAGATGGTAAATAAACACACCCTTTGCTTTTAAAAAGCCTTTACCTCAGAACTGATTCAGGTTGGAATCGTAGAATCATTTAGTTTGGAAAAGACCTCTGAGATCATCTAGTCCAAAAGTTAAGCCAGCACTGCCCTGTTCACCACTAAACCGTGTACATAAACGTCACAATTGCCCATCTTTTAATTATCTCCAAGGGTGGTGACTCAACCGCTTCCCTGGGCAGCCTGTTCCAATGCTTGACAATCCTCTCAGTGAATAAATTTTTCCTAATATCCAAAAATACAGATTTTTCTCTTGAAACCATAGAAATACTGCAACAAGAGAGAAAGGGCAACTTTATGTGAAATCTTCAATTTTTATCAACTTCCTCCTACTCATTTGCCCATACTATGAATATTTTTTTCTCCATAAAGCCTGAGGAGGAAGGAAAATTATGAAAGATTGGAAAAGAATCATCAGTAGGCCAGATAGGCTAATGCAGTCTATCCAGTTTCATAATAATGTTTTTGGCAAGACCTGTTACTTAATCCTATGACTGAAATGTATTTCTTCTGTTTCAGTCATATAAGAAAATATTGTGAATGTGGAACTCCGAAAGGGAAGTGAAAGTCGAAATGTCCGTGGTCATGTTGGTGTGGCATGTTGTCTTTAGCGTGGCTGTGTTGCAATCAAACTGCATCTGCCATTGCCCCCCTGGAATAAATGACACTGCCACTGGTAGGAAACAGCTGTGGATCATTTCTGGTGGTGATATGGGATCGTTTATTCTCGTAATGCTTTTCAAATCACCCTTTGTCTTAGTGGGAACTAGATAACTCACCTCGGGCCTAATGTAAATGAAAAGGCAGAGTAGACACATGGCATTTAATGAGTTATGGGTGCCACCTTTGGCATCCCTGTCAATCTTTCATTGTTCTGCTCTCTTATCACAGCTGAAAAAACAATGTTCTGTTCAAGGAGAAAGCTCCCAGGGATCCAGGATACACATGGCTTGTAATATTTACAGTTGATGTGGCTTTTTTCTTTCTTACAAAAGAGATGGAATACAGCTGTCTCTGCATTTGTTAAAGCTGATGCAAGAGCAGAATCCAGGTCTTGGATCAGAGGAAATTCCGAAAGGGGACTGGAAAAAAAACAACCTGTTGATGCTGGGAGGTGAGGGAAGCAAGTAATGGAAAAATCAGCAAAATACTTTTATGTTCCTTGGTTGAAGGCCTCTCTCTGGTTGTTTCAGCAGGCTTTGAGGCTGTAAACAAGCTCCCTGTCTCTGTGTTGGGCAACAATTTCAGTATATGCTGAGATACTGCTTTTTAATGCTTGTTGCTTCAAGACACTTCTAAAATGGTTTAAGCTGCTGTGAATTTTATCTCTGTCCCATTGAGGGTGGCAGAGCCCTTGGCTCATGGTGATGCACTCTTGGAGCAGTGCTGTCCTGCTGAGGTCAAAGACAGGAAGAAGGCAGGAAACAGGACACGAAGCTATGAAGATACAGGCATAGCGCAAGAACTTGCTTCTCACAGTGTGTATTTTGCAGGAATAGTTTGCTTCTGTCCAGCCATGAAATTCTGTCTCTTTAAGCTCTCACACGGCCAAACAAGAGTCTGTCCCACCATCCTGTTTCTTTCCATGGGTCAGAGTTCTATCCTGGGAGCTACCAGTTCTCACAGTTTCTACTAGGTATTAAAAGCTTTTCCTCCTTTTAAAGAGCCTTTCCCGAAAACAATGTGAGAAATGTTCAGCAAACTTGTCCTTGGAAGTGATTTGGTGACCTTAAATTTTTGGAAGAAAATCAAAGATTGTCTTGAAATAGTTTCAGTGGCATGAAATCATAGTAATCCACTATAATAAAACACTTAAAGAATAACTGTTCTTAAGAACATTTTCACAAACACCCTCATCTTAAGTGCTGTAATTACTAAGATAGGATTACTGCAATTCTACTTCAAAATTTAGAGCTCTTCCTAAACTGACAAGTATTACTTGTCTTCTCTGACTCTCCTTTAGACAAAGGCACAGCTCTGAAAGTGTCAATTTGCCTTTCAGCGTGATTGCTTTTAACTTGCCTAAGAGGTCAGGCCATTATTGCCTTTCCATTTTAATCCAACTGTCTCAAATGCTCTTATTCTGTATCTCAGAACTAGTGATTCCATTTCGTTTATTCTTCATTCACACAGCAGTACTAGAGTCCTTCCTGGTCCTGTTGAGGTACAAGCACCCATGTGCCTCCAGATGCTTTACAGATGTGTAAACTCATTTTAAGGTTGAAGTTCTACTGAACATAAATTATTTCATGCCTGCACAGGTGTGCAGTAGCTTCTCAGGGCAGTTCTTCACTTCCCACACTGTTCTTCAATGCTTTGCCTGGCCAGTGATATTTGACTACACTGCCTTAGCAAAGAGGACTGGAACAAGTGCCCAGAATTCCTTGAAACCAAAGCAGCATTATTAGGGACCCCGGGTGGGCCTGGCTGTTGGCACTTCAGCATCACCATTGTGTTTGCAACCACTCGACTACTTCCGCAGCAAGGGATATTGGTTCCGTGGTTCACTTCTGCAGTATGGAACAGGGTGGTGATGGTACAAGCAGATTGTGATGAAATAGTATTTATCTTGTGTGGTAGAGTCATAAGCTGTATGTCTGTGTATGTGCCTATCAGAAGGAGCTCTAGGTTTTATGTTGCTGTAAAAACTTGTCTGGTATAAATTTTCTCACATATGGTGTGCACATGCAGACACAAGCTCCAGTGATCTATTCTCTTGAGAACTTGGAGTCTCAAT
This sequence comes from Donacobius atricapilla, assembly GCA_013397315.1. Classification (NCBI taxonomy): domain Eukaryota; kingdom Metazoa; phylum Chordata; class Aves; order Passeriformes; family Mimidae; genus Donacobius; species Donacobius atricapilla. The sequence goes on along the minus strand of WBMY01011940.1, from coordinate 29,164 downwards.
AGACAAAACCCATTCTCAAAACATGCTCCAGAATTCATCAGCACTCGCTCCAGCAGCATCAAAGGAATGGAGCCAAGGGTCTGAGCTACAGGGCCCTTACTGCCAGAGAGCACAGACAGGAAGCTCTCAGGTTTTCACATGGTCTTTCAGTGCACGATAGTATTTGGACAAAGTTGGACCTGATGATCCTGGAGGTCTTTTCCAGCCTTAGTGATTCTGTGATGCCAGGCAAGTGCCCCAGACTTCTCACTGTCTTAAACCAAACCTCTTATCAGCCCAATATAACTAATTTGTATGCTATCACAAGGCCTGGAATCAAAGCTCACTCTATATTAGTGCTATCTCCCTTGTGTGAGCCTCCCTCGCTCCCTTTAGCATTTCAACCAAAAAACAGCTGCAAGAAACAAAGGAAAATGTTTACACAGCGGATGCTTTCTGTAGAAAGGACTGCAGCTACACTACTCTGACTTCTCCTTCTGTTTGACAGAGTGCCCTTGCTTTCTAAAAACTGAATCAGGGCAGAAGCAGGGAGTACGAGGGAATACAAGCTGGGGAAGGGCACTGGTACGGAAAAAATCCAGCCCTGGTCACGAGATTTGTAGCATTTCAACAAGGAAATTTAACTTCAGCCTGTCAGGGCTTCAAGCTAAATGCATTCAAGACTGAAATAATTTTTAAATGCTTAAAGTCTGCAGCAGAGCTAGGCTTCAAAACATCAAGAACTCGAAAGATTTCTAGTGATGTTAATGTATCCATTACTTCCCATGTGTCTCCACAGAGATTAGATGCTAATTACTGGAAGTTAATAGGCTCCTTGTGGTTACAGACCTTCCCCTTAGCACTTTCACTGACGCTGCAGAATCTGACTTCCTTTTTAAATATGACTGATTGAAATAGCTTAGAATAAGATAAATTCTTCAACTACAGCAGTATGGAATCTTTTATTCTGGATTTTGAAATATACATGTCATTAAACATTTTTTTTTCTCCTTTCTCTTTGAAGTAAAATATGACCTTAACAACCCTGCAAAACATGGAAAGCTGAATTTCCTCAACAACCTTGCAACTGGACTAGTATTCATTATAGTAGTTGTGAATATTTTTATCACTGCCTTTGGAGTGCAGAAACCAGTTGCTGAGTCAGCATCGAGGCAGTAAGGAGCAGGTGAGTGTGGTCTGCAGCATGAGGGAGCAGGGCACGCTGGGGCACCTCAGGAACAGTCACAGGCTCACCTGTGCCCTTCCAGTTCTTGCAAACACCTGAGTTCACTTGCCATTAGTGCAAAAGCAGAAGCTGCTGGGAACTGGCCAGTTACTGCGGTGTGTTTGTGCGTGTGGAGTTCAAAAGTTGGTGTCAGCACACGTCACCCATAGGAAGTGTAAGGAATGTCCTGGCCCAGCCACTCCTTTTCCTTACTGCTGACTGAGCCAGTAAGGGAAATAATGTTGTTCTGCTTTCTCCAAATGCCTCTCCTTTTTTTAAGGAAGGTTTGCATCCAGTCTGTTCCTTAACACTGAAGACAATCTGTTTCCAAGCTAGGGCTGTTAAATCTGACATGTAACAGTGCACATGCTGGAGCCTCTCAGTTCCTGTGCTGGCTGCAGATCCTGTGGCTCCTGTGTCCTCCACAGGACAGAGCTTTGCTCTCTGGGAGACTCAGCCCACAAAATGAGCACCCTCACTTCACATGTGGCCATTTAGGACAATGCTGTTCCTCTACCAGCACTTTCAACTTCATTCTTTACTTACACAGGAGGGCAAATACAGGAATTATGGGGACCAGTCTGGGAATCTTCCTAGCATCATAGCTATGATGAGCAGTTTGGGAGGAGACGAACCTAAATTGTAGGCTTGTAACACAAGAAGCACCATGATCAACATCTGCCTTTAAAATAGCACTGCTAAGTCTGTGTGTGCCAGCTTTGCTCTGGCTCTTGGTCTCACAGATCTCAGCCCAGGGTCAGAGACCTGCTGAAGAAGGAGAGACTGGGCTGACAGTGCATGTAACATTACTGCTCTGTGCAAACTTCTACAGGAAACCCTTTCTCCATGAAAAAGAAGATTCAAGGCCTTTAAACCATTAATCTGTAGATGAGCAGTGTAACAAGAGTGGGAGTCAAACCCAAATCTACCAGCAATAGAAGCAGCATGGGGGGAAATCAGTGCAAAAAATTATTAGGAAGATGAAGAACTACATTAATTTATCTCAGGGTGTGGGTTGAATTTTCTGCTTTTACCAAAACCTGTGAAATTCTGGCAGTGAAACAAGATAGTTTTATTGCATTTTCTGGCCACAGTCACTACAAACAGATGAATAAATATTTAATTTTAACAGTGAAGAGCACATAAATTATCTGAGCTCCTGTGTCCATGCTCTCACACATGCAATGTCCTAATTAAACAGCCAAATGTGGTGTCCAGAACCATTTTTTTGCTGCAGATTTGTTAAATGTGAAAGTTCTGTATTGCTCTGGAACATTACAGCTGTTGTTTGCTCATTTGTACCCATCGCCCTTGCTAAAAACATCTGGTCATCTGCCTGTAACTTGAAAAATAAGTGTTTTTTAGTCTGCTGCCACAGTCTCCTCAAAACCCTGAGAGAAGTGGGTGGCCACCATTTTTTGGCTTCACCTTTACTATTATGCACCCTTTTCCACAGAAAACTTAATTCCCCCTTTAAAGCAAATGTGTCATTTGCTATAATTCCTGTATCACTAAAATATTGATATTTTTGTGTTTCAGAGACCTGGAGCATTCATTTTAGATGCCATTTGCAGTTGAACCAGCTACACTGGACACAGTGGGGAAGGAAAAATAATTGAAGAAGCTGGACACACCAAAAGCTTTCTCAAGCTTCCAACATACTTGTATACCTGAAATTTTCCCATGTGTTAGTATGGCATCTAAGAAAAGGTTGATTTTGCCCCGAGGACGCTGTTTTTCTGGAATATTGACATTTCAATTTCTGAAGAAACTTTTTTTTCAGAGAAGTGATCTAAACTCATGAAACAATATCATCTGGTAGCACTTTACAGGACTTTTCTTTTTACATGCCTTTGGTTTTTGTGGCAATTTGTCGTTTCTACCATGGTAAGAAATGTCAGGCCTTTGATTCTGGCGTGGTCACATTGTCCTTTATTTCACAGCTTGGCACCAAGCCCATGTGCTCTGTAGCCCAGCAGGGCTCTTCCCTTGCAGCGTGTAAAGGTAGCTGTGCCTTGTTTTTCTCTTTTTTCTACTCTAGCTAAAGCAGAGATGAGACAAACAGAAACAAGCAGCATGCTTCTGTCCAGTTTTGTTCACAGGTAATCATTTGTATTGTTTCTTCTGGACACATTGAAAATTTCCTGTCCTTCATGCACAGACACAAATAACCTGATTGTTATGGTTTCTTACCACAAACTGCTATTCTGTGTATTCTGTGCATTGTTTGTGTTTATTTTAATTGTAGAGGGGTTTGGATTCAAGGGACCTGTAAAGGTCATCTCATTCCCCCCCTGCCCTGGCAGGGACCCCTCCCACTGCCCCAGGCTGCTCCCAGCCCGTGTCCAGCCTGGCCTTGGGCACTGCCAGGGGCAGCCACAGCTGCTCTGTGCCAGGGCCTGCCCACCCTCACTGTAAAAGGTTCTTTCTCATATCAAATTTCTGGAAACTTTATTAGGAATGCCAGCTTTTCTAGGCTCAGCTGGTAAGCTGGAGGATCCAGGGTGAACTGTACCTGCTAAACTGGTACCAAGTGCCTGTCAGCAGCAATTCAAATGGCAGAATGAACTGACTTTTTCTCTCCAGTTTCCTCTCTTCCCATCACTGACTGCTGCAGTTTTCTTACTTTTATGAGTTTATGGCTGAAAGCAAAACAAATTGTTAATTTTTTATTTTTAAATATATAGAGAGAGATATAAAAATCTTCTAGGCCCTTACCTGCTGGCTCAGGGACTTATACTTTTTCTAAATACACTATTGCTAGGTTACAAGAATTTCTTCAGCAAAAATATTTTAGTCATTTTATTTTCAAAGTACCATACCTGCAATCAGAAAAAATCTGAGTTTTCTAGGTTGTACTGATATGTAGATGCAGAGTTGTATTAATCAATTTTCTTAGCATCAATTTTCAAATGCTCCCTTGTACATAAGAATATAAGTTTGACTTCATATGTTTCACCTCATTTACAGTTTTTATTACTAACCTTTGGTTATGTCTCAAAACCCATCGATGTACCAGACTTTCATGTATATGTTCTGTAAGAATTACTAACAGAAAGCAAATCAGACTTGTGTGATTAGTAATGGAATAGACATTCTTTTTTATTTTCTAATTTGCCTTTGGTTGCTTCATTTCCACTGTAACATGTGTTTAACCAGTATCCAGCAGGCAGTGGCTTATTTGTGTGTGCTGTACTAATTTAAACATAGCTCAGAACAAGTTCTGAATGAGGCGTGCAGGTCAGCTTCCTGTATTTATTTTTTACGAACCACCAACTGCTGTAGGACTCTTCATGCCCACTCGTGGCTGTCACACCTCTGATGCTGCTTCCCATGTCTTTTATTGTGACTAAGTAAGATTTGCAAAACATTCTCAGACATGAAATCTGTATTTTAAGTCTCTGAAGCCTTCAAAGTTCATGTATTTTTTAGCAGACAGAAGCATCTGCGAGTTGGTTTCGAGTATAAATAATTTAATCACAGGATTATTACTCTTTTAAGTCAGGTCCTGCTTTAAAATCCTGGCAAATTTCTCTCAGGGGAGCAAAAAAATACATAGGTTTGACTCCTTCTTGGTCTCGTTCTTTGGTTTGCTGTGCTTTTTCAGAGTTCTTGGTTGGAGGCAAATATCTCTTTTAAAAAGAGGTCATCAATAATGAAGCGAGATGAATTTTCCAGGCTGTGTGGGGAGCAGTTCGTGCCAGGTCAGCCGTTTGCTCCTGTTTCATAAGCTCTGGGCAGGGTGAGCGCTGCTCGTGGTCCTCATTAGTCCCTTCAGCATCCAGAACAGCCTGGGCTGGGGTTCTCTGCATAGCAGGTGACAACAACCATATTTACTGGAACTGATTCTAAGCATTTGGCTTCCAAACCAGGTCACTGCTGAGCTTATTCTGATGCTGAGTCTTACATAAAATAGGCTGAAGGAAAAAACAGCATCCTGGTTTCTGTATCCCCTTCGGGTGTTTTACTTAACAGCGTCTTTACCCTCAGTGAGTTTGCCGATGACCCTGAGGTTGCTGGGAGTATTGATCTGCTGTCGGGCAGGAAGGCTCCACGGGTTTATCTGGAGAGGCTGGACCCGAGGCCAGTGGCCTGAGGTTGAACAAGGCCAAGTTCCAGGTCCTGTCCTTGGGTCACAACAGCCCCTGCAGCTCCAGGCTGAGCCAGGGGGGCTGCAAAGGGCCCCAGGAAAGGCCCTGGGGTGCTGCTGGCAGCAGCTGAGCAGGAGGGGACAGCCGGGTCAGGAACAGAGGGGTCAGGAACAGGGACAGGAGAGGGAAGGGCTCAGGCTGGGCCAGGGGAGGCTCCGCATGGACATTGGGAGGAACTGGACGGCACCACTGACTGCAGCAGACGGTGTTGCTGATAAGCTCAAGAGGAGCAGAGCCCCGTGCATTTCTCAGATCGTGGGGCAGCCTGAAAAGGGGCTGGGGAGGCACCACCACCCCGTGCAGGCAGAGGACCTGCCAGAGCCCTTCAGTATTCACAGGTGATCAACAAAGCCAAACCAGGGACAGGAGCTGGGACGTCCCTAGAGAAAGAAGTAAACTGAAATAAATGAGACAAGGCACTCCAGGAGATAAATAATAGCGTGGCCACAGCAGGCCTTAGAGCAGAGCTTCCATCGAGGCTGGGTTGCATCCAAGTGCTGCAGGGTGTTGTGTCAGCTGTACCCGGAGTTTCACCCCTCTCCCCACATTAATTATTCCCATCCTGACATGGGAGCTCGTCCAGCAGCAGTGGGAGAGCAGAGGGGGCAGAGCATGGGCAGAGCTGACTGAACAGCTCCAGCTGATTGATAGCAGACAGCTCTTGGGCATGTCAGGAAGCAAACACACTGTTGGGAGTACGTCCACAGCAAAGAGACTGACAGGAAAAAATGTGGAATATAAAGGCTGCAGCTGCTGGCAGGAATTTTTTATTTTCACACTGATGTAATTATTTTCACTGTATGAAATCACAGAGTCACGGAATCACTGAATCATTTAGGATTGAAGAGATCTCAAAGATCATTGAGTCCAACCTTTGCCTCTGTCTAAAATGCCCCACCCCCCTGCCCATCTTCGCTTCTGATGTTCTCAGTCCGTGGCTGTGCCAGTGGGAGGGTCACAGACAGGTTGTGAAACACAGAATACAATCTTTTCAGAATAATATCTGACCAATAATAATCCAACTTCCTAACAAGGTGGTGACAAAACATTACCTGCCCTCCTATTGGATGCTATGGGTTATTTAGAATTCACTTTTCCTCCGCAGAGGAGGTTGGAGGTCTGTTTTCATGGTTCATTTTACCCCCTTGGGTTCTCACAGAGAACTATTTACTAACCTGGCTGCCTTCCCAAGAGGAGTGCCACAGCTCCCAGCCAGAACAGAGACTTATCAATGGCTCCTCATCAGGCAAGTCAGGCTCTGTCAGAAATTGAGATGGCAAAAACTCAGGTTCCTTTTTTGTTCAGCCTCCTTCCTGAGGTTTTCCGCTCCTCTTTTTTCCAGTCTTCCAGCCTAAAAGTTTCCCCACCCAATTTTTAATGGTACAAGCTTTAATGAGTTGGGAGGTGAGTGGCAAATATGGTGCCATGCTAAGAAGCACCACACCAGGACTACTGGAACATTGCAAAACATTTTCACTGCTGCCAAAAATATTTGAGAATAAATCAGCTTCATCACCACCCAACATTACCACAGATTTCTGGCATGAAGGATGAAAATAATCTAAACTGTTGGGAAGGCCTTATGTTTCAGACTTGTTTTGGACTCGTGGAAGATACGGAGGAAGACAGCTATGTGTCTTTACCCTGAAACAGGAGTTATTTTTTTCTGTGTCAGAAAACATGATTCACCAGGCAGGCCAGAGAGCGCATGGCTCAGGAAAGAAGTGACTGTATCCCCTCAGGCCTCTCCATCCCTTGTAGAGTTTCAGATCCTGGGAACGTGACTTGGGAGCGTGACTGAACTTCACAAACCGTGTGAAGTGCACTAACTGAGCCACAGTGGGCCTGTGTGGGTCCGTGTTCTCCTTCATGCTCCACAAAGATGTGGCAAAGTGATAAATTGACTGTGAGCCAGCTCCAGAGGCAAGGTGAAGCAAAATCCAGCTGTATGCAATCATTATGGATCAGGAATATTTAAGAGGCACAGACATCCTCTTTTCAACCCCCACTAGGAGCTTTTAAAATGAATTAGCTGAGAGCCCACAGAGGAAAAATTATGTCAGCTGTCTGGGTTTGTACTGCTGCAGAGCAGGGGGTCCGGCAGCACTGGGACACCCCCAGGGCAGCTAAACCCAGGGCTTAGAAGGAAAAAAAGCACTCGAGTGTGATGAAATATTTTGTTGTGAAAAGAGGATTTGCTGTAAATCGTACCGTGAGAACATGTCTCACCTGAGATTTATCCAAGCTTCAGGTGCAGTGGCACTCTGGCTGCTGGCACTCGACTTCACCTGTTACCACTTCATGAAGCACAGATTGAGTCTGAAAGGTTTTTGCTTTACTAGACACAATGTTATTAAAGATTTATCAACAGCACCGCGGCAGAAAGCTTTTCCTTGTGACCACAGTGTACAGTGGCCTGTGCTCCAAAATAGAAAGGGCAGCTCAGGATTCACCCAAAATGCTCTTCCACGCCAAAGCAATGGTACTGAATTAACTGGAGCAGTGTTGCCGCATATCTGTCTCCTCTCCTGCCTCTGGTTTCTTTTCCATTTGGCTCTAATAACATCCCTTGAAGTGGGTGAGATGAAGATAGAAAGAAAATTACCCTCTCCCCTGAATCCCACAGATCTGTAGTTTCATCAGGCTGTTGTTTCAGCCATCTCCAAACCTTGGTGATGCCCCTGATGCTCTGCTCTGGTCCCTTCAGCTGGCACAAGGCTGCCCCAGCTGAGGCAGAGGGCTGGGGCACGCTGCCCAGCACAGGCACCAGCACAAGCACAAGCTCCCACTGACACAGCTGCTCCTCTCCCCGAAGGGCCACAAACCAGGGGGGAAAGGGGGTAGTCCAGCTCCCACCCATCAGGGAGTCAGGCCACAGAAAGGCACAGGATGGAGAGGACCTCTCCTCCTGATGAAGTTACCCAGAGATCCTCCTCTATGACCACCCAGGCCCTGTTCAGCAGAATCTGATGCCAAGCTCTGGGGTCCTCGTCCCCAGAGCGTCTTGCAGCAGCAGATGCAATCCTGGCTCTGGGTTAGTAACTCCACCGAAGGTTTCAAGTTGTGTCAGTGGAGATTTGGATTTGATACTAGGAAATATTTCTTCATGGAAAGGGCAGTCCAGCCCTGGCAGAGGCTGCCCAGGGCAGTGGTGAAGTCACTGTTCCTGGAGTGTTTAAAAAACATGTGGATGTGGCACTTCAGGACATGGTTTAGTGGTGAACACTGTGGTGGTGCCAGATTTGCCTTAATTATCTTGAGGCCTTTCCCAACCTTAACAATTCTGTGATCCCATGATTCTCCTGCTACAGCAACAACTTCCTTTGGTGGGATTCTTAACACTGCTCATAGAGGCACCCAGGCCAGCAGTTCCCCCTTATCCAAAGGAACAGGCCAGTAACAAAACTGCGTGGTTTTCCTTACATCAAGTCCCTTTTTGGGAGGTCAAAGTAGCATTTAACTGTGTGAAAGTCTCTTTACAGCAAGCACCAGTGCGCCTCCAAGGCTCCATGGGGAGCGACCCTTGGAACTCCCAAAATGACACAAAATCAAGGATTAACCCAAAGACACCCAGTCTTTGCACTGATGAGTCCCTTTTAACTCCAGATCCCTAAACAGGCGAAGCAGAAAAATTGCAATTTCGAAATCAGCTGAAAATGTTAAAAATCCTGGTGCAAATACCCAGAAAAATTTAACCATGAGAGGCCAGAGCCCAGGAGGGGTCGAAGGGCAGCCATGGGAGGGCAACAACCACAGGGCACTTCTGCAAGGAAAATAGTGCATTAACTACAAGAGTAACAGCAGCATTCTTCTCTCAGATTTTATTTCAATTTAATAGCCAGCTTCATCCCATTAAAAAAAGAATACATTCATTTCTACAGGATTCAAGAAGATGTACGTTCAGAGGAATTACTGCAGGACACAGGCCCTGTGAAGTGCAGCAAAAGGATTCTTGGCAGCACAGCCAAGGCATGGCATAACATGGAGTAGCATCTGTGCACACAGAATGGCAGGGAAAAGCATCCACAATGGCACATTTTGACCAAATATGTTTTCAATTTATTACAGTATGAGAAAAATAACAAATGAAAGAAACAAAAGGAATAACTTTGCCTCAGCAAAGGCACTTTTAACTGCAAACTCTATCCAGCAGCTGTAAAGCAACCCCAGTGCATCCCAGATTGAATCATCACTTCATTCCCACTCCAGCTCATCAGGCACATCATCCTTCACCAAGTCCTTTAAATAGCAGTCTGGCTTTAACTGGAATTGTGTAAATTCTTTGTAGGATCTATCACTTTGCTTCCCAGCTCTCTGCACACAGACAGTCCCATCCCTCGGCCTGAACCATTTCCATGGCTCAGCCCCTGACCTCCTGAGCTCCTGTACAATTCCTGCCTGCAGCATGAGAGCCACAGTGTTCACAGGGATGGCCTCCACCCTCAGCATGGAACCACCTACAACCCAGCCAGGACAACTTCCCTGCACAAGGAGGGAAGCACGTTTATAAATAAATACCAGCACAGTTTCAGCAGCAAAGGCCAAGCTATTCTTGACTTGCCAGGGAAACCAGAATGCTGCAGCTAAACAGCTTCATCCAAGACCCCGCTCAATTTATTCCCAAGTCTGTAACACTGTTTGCCCAGAAGGACCTGACTCCCATGCAGGTGCATATGGGCTTCCTCCAGGAGCTGAAAATGGAATTATCACTGTCCATATGTGCTGCATGGATGTGCTTGCAGAGAAGCAAGCCCCTGAAGGAAAAATATTCCAAGAAAAAGACTGTCTCCCAGCCTATGCACATGCCAATTTTATAGGCAGCCTGACATTCACTGTTCAAATCTAAAACTGGCACTAATGAAGGAACAGATTGTTTTCTATTCTTTGCTGTTGGGTCCTTTAACACTGGGATGAACCAAGACTCACTTTTTCTTTCTCCTTCCAGCTCTAACCCTTGCCATAGCTCATTCTGGATAATTTTTTTTTTTCCCTGAGAAACATCCTCATTCCAAACAACCTCAGGAAGGGAGGAAATACAGCCCTAGCCGTAGTAAACTCTCCTGTACCATACTGGGGAAGAATCCTTCCCCCAGTCCTGGCGCAGGCTGCCCAGAGAAGCTGTTGCTGCCCCATCCCTGGAAGTGTCCTTGGGAGGCTCTCTAGCAGTTTAGTATCTTTCTTACACTGTGGTGTCCAGACTGCCCCAGCACTGGAGGTGCAGAGCAGAGGGGGACAATCCCATCCCTGGCCCGACTGGCCATGCTGGGCCTGGTGCCCCCGGGAGAGGGGTGTCCCCCCTGGCTGCCAGGGCAGTGCTGACTTGCACCCAACCTTCCACCCACCAGGATTCCCCGGTCCCTCTGCACGGTGCTGCTCTCCAGCATCTCCTTCCCCAGCCTGTCTGTACATCCAGGCTTGCCCCATCCCAGGTGCAGAATCCTGCACTTTCCCTTGTTGAACTTCACTGGGTTGGTGACTGCCAGTTTGTCCAGGTCTCTCTGCAGAGCCTCCCTTCACTTCACTGGGAAAGGGAAAGCTAACTTAATCTGGAACATTTTCTTGGTAGTCTGAAGTGCTTCAGGTCAGACATTCCACTCCCTGGAATACCCCACGGGCTGGGAACCAGCCTGCACCAGCTCCAGGGCATTCAAACCAGGGCCAGCAGCTGAGAACAAGGCAGGTTGGCATGAGGCACCAAGAGGGAATCAGAAGACACAGTGAATACAAGGAACACATACAGGGAACTGGCCCCCATAAACTTTGCACAGGTGCCAGTGCCCACCTGAGCTCAGGCAGTGACTATAAAGGATCTAGACAAAACAGTTCTGAGACAGAGATCCATTTCTTAGTAAGGCATTAAGTGCACTTGTTTAAGTTCTTAAATTAATTCTCACAGAAGACAGACCAGAGTTCTTCAAACAGTTGTGACCCTTCATTCCAGTATAGAAAACACATATGCAAACATGGCTTCAGACCCATGCTCACTTAAGAGATAATTTTAAAGCTAGTAATAAAAATATTTTTTATACAAACGATAAATACTTTAAGCATTTACAAAAATAAACGGTCCATTCCCATAAAGAAGGACATTTATAGCTGAAATTCCAAATACATCTGGAGGCAAGGCAATTATTGATGAAGCTAGTTAATAAAATCTTTGGTATGAGTACAGGACATTTTTATGCACCATTGGCTTCCTTTGGCCGATGTACTGTACAGACAAGTGAAGAGCTTGTCCTTAATTTCTTGACATGTCTTCCAAATACAACATACAAATATTTCTAACATGTCTTCCTATGATAATAGGAGAAAAGCCCAAGATTCTCCTGGCTCTTCCTATGACTTGCGTTTCTAAAACAGATTGGTGAGAGGAAAAAGAGAAAGTGAACACAGTTAAATTTCAATTTAGCTAGGAAGAAGCATCTGCAAAAAAATAAAAACCAATTGAAAATAACTCTAGAGGAAAGCCCATTTCCTTCAATTTGTAGAAATCAACTGCCAAGAGAGGCGACCATGGAATCTGTTCAGATTCATTGCTGCAAGTTCAGACAGGAAGAGGAGATTGGTCAGCTAGGGAAGGGGGCAGCTTCACACCTGAGCACAGCACTGGACAGTGTGGAGCAGGTGACTGTCAGGTGGCAGGTAGAGCCAACACCCAGAGCCAGCAGCACAGAGATAGCTGGAGCTGCTGGGGCTCAGCAAATCCAGCCAGCATCCCCTGGCACTGGCCAGGCTTCCACCAGCTCCCAAGGGGTGTGGGAGCCAGGTTTTGGGTCTGTCTCATGGCTGCTGGGAATCATGACCCATTGCTATAGCACCAGGAGCTCACATGAATACTGTCTTTAAAAAGAGCACCTAATTTGTGGCATCCTCTGAAGGCAAAATATCCATTATTTATACCTCAGCGTGTCTGCTGTGCAATTTGTATGGGGAGCTCATTAATGAATGAAGACACCTTGACCCACCCTGTCAGATGAGGAGCCCAGCTGGGGGAGGGCAGCCAGGAGCAGCCCCTGGGCAGCTCACCTGAGTTACAGCAGTACCAGAACAGGGCCAGTCCTGCAGCCACGCTGAAACACGCCAGGAAAAACACCGGGCCTGCAGAAAATGGCAAGGAAACACACTGAGACACGGCAGGGCAGCAGAGGTCTAGCTCACTTCATAAATCACCAATTGCTATCAATGTGTGTAATTAAGCATATTCAAATGAAGCTAACATATTCACAATTCTGTATGTTCTGTAGCTAATGTACTGTGAAGCACATTTACTAGACTGCAGTGAATTTTTACTACAGTTGCTTTGCCACTATTCCCTGTTCCCCTCTGCTCATCGAGCTACAGCCTGTGGTATTTAAGGAAAAGCTTCCAAACCAAATCTCCTGGAAACTGCCTGCCTGGAATTAAACACAGTTTAATGGTGATGGTCAGTACTGATGTTCAAGAAAACCTTTCTAATTCATACTTATGCACTGATGAAACAGCATAAAGATTTATATCTGCTTCTTTATTACCTAATACTTTATTTGTAGTTACTATCTCACTAGAAACAGAGATGCAATTAAACTACACCTCTGTTTGTAGATAAAATTAAGCTACACCTATCAATTTAAGGACAAATGTACTGCCTCAACAAATTCTTGGAGCAGACTGCATGGAAAAGGACACTGGAGAAACAACGAAGGAGCAAGGATTTGGTTGCTCCTCGGTGTGTAACCTCCCAAGGAGGGTGGCTAGTGGCCAAACAATCTCTAGTCTGAGGCCAGCTCAGAAAAAAAAAAGTAGTAAGTAAAAAATAAAATGTTACTTCATTTTCTTATTTCCAAGCACTTTCTCTGTTCATCCTGTACTGTTATGCTGCAGACAGCAACAGCAACGTGAACAGCAGTTTGGTTCAATATTCAGAGAAACACCACCACCACAGACAAAAACACACATCCAAGTTAAACAGTGCCTCTGCTACTTATTTCAGTTTTCTCTCAGGAAACTGCAAAAAAGGCATAATTCATAGAAGGTGTTTTGAATCTCCCATTATTGTATCTAAATCTCTAAATAAAATACTGAACTGAAATGATACAATAGTTTATTATAAATTGTGTGATTTCTCCATTTCAGATCTTCCTTTTCAGAATACCCTACTGTGAAAAAAATATCTGCCCTCTGTAATCTGGCATTGAACAGAGGAAGGTGAATATAATTAATATGCTTTCCTAAGGAAAATATACCGAAGTTTTTCCTTCCTTTCTGTCATTGCTTTCAAATGATCTGTAGTTAAATTGAGAGCTTAAAAAAAATTGAAAAAAAAAAATTGAAAGCAGGATCTAAAAGTTATTGATGGCCTTATGCAAAATGAACAGACCTTACTGTTCAGGCATTGAAGAAATCATAGGAAATTAAGAGTTTAGCAGTAATAGCGTAAGTAATACCATTGTAAATACTGATTAAACTCTACAGTCTCTTCAATTTCCTGGCAGTAGTTTCCTCAACATTTTCCTCCACCAATTCTACTTAACTTGTGACAGTAAAGACATCATAAGCCAAAGTAGTTGTTATATGAAGTGCAAATTACATGGTATAATAAATTGCATCATAATCTGCAAAGCCATTCCATCCGGTGACACTGTATGATTTATTTACCCCTGTCATTTAGCATATATTGCTCCTTGTCAGTGTCTATCTCTGTGGGATCTGGGGTTTCTAGAAATAAAAGCAACACATGAATAGTTAGTACTCAGCTCAAGCAAACAAACAAACATAATCAGCACATGCAAAATGGTGCAAAACAACACATTTCAGAAAAAATATCCAATACTGACATTAAGTATTAACCCCTCCAATGGTAAATCATTACTAGAGTTAAAGCTGGACTGACCAAAAGACAGAGGCACAGCTGTCTGAATGCAACTACAGATGGCTGCAGCCCCACCTCTGAACTGCTTAAGCACTGAGCACGTAAATAACATTACACTTGTTTCCCAAGTTAGGAAAACAGGAGATAAGCCTTCACAATACCAGCAATTTTCATAGTAATGCATACAAACTCTTCGTTTATAGATGCACTAATCTGAAAACACCTCTATAATTTAATTTATCACCATTCTTTGTTCTTGAGCAGATCTCTGGGCATTGATGTATTTAGCAGGTAAAGCACATAGATAAAACTTCTTGGTGCAGAATATTTACTAAATGCAGGTCTCAGCTGAAGACATGCCCAGCTTCTTTAAAACTCTGTAGGTTCTACAGGCTAACATTTGACACAAGGAATTTTGGCCTCCATCCTTCTGCAAATTCTAGTAGAAAAGAAGGTTGGCCTTAGACAAGGTGTTCAGTAGTTTCCAGTGCTGGCAGAAAAACCCTTCCAGCGCTGCCTTTGCTACACAGATGTGGAGATCACGCTGTGCAGAAGGGGAATGCACAGCTGTCACCAGACAGACGTGGCAGAGGAGTGACTTTCCATAACACATCACCAATCTGCAACAGTTTTAGCCAAACCTTTCTGTAGAATCACAGAATCATAAAACTTGGAAAAGACCTCTAGGATCACCAAGTCTAACTGCCAGAGGATTAGGAGGGTTAAAAAAGGAAAAGAAAAAAAGTAAGAGCTCTGAATCTGGCTGTCTATAGGGAAAAATTCAAGACTGATCGGTTTCAGCTGCTCTGCTTTTTTTACATGACACCAGGATCTAGGAGAGGTGCCTTGAAAACTGCCCTGGCCACCCAGGCAGCGACAGGAGAACATCGATCTCCCCTGCTAAGGGTCTCCCTCTCTGTGGGAGGACAGGGCACGGCCCTGGAGCAGGACAGGAGTGTCTGGAGCCCTTTGCTGTGAAGCTTGAGAGTCAGCAGAGCAGTAAGGATTGCTGCAAAGCCTCCTGAGCACGGGGTGCCCCCATCAGCCTCCCCAGCCTGCCCCTTTGGGGGGCTGATGTCCTCCCCAGGAATTCCAGCCAGGGAATCCTCACACTGCACAGGAGAGCAGAGACAGATCTCTGCCTTCTATCGCTGCGTGGGGCTGATCCAAGCCTTTATCCTTTTCGTCTATGACGGCATGGAGAGAAATAACGACATTTTCTGAGTCCCTGGGAAACTCCCGTTTGCTTCAACAGCTCCGAGGCTGCCCCACACCGTGTGTGTTACCCTCCCCTCTAGTGGGAATGTGCAGACATTACCAGACACTTCACTGGCAATTTAAAACTTCAGGCAAAGAAATTTTGTTCTAGCACGAATTTTAAAGCTGTCTTAAAAATGAAAAATAAATATTTGAACGGCTTTCCTCTGTTGAAAAAATCTGTCTTATGTATAGCTGCGTGTAATCTATTACAGAACTCCATCCTGGCCGTGGTTCATCCATGTCCTCATCAATAATTTCTCCAGCTGTTTGTAATGCTGCTTGTTTCAGCTCAGCCTGCATTTAGAAGAAAATCCCCATGTTAGGGATTCTCCTTTTTCTTCACATTTACAAATTCTAGTGGCAATTCTGTAAATGCTTTGTGCTAAATTTAACAACTACTGCCAAGAGCATTACAGAATGACAGCACGGTTTGAGTTGGAGGGAGCCTGAGGACCATCCAGCTCCAACCTCCTGCTGTGGGCAGGGACACCCTCCACTGACCAGGGTGCTCAGCACCCACAGCTCTTGGCCTTGAACACTCCTTGAGCACTCCCAACGAGTAACATTCAAGTAACAAACTGTGTGTGTTGGACGTCTGAAGGACGATGCCTTTAATACTGAAAATATCCAAGTTCACTTAAATGAGAAGTTAGTCCTTGTATTGATAAAGGAGCTGCTCCTGAAGCATAAAAGTGTTTGTGGTTTTAGCTTTAAAAGCTGCACAGATGTTTCTTGTCCATTCAGTCCAGAATGCAGACATTTGTTTTAATTACAGAACTCTAAGAAGCAGCAAGCATATTAACACAATCATCTCAATATTTATTTCTTAGGTTAACAGAAAGAAACTGCCAAACCTCGGCACACAGTAATGTTTTAACGCAGTTCTTTAAATTATCCTCATCCTTCTGAGGATGGTAACATAAGAGGATGTACCAAGACAACAGAGAATTTAATGACTTTTGATGGTTACTGAAGTCAGCAGTTTGCAGCAGCAGCAAAACAGTTTTTGGGTGCCACAAGGAGCTGTATGTTTAATGTGAAGCTCTTCTAGCACAGGTATCTGCTATGCAGAGTCTGAACACGAGAAACCCTAACCCTGCCTACTCATGGCTACCTGAGGAAAGCTTGGAGTCACCACATAGATCATGTGCAAGGATGAGCACATTTCGGCTCTAGCTGAAAGTCAAAACATCCCACACACCCTATCCAAGTCTCCTTGTAAAGATATCTTTTCAAAAATGGCCTGTAGAACATGCTGTTGAACATTTAAAAAGCTTCAACTCTTAAAGATCAAAACAGTCCTGAAATTTTGTTCTTAGTGACTACATCAAGACTTCTCAAACTGCTCTTAATTCATAAAGGCTGTCTGCTAACTGCTAGTCAGCCTGGCAGAAAAACCTGTTTCTTGAGCTCTACCCAAGTAAAATTGATAGATCCACGCCAGTTTGATTGAAGAGCCTGCTCCCTAAAGTGCACGACTTGTGCAAGGTGAACACCAGATCAAGGCACTGCCTTCAAGCAGCTGTGAGGTTCAGCCAGCTGGGACTGCGGCTCTTCTGAGATTCTGAGGCAGGATGGGCCCAGACTTCCTCAGTTCAGATGGGTTCAGGTATGGATGTGGGGTAACTCTGTAGCCTCCCTGTGCAGGCAGGAAAATGGTCTTCCACCAGTTTGTGCTGGGTAGATACAAATTGTTTCTTTCAAAATGAAAGACAAAATGAAGGTAATTACAATTTTACATTACAAAATCCCCTTACAGCTTTTGGAAAACTCAAGTCAGAAGGAATTAACGTTTACCCCCAAAAATTATTTAAGTAACTTGTTTATTTATATTATTTATAACCTGTTGGGGTTGTTTAAATGACCTACACTGCATCTGAAATGAGGTTTTGTTATACACTGGTGAGGAAATCCACAACTCAAGCAGCTCACAAGTCAACTTACTCAAGATTTTCCTGCTTGGCAGGTCATTAAACAGCTGTTCAGCATTGATCTGCAGAGCCCTGTAGAACTCCTGACAGTGTCTGTCTCCATTCTTTTGGAGGTGTTTTAACAGATCTGAGAGCCTGGTATGGAGTGATGCCTTTGGGTTCCTGAACTGTAAGAGAAACGCACTTGTCAGAAAAGAGATTAAAACAGAAGGGAGATTAAAATATCAATTTTACATCACTATGCCAGGGAATGAAGTTATGGAGCTTCTTTGGTATTTACTAAACGAATAGGCCAAAAAGGGAAACCTAAAAAGGACATACATGCATTGCACAGCACTGAGCTCCATGTGGTCAGTCCTGTCTGATGTAGAGCATATTGTCTCCGCCTCTCCTTCTGCTTTTTTCTGTCCCAATCACGTGAAAGCCACTCTGCATTTGATGTCTTCCCTGCATCCAAGCTGACACAGTACTTGCTATTCTACAGTTTAATTCTGACAGCTGTAGATAGAATATTTCAGCAAATCTTATAATTTGAAATAAAGTTTGATGCTTTCAAGTTTGCCCTTAACTGCCTAGTAATGATCCCTGAAAAGGCACTTTATACTGCTTATCCTAGTCCCAGTACTGGAGTGTTCATTAGCCCAAGATTTCATATTTCGTTTTTTTATTGTTTGCAGCACAAATAACGGCTGTGTACACACTTCAACAGATACAAATTCCCATTACTCAGGTTGGCAAACAGCTGCAGAGGAAAATACATTTTTCCTGTGCTGCTAAATGCAGTGAGTATTAGGAGACTTTACAAAGAGAAGGAAAATGCATCCCTAGCCTTACACATCAAACGGATTTCAGTTTATTTGGGAAAAATCCAAAGCCATTCTCAGCAAAGCATCATATTTCATAGCAGCACAGTGGATAACCTTTGGAGCATACTGAGTCAGGAACAACTGCTGCTCAAGGGGGACAGGAATGCCACAGATCTTACACAACACTCCTTATTCTAACAAAATTCCCACAGGGTCAACTAGATACAGCTGAGATTATAAGCTTCCAAACACTCAATGGAGTTGACACAAACTTGTCTGGACCCATAAAAAAGCAGTTCATTTCTGCCTTAATGAAGAAGTCACAAATCATGTTCCAGATTCTTCATGGATTTATTTGGAAGCTCTTGAGGGAAGTGGCAAGACTGGCTCAATAAATATGATCTAGTTCTGTTCTACACCACAAAAACCTAATTGTCCCCATGGAGTTTGATTATGGCAGAATTGGACTCATTTTTCCCAATGTTAAAATACTGATATGCCAAAACCCAGTGCAAACACGAAGCCAGCAGAGGGCAAGGACAAACTATTATACGTAGGATTGTGGAAGCTCTTAGCTCACTTTAATTTTGTCTCCATACAAGATTAGAAGCTTTTTATCCCTGAAAGGAGCTACCCATTTTTGAAAGTTTCACGTCAGGGAGGGTGGACTTCCTCCATACATGGTGGCACCACTCCAAGATAATTATTAACTTCATCCACTTCCCACAGCTCCACTCTTACCAGTGGGACTAACACCCCCCACCACTTCTCTACTAGTACTTAAAATTATTAACTGGTTACCAAAAGTGATTGAGCTGATATAGCTGATTTTGCGGGCAGAGATGGACGCAGCACAGATCACCTGGTGTGCCACTCCACACCACCTCATGTGAGGAGACAGGCGCGCCAGGCATGTGGTCACAGGATGGGTGCCCTCCTGCCCCTGCCTGCTCCTGATGGTGGCAGGGACCGTGGCATTGAACTGCTGCTGAAGAGAGCGTTCTCCCTCATGACCACTTGGCACAGGGAGCGTGCCAGCCCTGTGACTGCTCCTCTCACAAGAGATGCCGGATACAAGTGCTCAGCAGGCAGGACGTGAGGCAGACTGGCTGCATGTGGCACCAAGAGCTGTTGGGAAGAGGGCAGCTGGGCTAGCGGCCCGCAAAAGCTACACAGCAGCCAAGAGACACTGCAAAACTCCTCAAATTACCTTTTCTGCTTCTTCATTGGTAAGAATTTGGGGGTAGACTCTGTTAAGCTGAAGAACAATTTTATCGACCACTTGCTCATTCAGACGGCTCGTGCTTGTAAGGAAATACATGTCGTGCTGCAGCCGATGGCAGTATGACTGATCTAGAGATAAAAGAACACAGAACAAAGCACAGCAGTTAATTAATAAGGCATTTTTAAATTCCATAAATTTCATTTTCCCACCAGTGATTAAACAGCTAAAATAAAATTATCACCACCACCTAATATTAGAAAGCTGAATTATCTGTTAGGGAAACACAACACTGCCATGTGCTTTCAAAGACCCATCCACTTGAAATTACCAAAATCCAAATTTCTGGCTGGTCACTCCTACTGCCTCTCTCTTTCCAAAGGGAGAAGGCTCTAAACCATTTAGAAGTCAAGCTCTGAAGGATATTTAATCAAATACAGCTCTAAAGTTAATGAGTCACTGAAGATAAATTCTGTATCACATATGAAGTCAGATGATGACATTTAGGGCACCTGCAAGATGCTTCTCCCGTCCAATGGGATGCTTTGAATCTGCTCTTGGAAATAACAAGGCTGATTAAAAAACTTAATGTACATGACCATAAGGTGCCAGACTGCTAGAGCACCCGCAGAAAAAACATCAGGGACACCGTTTCTTAAGTTCTTCCTGATTTGATAGCAGAGTGCTCACCCGGAGTTTGTCAGACACAATTCCTAGCCTAGGCAGGGACACGCCAGGATGTTGGACAAACCCTTGCACTCCTGCTCCATACGCCTGTGGTGAGGTGTGTGGTCCCTGAAAGCTGTCACCAGCCACAGCCACAACACAGACCAGCACGTTCCCGTTATATTGGTTGCCAAACACCCCTTTGTAATTTTGTTTCTGCCTAACTATTCTTAGCATAAAAAACCTCATGTTGCTTTCTGTACAAGAGACATCAAACAGGATTTTGTTTGTCACAATCCCCTCCATACATTTCTCCATGATATATTTTCACTGCCCTTCTGGATAAAGCCACAAGGCCCTAAGGAGCTGCACTGCCACTTCATATTTATCACAGTAATTTAATAAATACAGCTGCATTTCAAATTTGTAGGCTGAGACCAGCCCTTCCCTGCCACGCTGCAACATGCAAGCACTAATCCACACCTCGGCCCTGGGAGCATAAATGCTGCCAATCACCTTTGGTCAGGCAGGTACACATTCCCAATTAATAACTCCACTAATATTTACATAAGGACTCCGGACACTGTCTCTGACACCACTGTATCTTTATTATAGTCTCATCTTTGGTTTGTTTTCCCCTTAAAAGCTTTCTTAAGTTTAACAAGGATCATTAAGGAGATAAATTTAAATGCAACAGACACAAAACCCAATGCAGCTCTCCGACATCCTGTGTAAAACACAGAACTTGCAACCATCCACTCCAGAAACCTCAGTGGTGTCTGCTGTGCAGTGCAAACAGAGCTGCTACTTCCTGTAAAACTCCTGGGTGAGTTTCTTAAACATGATACAGGAAAGCTGGCAACCAAAACCCGGAAAGTTTGGATCTGAGGATCAAACCATTTGTATGTGCCCATGACAACTCCTTTCAGAACCATCTCAGGAAAGAGAGGAAAAAGTCTCTCTAAGCAAAATGTCAGCTTAATACTAATTTAGTTTTGGCTTTTCCCTTTCAAGAGCCTAAGAAAGGGATGCCAAGGATTTAAGGAGGAGACTGGCTGCAGAGAAATGGTCTGAGATGATCAGATGGCACTGGTTACCAAATGCACCTGCAAAGAGCAACTGGTCTGCTCCTCCACGCTGGAAGGATGACAGAGAGGTGAAAAACAAGATGCTGTCTGCTGCTCTCACCCACTGCCATGTGCCACTGGCAAGTTACCAGAAGTCAAGAGTCTCTGACAGCAAGTCAAGAGAATCACAGAATCATTTAGGTTGGAAAGGAACTTTAAGACTACTAAGTTCAACCATCAAGCCAGCATCACCACATTCAGCTCTAAACCATGTTCTGGAGTGCCACATCCACACGTTTTTTGAACATTTCCAGAGATGGCAACTCTACCACTGCCCTGGGCAGCCTGTGCCAGGCATGGGCAGCCCTTTCAGTGAACAAATTTTCCTTAATATCAACCTAAACCTCCCCTGGGGCAACCTGAT
Organism: Donacobius atricapilla; assembly: GCA_013397315.1. Taxonomy (NCBI): domain Eukaryota; kingdom Metazoa; phylum Chordata; class Aves; order Passeriformes; family Mimidae; genus Donacobius; species Donacobius atricapilla. Next base: position 7,585 of record WBMY01011940.1, on the reverse strand, counting down.
GCCATTACCTCTTATCTTGTCGCTTGGTGCCTGGGAGGAGACTGACACCCGCCTGGCCATACCCAACTGTCAGGGAACTGTTGACTTCAGTAAATCATTTTTACTTGAAATATTTTTTAAAAGAAGAAAACGTAGCAAAACTGCAGTGAGCAAAATACTAAAAAGCATTTGACACCAGAGCGCGACATTCGGCTCCCCACAGCCCCAGTCCTCCAAGCTCCATACCACGGCTAAAACAGCGGGGCCCCGAGTCACCGGGATAACCCGTGCGCTCCGCAGTGTAGGGGCACAATCCAGCGGGCAGCAGGGAGGCTGCGGGTGAGCGGCAGCCTCTGCTGCCACACCACACGCAGCCGGTGTGCCCGGGCGTGAGACGTGGCACGGCCCGGCTCCACCGGAGACACCGGGCGGGGGCTCC
>WBMY01011938.1:1462-14695 GCA_013397315.1 Donacobius atricapilla | reverse complement strand
TTAATCATGAAATGTCATCAAAGGTATTTACAACTGAGTGCAAAAAATCCTTCAAAAATCATTATACCTGTGACACAAGAAGTATTTGAGTGGAGTTATGCCAACAGCACTGCTTTGAAAAGTGCCTTACAAAATTTCTCAGGGCAAATTTGCTATCATTTACAGAGTCATACATTACTGCAAATGAGTAAAACCACTGCAGTATCCCTAAAACAGTATACAGTACACAGTAAAGAAGACAAGCAGCTGGATGTAATGTATACCTATACTCCTGTGCAGGAAAGAGATAAGGAGGACTGGTTGCTTCTGCATAAACAGTAGGTTAAAAATGTAGTAGCTTGATGCAATGTATACCTAACCGCTGGCTTATTGAATACTAACCAAAAAAAGGAAATAAGTAAATGTAGTAAAAATGCTATATAAACCCACTGAAACCTATATGGAACAGAGAAGCATTTCATAGAGCATGGGCTCTAATGCTTTCTCTCAGCCAACTTAATAAACACATTTTTAACAGAAAAAAAAAATGTTTGTTGAACTTTGTTTCAGAGAAGGTGTTATACATTATGCCGAAGGAAAAAACAACATACATACCTGCTCTTTTAAGCATGAGTGCTGGCACACCTTTAAAATACTCCATCCAACACTTGCAATGTGTCTCGACGGACCCCAACTTTCGATCAAACCTGGGTTTTCAATTCAAAATTTTTGTTGAAGAACCATATTAACCACTCAGCCTCCAACATCTCAGCCTCCTATCAAACTGTCTTCTCACATCTATAACATTGGTCCTTACTTAATAAAACATACAAATCAACAGTAATTGTTATTTAACCCAACATGATCTCTTAAATGAGTTAAGCTGTTAATGCAGAATAATGTTTCCACAATCCAACCTGCTTGCTCATCATTCCTGAAAACCTCTTATGCAGGATGGTCAGCATGGTTGCAAAAACAAGTCCTCACTTGCTCCAGGCAAACCAGGAGGGATATGACTGTCATCCTGGGAGCAGGATTGGGAGTTCTAAATGGCATAGACTCTGAGGTAATAATGAACAAACTAGTCACAATTACCAGTGACTTAAACTGCAACACCCTCTACAATCTTCCCTTTTGGATTTGGGAACTAATCAATGGCTTCTAGCAGATATATAACCTCAGTGGGAGAAAATTAATGAAAAAGACCAACAATTAATCATAGATGCACTTAGTGAAGTCCAAACTAATGTTTCTTTGGCTCTTAGCTGTATCCAGGCTCAGCTGTGGATGCAATCGATGACAGCTGCAATCATAAGGGAAGGTAAAGAAGGTACCTTATCCACTGAAATTCAAAAGGTAATTTAGGACAATGATATTGAAATTGAAAAGAAATTCCAATCCTGGTGGTAACCTAGTCAATTTTACCTATGATCCTATAAGGAGCACCAACACAGCTTTCATGTTAACAATGTGCAATGCTTCAGCATATGAAATATACCAAATCATTGCATTAGGTTTAAATCACAATGAGACTATATCCTCAGGAGCATAGAGTACGGGGCTGAAAAGATGGAAATAAATATTGATATTGATGCATGCATTGTGTGGGAACAACAAGGATTCATTTCTGAAAGTAACACCATCGAGGCTCAAGGCATTTGTCTTGTGTCTTGGTTTTGAGACAGATTTCAGGAGAAAATGTCTTGGAATGAGCACTTCCTCTAAAGAGAAAGGGTTTCAATTACTCCCTTTTCTTTTGCCAGTAAGAGAAATGGATACTAGTGGGTGAAAGTAAAAAAAAAAAGAGAACTGTTTATTAACAAAAAAAAGGGGGGGGGGTCCCTGCAAGGCACAGAAAAGGATTGAAATTTCAAAACCTTTTCTCTCACCCCCGCACCAGACTGTGTGGCTGTGAGGCAAAGATAGTGACTGCCCCTCTTTGTCTCAGAGAAGGAAAGGAAAGAGTTTATGCAGCAGCTGGGTATCTCTTGGATTTCTGGTGTGGGTTTCCTCCTCACAGAAGGCCAAGTTGGTGGAGTTTAATGTCCTTTTTCATGTTGGTTTAGCTTCTCTGAGTTCTCCGGTTTGGACTGCCCCCCCCAAGGGCTCCCTGGTTCAGACCAAAAAAAAAAGTCAAGTAGAAACAGTTCAAGGAAAAAAAAACAAAACAAAAAGCCTCTGAAAGGATTTGCCAGTGAAAAGCCTCCAGGCCAGGGGAAGGATAAAAACCCAGAAGCTTTTTTTGTCTAAACCAGCAAAAATTAATCTATCAAAGGCAACATAGTAACGATCTGTGCTGCAGCCAGCTACACCGGGGAGAAGAGAGTTTGAACAGAGCCTGCCCTGGGTTTTCAGGCCCTGCCCCACTGGTTCATTTAAAGCTACAGTAGTAATTTTCTGGGCATAAAGCAGATGCTTAGGGAATAGAGTATCATCATAAAATTACTCAAGGACATTTTGTCCCATTTCGAGACAAATTTGGGAGAAAGTCGTCCTGAAAGGGCATTGCCTCTGAAGAAGCTCAGATTCAGCACTCCCTTCCCCCCACTGGTTTGAAAGGATTTTTCCTCTGGAGAAAGTGTATCCCCAGTCATCAGAAAGTCACCCTAGGACACATTTTGAAACTGAGCAAAATGTTTGTCATTTTGAAATTCATCCCAATGAAAACCTGGAAATGGTACTTGTGTATATTGGAAAAGGATGCCTTTGCATGAGAACCTCTTGGGATTTTGTATTTGTAGATAATGTTACTGTAGATGCAAGTAATCACTCTAATATCTATCCTTGTTACTTTGTCAAAATTACAAGATGTGGTTTTAGTTATTTAGCTTCTGTTATACCCTACCAGTTTTTGGAGTCTAACTATACTCTGATTCAAGACTTGCAGCCTACTCCAATTGGTATGAACCTCACGCTAGTAAAGGAACTGTTACGGCATGCAGACCTGAGATGCTTGCTGAAACAAGCCCAAGAAAATGGACAAAATGCTTTAATTACTGGCTATTGGGACATGGAAGAAATACATCCTGTGATGGAGTGGGTGAAGAAAGATAGAGAACACTGATGGTGGGACCCTCTTTTCAGATGGCCACCTACAGCTACCAAAATTCTCAACCAAATGCTTCACCTTGTTGTCATTTTATTGATGCTAACCCTTTTACCTTTTGTTCTAATAATTGCGTTGTATGTTAAAATTTGGATGATTATGAAACAATTAGCTTACTGACTACCCCCACTAATGCTAGACAATCCCTGTGCTACTGCCATTCTAGACAATCTATGTACTACAACTGTACTAGATAATCCACATGGTACCAAAGCATGAAATATCCTCAAGCTCTATTTGGATATTGTCACGCTTGAGTGACTATAGTCAGGGGGTTGATTATGTGGGAAAATGACCTGGGCCCCTGTGGACAGGAAACTGGGGGTACAATTAGAGAAAACTGAAAAGTTATATTAACATGAGTTCATATGGAAATTATAGGGTAAATCACAGTTGCTGCTCCCTGGATGGAATGCAGTTGGCATGACTTGAAACCTAGTCCATCGTGATTCCCTACGTACACATCCCTAAAAAGAGGGATGGAATGGAGGATGGAGCAGAGTGGAAACACCTCGGCCAGGCTCTGTGGAAATCCTTGCAGGGAAGGGAATTCAATGGCACTTTGCAGCTGATAAACCACATACCAGGGAAAATAGGGGAGGCTGTCCTGCTGCTGAGCCAGCACCTGTGGCAAAATTCCTCTTCTTAGATGAACTTGCTTCATTAAAGCCTAATAATATGTCCTGGGGTGACTGCATGATGCTGTGTCCCCTATCGTCTATTCTATGCCCAGATATGAGTCCTGTAGCTTTAAGTTCAAAGTGGGGGGGGAAAGCGGTGGAATTCCTTTGGCGGCTGTGTTCAAAACACAGATAACTTGCTCTGTTTTTTTTCTCTCTTGGCTTTTGTTCTCTAGAGAGAGAGATNTCAAACCTTAACCTGTCACAATTTTATATTAATAATGAGTGTTATTCCATAAACTGTTTGTAACGGCTTGTATTTTAGAAGTGGAGCTGATGCCTAGTCCCCAATAAACCACTCTGGAGGAGAAGCCGCTTGGGGAAAATCAGGCAAGGCAGTCAAGCTCACACATTCACACACACGCCACACGGCTAGCAGCAAGGAGAGGCAGAAGGCCCTTTCCTTGGATCGATTCCAGCCAAGTTTATTCCCAGTGGTGCTGAATGAGTGGTCCAGTGCAAAGAGGGGGTTCCTGTGACAGTTCTTGGCTTAAGTATGAGCTACCGCAGCCGATGACCTTGAGGCACAGGGGCGGTGCAAAGGGCAGGTAAGATCAGTGTCCTATAGGGGAGACAGGGCTGGTCACCAGGGTCAGATAAAAAGGAATGGGGGAAAAACCACATGCCCGGGGGATCAGGGGGAAACCATTGTGCACAGAGAACCATTGGGAGGTCCTATCTCTCAAGCAAAGCAGGTGACTATAATTTATCCTGCCAGGGCCAACTCCTAGGTATTATATCAAAAGGCTGCAGGGATTCCAAAACTGTTAGTGTGAACCCTTGGTGGACACTACCAGTTGCTGGCAGCAGGTAACACACTGCATAAAGAGGGAGACCTGCATAGGGGGTCTCCTTTATGCTTTTGGTGTGTTTCCCTAAGTCAGTAGAATCACCCTCTGATCCAGTAGGACTGCTCAGTGAAGGATATCCCCAGTGGGACACTGACAACCTGATCCGACACAAGGGTCTCGACTTTCCTGAAACACTTACAGACAAATTAAACACTAAAGATTGAGTAAATCTCCCCACACTAAGGGTCGAGGAAGCCTCCCCTTTTCATGTGACAATGAGAGGTGGGTAGTATTTGATGTAAAGCATGCTATACCAAAAACCATGAACTAGTTAAAACTGTATGAGTTAAAGCAGGACAGTACTGAATCCCCCGTGACTTTCATGGAAAGACTGAAGGTGACTGCCAGAAAATATGCCAATCTGGATCCTGAGAATTCAAAGGAGGCTGTACAGTTAACAACTATATATTTATAGGGCAGTTGGCCCCAGATATTAGAAAGAAACTCCAGAAACTGGAAGGAGCACAGTTGCATGGCTTAGGAAAGTTGTTAGATGAAGCTTGGAAAGCATATCACAACAGGGATAAGGAAAAAGAAATACAACAGGCTGTTACCAAAAATTCGCTAAAATAATAAAACTCCTTAACACCAATGTAGCATTAAGAAGCAGGCATTCTTTATTCTTCTGGATGCACAGGGGGATAGCTCCTCCAAAGCCATGCATGCTGAGTACAGGAAAGTTACTGTTTATATCCTGTATTTTACATACATATTCATTGATTGTCCCAGAATAAACATACATATGATAATCATTTCCCCAAAAGCATTAACAAATTTTCCCTCCCCTTTATGCATGCATTCTTCTGTACTGGCGGTCTCTGGTGGTCCCTAGTGGTCATGGACCCCAATGTTACAGTCGACCTAGTCAAGTTGGCAGGACACTGGGGCTGGTTGCTTTCCAGTTCTTACACAATGGGCACTGTGCAGTTCCATAGGCCAGTGGTTTTTGGAGGACAAGAATTGTGTCAGCTCACCAGGTGTAGACAATTTATACTCTGGTAACAAGGCTAGAAGGGAAAATAAGAGACACAAGAGCCTACTTGTGACTCTGGAGGGTGCTAAGGGACCTCTGGAGGGTGCTTAGAGACTGGCCAACAGGGGAGGGGAAATAAGAGGTTGGGGGGAACAAGAGGAGGGGGAGGTTGGATGCTCCCATTGTTTCCCTGACAACAATTAGGGGAAGGCCAGTGTGCACTTTGCAAGGAAAAGGGGCATTGGAAGTGAGAATGCCCACAGGCTGGGAAGCTAGACCCGGCCTAATAGGCTGTTACATTAGAAAGTGAAGATTGAAGGGAACCAGGAAATGCTACCCCAGCTGAACCTCTGGTTACACTGAGGCTGGGGAAAGAAGTAGAATTTTTGGTAGACATGGGCAATTTATTCTGCATTGAATACATGTAAAGGGAAACTTAGTAAGGATATGGTAAATGGAATTGGTGCTACAGGGAAAAGCGAAACTCAGTCCTCTTTACAACCCATGAAATTTAAGTAAGGAAAGAATTGGATTACTCATCAGTTTATATATATGCCTGAACACCCAATCCTCTTGATGGGGAGAGATTTATAGGGAAAATTGGATGCTCAAATAACTTTCTGTGACTGGGAAATACAAATTCAAATACCAGGATCAAAAGCGGTCATGGCAAAGATTGTTATGTTACAGGAATCAAATGGGGTGGAAGAAATCCCTGAGGAGGTAGAGAATGCTGTAATGCCACTGATATGGGCAACTGAGATGCCCAGATGATCAAATGCAGCCAAACCGGTGAGGATTACTCTCAAACCTGAAGCCAGATCAGTAAGTCAAAACCAATATTCCATCAAGTGGGAGGCAAGGAAAGGGTTGGAGAAGCTTACAGAAAAATGTATAGAATATGGGTTACTGAAAGACTGTGAATCAGAATATAATACACCAATATTACTGGTTAAAAAGAATGGGGAACATAGATTAATACAAGATTTAAGGGCCATTAATAAAATAGAACCAGATATTCATCTAGTAGTAGCAAATCAGTACATACTATTGACAGCACTGAAAGGGGAATATAAATGGTTCACAGTGATTGATCTTAAGGATGCTTTTTTCTGCATACTCTTAGAGGAAAACAGTCAAGCAATATTTGCTTTTGAATGGGAAAGTCCCACCTCTGGATACAAAGTTCAATTAACCTGGATTGTCCTACTGCAAGGGTCTAAGAATAGCCCAACAACATTTCAAAATCAACAAGCAAAAGAGAACAATGGAAGAAAAATAACACTGAAGGACCAGTTTTACAGTATATTGATAGTCTGCTGGCAGCAGAGGCATGAGTGAGTCCTGATACATGACTGTCTCCAAAACATCAAACAGATATATTCTAGCAGAACTGATTTGCAGGATGAACCAATAGAGAACTCCAATTTAGAATTATTTATAGATGGCAGCAGTTTTGTAAAAGATAGAAGACAGTTGGCAGGATATGCAGTGGTTACTGCTAGTCAGGTATTAAACGCTCAGTCTTTACCATTTAATACGTCAGCCCAAAAGCAGAGCTAATAGCCCTAAAATAAGCATTTAACTTGGCAGTGGGCAAGAGAGTGAATATTTGAACTGATTCTAGATATGTATTTGGTGTGATTCATGCTCATGGAGCTATATGGAAGGAAACAGGAGTGCTATCAGCTCAAGCACCAGCTATTAACACGAAGAAATTTTACAACTTTTGAAAGAAATTCAAAAACCAAAGGAAGTAGCAGTGATGCATTACAAAGCACATCAATCTGGACAAATAAATGTTAGAGTGGGAAACTGGCAGAAAAAGCAGCTCGAGGAGTAGCTGAAAAAGGCATCCTAGCATTAGTGACACAAAACCAAATTGATATACCTGAATTTAAGCCTAATTATGGCAGTAAAGATCAATGCTTAGCAAATATATTAAAAATCACTAACAATTAAAAGGGATGGTGGGTAGCAGACAGCCAACAGGTTATAGTTCCGCCTCCTGTAATCAGGAAAATAATGGAAAAAGAACACAACAAAATCCATTGGGGAATTGAGTCCATGATATCTAGTCTCCAAAATTCTGTACTTAGTGTGGGAATGACAGAAATAGCAAAATCAGTAACATTAAAATGTCCAATGTGTTTAAAAAAAAAATCCCGTAAATATGAAAAGGCCATCTTCTGGAACAGTTAAACACGGAAATTCTCCTGGAGATTATTGGCCAATAGAGTTCTTTGAATTACCTGGACAAAATGGCTATAAGTATCTTTTAATATTGGTAGATACAATTTTCAGATGGCCAGAAGCCTTTCCCTCTCACACCAATAAAGCTAGGGAAGTGGTAAAAATCACGCTTAAAGAAATCATACAGAGGTTTAGGGTGCCCCTTTGGATGTCTTCAGATAGAGGCCCACATTTTATAGCAGATGTGGTGCAACAGCTGAGCAAAACCCTGGGTATAAATAGGGACTCACACACCCATTGTCAACCAGAGTCAAGTGACAAAGTGGAAAGATTGAATCAGACATTAAAACAACTGTGACAGTTTCAACTAACCAGGCAGAAACAGCAGTTTGCGTAGTGGTTTCAGGTTTGCCAATTTCTGCTTCCTGGCCAGTGCACCAATTTGTGTAGTGGTTTGAGGGCCCACTAGAATTATATACTCTTTTTCTGCTGTGAGATAGGATTAGCAGAAAAGCAAAGCAGGCTCTAGGTCAGTTTACCACTTATAAAATAGTCTTTCATCAGTTCTTTTAGAGAGAGAAGTCTCTTCTGGTCTGCCATGGAAACTTCCCACAAGACAGACAGTTCTCTTGTGGCTTTTAATTCTCACAAAAGCAGCTGCCTGGGAATCTGCATTTGTGAAGTCCCTCCCATATCACGCAGCCTTCCCACAGCGGCATTATGGGTCATGTAAACTCATGGGTTTCCATTTTTAAAGATGAATGGTTCAAAAGCAAAGGTTTTCTTCATTCCTAGGAACAGAGATCTTTTCCCTTTCTGGGGGCAGATCTTCATCTCATCGCTCTCTCTCTGTTCAAGCTACTCATAAGATCACAGCTACTTCAATATTTACTTAGTCCACCACAAATATCTTTGCTTATATCTGCAATCTGAACACTCTTTTCATCTCCCCAATGCATATTTCCATTACTTAAAGGGATATTCTAGTATATTACAGTCCATTAGCATGGCTTTACCAAAGAATTTCAGCCTAAGACTAGGCATCTTCACATTCTCTTTCCATCTAAGACTCAACTCTTCCTTCACTGACTTTGATATTGTCATATTGTCTCTCTACATGTCTCCACTCTGTCCCATTCTGTCACTCAGAGAGGATTAGTGTCTTGCAAGCTTCATCTGTACAAGGAAAGAGTTAACATTCTCCCAGGTCTGCAGAGGGCATGATGGTTCTTCCGGGCAATGGCCGAAGGTGGTAAAATCAGGGCTGGGCCAGGATCTCAGGGGTTCTGGATACATTCAATTTTCAGCTGTGGGGCCACTCTGCACAGCTGGGGCCCCTCCCTTGGTCGGATGACTTGGTAGCAACAGCCAGAGCTGTCTACGGTGAAGGATTCTTCAGAAAGCCGTGCAACAGGGGGGAAGGGGCCTGGCCTCTCGGCAGGGGCCTCCAAGGGCCGTGATGGAGGGGGCCGATTAGTGGCAGGATGTTAGCAGCTGCTCGGACCTGATGGAGTTTGGACAGGGCATTGTCTCCTCCCCTCCCCCTGCCTGGTAGCTGCTGGGCCCAGCCCTGCCAGGGCTACAGCAGTGACGGGGCCCAGCCAGGCCACGCCAGGCCTGGGGGGCCACGTGGTGGAGCAGGGCTGGCCCCGCCGGCCCGTTACCTCTTCTCAGGCTAGAGGAAAAGAGAATATTTCCCAGGATTCCTCTGATTTTAACTTGTGTGTTCACAGAAGCATGTCACACTTCTAGTGGCTTCACCAGGTGGCAATATTCAAACCTAGTCCCTGACTGCTTTTGCCACAATTTTTCTTACAAAAATCACTTCCGTGCAAAATGAGCACATTAACAAATTAGTAACGTGCCAATGCAGTGGTTTCATGTTTGCAAATTTTGACCCATTTCCTGGCCAATGCACCAAATATGTGATGGTTTCAGTGTTAGCTTTTTTGTGGGATTTGACTAGGAGAAAATAAAAAGCACAACAGGTCTAAACTTGAAAGTTACAAATATAGTTTATTTTCACACACTAAAGAATGAAGAAGAAAAAGAAAAAAATGAAAATTGAAACTTCAAAACCCTTCTTTTTCCCCACAAACTGTTCACTTTCCCACAACCAACACAGAAAGACAAAACTATGATTTTCAGTCAGTTTCACCACTTAAAACATAATCTTTCATCCCTCCGGGAGAGGAGTCTCTCTTAATGTCCCATGGATNCCAAGAAAGGGTTAAATCTTGCCCAGGTCCTCTCTTTCAGCTTATGGTGTCAGATTTCAAGGCCGAGCAGGGGGAGGGGGGGGAAGCTGAGAAGTCGGAGCTCAGAGCAGCCAGCAGTCAGGAATCATAAATGCTTATCAGTGCCTCCTGCCGAGCCCTCGGTCTGATGGGGTGGACTCAGCTCAGACTCGGGCTGCTCCTGGGGACCCCCATGCCCCAGCCGGCTCGGGGTTACCCTTTCAAAGTTCGCTAGATGTTAAGCTGCAGCCTTCTCCTTTTTCCCTCCCCTCAGCAGCAGGGGGGGGGGGAAGGGGCCCACTGGCCAGGGTGCCCAGCTGGCAGCGGCTTCCGGGACCCAGCAGGGCCCGGCCCCAGCCACCCAGTGGGCAGTAGGGCCTGGCCTGGGGCCCACCGCTGCTCTGGGTGTTACCTGTTTTCCTGACCAGAAGGAAAAGGGGAGACTTCCCAAAATTCCTGATATTTAAGCTTTCATGTTCACAGAGACGTATCTGTTTTTAATTAGTTCTTCTCTGTAAATTCCTGAAAACTCACTTCCTGGTCAAACCACCACAGCCAAAAAAACTCTTTAAAATGGCCACAGGCTCTTCCTCTGTCTCTTTTGCAAGTCAGAATTCAGCCGGGGTCATAAACTAAAGCAAATCCCAACGAATTGCTGTACGGATTGCCGTATCAAACACCATCAATTCCCAGAGAAATACATTCAAAGGGAGAAACAGATTTCAATCTATACTTGATTTCTTTAGGAAAACTCTTGCTGGACTCCATTGGTTTATAGTCCTATTGAGACCAGTTGCTTTGGATGCACCTGTTCATCCATACCAACCTGGGGATTTTGTATATTGGTATTGAAATGGGCCAAATCAAAACTTTCTAACACAGTTGTGAGTATTAGAAAGCAGGCATTCTTTATTGCAGTGCACTGGTCACTCGGAGGATTCTTCCTCTAATCGAATTCCCCGAGCATTGGGTAAACAGAGGTTTTGTCATACATACTGATTACATATTTATTAGTTATCCCTACTTACTTGATGTATATGTACTACTTTATTTTCCATAGTGGCACCCCTTATCAGAAGTCCTTATATGGCTCTTTGGGGTCTTCTTCAGTGGTCTTCAACATCAGGTGTCCTTTTTAGGTGCCTGCTCCTCGAGCCCCGTCTTTGAGTAAGCGCAATGAAGTTGTTTTGCATAACTTCTGCTTTGTCAGCCTTGCAGAGCTGAGCTGTCACCTTGCTTGCATTTTGCATTACTTCAATTTGCCTAAATTACATCCTTTATCTACTTCTCCAAGGTTGTGCTTTCCTGTTCTTCTGTCCTTATCAAGTCCTCCCTTTTCTTGAGACTAAGTTCCTTATGGGAACTAGTTTTCTTATATTTCATTTAAGAGCATAAGGCATTACAACAGCTATAACACCAAATCATGATGCAAGCTAGAACATATACAGCAATGATTATGGTGACGATCATAAAAAGATGTTTTGACCAAGTCTAGCTGGGAACCATGAAGTAAGTTTGATCCAGATTTCTTCAAAATCCCAGGAGGTGTCGTCTTGAGCTGTGCTTTGTAAAATTTGGGTTTGTTTCCAGATTTCCTGGATGTCTGTAGATACTCTACCCCTTTGATAGCAAAACAAGACTTAAACAAGCATCTTGTTTTTTCCCAGACAATGGTTTGATTACCCAAGGGGCTTAGACCCTTTTAATTCTGGAATAATGTATCCATGATTTTACTCCATCCAGTTTCAATGCATTAAAAGTTGTCCGTAGTACTTGGAGTAGTACTCCCTCTTTGGCTGCCGCAGAGCAGTTCCCCAGTCTTTCAAGCAGACCCACTCTCCTGGTTGCTGCAAATCCTGTAAAATTTTACTAAGAGAAATGCGGTAATTATTCAAATCAACCCCTCTTTTTAAATGTGTGTTTCCTGGAATGTATGGTACTTGGTAGGGTCGACCATATAGCAGCTCATAGGGGCATATTTTGCTGAATTCTAATTTGAAGTAGAGCAACAGGTAAGGCTTAGACCTATGTCAATGAAGTTTCCTGAAATATTTTACGCAATTGCAATTTGATTGCATAATTCATTTTGCTCTTCTTTGCCACTAGCTTAGGGCCTATGTGGTAATACGAGTTTGAAAGCAAACCAGTGGGAGATTCCAAATCAAAACTACAATTTAATATGAAAATTAAAATAAAGGCAATAGTACAGAAATACTGGCTTAAACTGACAGAGTCAGAACATGACCTGACACCCTGTCAGTCAGGGTGGTGGTAGCAGTCTGATTAATTGGTGGGTACAGTCCTGTTGGAGTGATGGATGTGGTTTTGTTGAAGCAATGATCCTGTAGAAAGGCCTGGTCTTTTTCTGGATATCCAGTGGCAATTATCAAACTCTTGTCATCTGGGAATCCAGTGGGTAGTACTGCCTGTGGTGTTCCAAGCCCCATTTATATACAGGTAGGAATGTTTGATTCCTCCCGCTGGGCGAAGCATCTCACAATGGGATGTAGTTTTATGAGTCACACTGTGAGACCTTGATGGCCTATTAGCGGAGATAGCCTCCTGGAGGGAGTTATCAGCGCTGACTCATGGAGAAGATAAAGAACACTGCCCCACATGTTTTAACAGCTTATGAAGATGGTGATAGAATACATACTTTTGGTTACATCTTACATTGTAACCGAAGACAAGGGAGTATGAAGATCCCAAGCTATTCCCAAGGCGTTCCTAACCACTTCTGTAACAAAGTGGGAACCTCTTTCTGATGACATTTCCAAAAGTACACCAAAACTAGGAATTATTTGATTAACAGTATTTTAGTCCCTTCCCTAACCTGGTTGGTGGAACAGAAGAAGGCTTCTGGTCACCCAGAAAAGGCATCCACCAGAACTAGGATGTATTTATACGCCCCTTTTCTGGGCAATTCAGTAAAATCAATCTGCCAATATTCACCTGGAACACATCCAGATTTTATGGCTCCTAGCATCACTTTGTCAGCCATGTGTCCTAGAGTGACTTTATGATGCCTGTATCCCCAATCATCTGTTCTGTATATTGCGTTCTGCACCTTTAAGAAAATTCTTAGAGTGCAATTTGTTTTGAAAACTATGTTATCTCCTCACATTCCTCTCCGGGACTCTTTGGTGCAGCGGCGGCTCGGTTCGGATTGCTCCAGGACAGAGGTCTCCTGTGTTTTTTTTTTTCTCTTTTTTTT
>WBMY01011937.1:33750-47724 GCA_013397315.1 Donacobius atricapilla | reverse complement strand
CCTGACTGGTAATTAAGATACAAGACACTTGGGTGTCATTAAAAGCACTGGGGGGGGGGAGGGGGGAAGAGCTATTCATGGTATACATTCATCATCAGGAGTGTTGGAAAGTTACCATGACCCTGATAACTTACAGTGGATAAAGACTGAAAGGAATGAAGGGGATATATTGAGCCATAAAGATTAATTCCAAGTTATTGCCAGTAAGGAACTCCAGCAGAAACTCTTTTTAACTTGAAAAAATCATGCAAATCTTCATAACTTCCAGATGCAGGAAGAGATGTATTCNTATATGTATAGTATTAATTGCTTATTAGACCTTCCATGCACATCACAATATCTTTACACATATATACTACTTATATATTGTTGATGTTTACAAATAATGGTGACATAACTGAACATGCAAAGCAGTTGTACTACAGTTTTGGGGAGGGGTTGTTTCTTTATCTTGTATTTTCTTACAAATGGATCTCAGCTGCTCCCTTCCTCGATTTTACTCTGAGGCAATAAATAATTCAGTGTGCTAATTTGACAGATGACTCTCCAGGAGCCTCCTACCATTACTAGCACCATTAGGCCATAATATGCATGATGGGCATAGACCATTCAGCAAATGTCCTTCACTTGTTTACCCCTAAAGAGCTCTGCTCTGCGCAATTAACTAATGAAGCATTATGAGCCTTTTTTTCCCCTTCCCTGCTATTTCAATATATCAATGCAGATTGTCTAAAGGCAAAATATATTTTGTTTTCTTTTAGCAAATTAGTATTTATGTGGAAGCTGCAAACTTGCCTTAAGTTCCACCTCTGTAAATAAAGACAAAGATGCTGAAAAAGAAAATATTTTTTTTAATGATTTACACAGCACATGTATGAGGAATGCATTACATAGCAATGACAAAAATCTGAAGTTAGCTTCAGTATTATGTCAACAGAGAAACAGTGAATATGTAGTTCAGGATTTTGTACAACCTTTTTACTTGCAATCATGAGTAAATAATTGCCCTAAAGTATGCATATAAGATGAATACCAGTATTGTGAGGAATATTTTAATCCTGTATATACATCACAGCAGCCAAATTGTGTTACATATATTTGGAGTAAGAGAAGAAAGAAGAAAATGTTCAATGATAATTAAAAAAATTAAAGAGAAAGATACGAGAGCACCTATTTTGTTGGTCATCTCAGGGCTTTGTAGTTTTAGTTCCTTGGCAGATATTAGAGCTCCTCTGGGTTCAGCAGAAACATGGGTATGCACAATAAATCCACAAGAAAATCTCACAAACTCTTTTGTATTTTTCCATAAGATATGTGGTAAAATGCATCATGAAAGATATTTAAAACTGGATTTTTCCCTTAAAGAAAATTTTTCTCTCTCTTTAAGTTTCTTTTCACTTTAATGTCTCTAGTTCCCCACCTGTATATGCCAATTTACTCCTCCCCTTAACTCTTGCTCCTCTTTTCCATAGCACAGGTTATCCTTCATTTCTACTCTTCAAAAGAGACTCTAATCTCTATGGAGAGATTATTTTGTGATATATTCTAAAGTTTTTTGCGGTTCAATATTTCTTATTACAAAATGTTAATATTGGAAATGAAATATGACAACTTTCATATATGCTCTGTAAAAGTTTTCATTTTCTATTCACATCTGTTTGTTCATTCATTCATGTGCCACTAGCTCTTAGCTTAGGTGAAAATACCTATCTTTTTGCTGTCCTAAATAAACTTTGTTACTGTTTTCTAACCCCAAGGCCTTTTTCTATTCTACGGAAAGCCATTATTGGATGAAAAATATCCTGCCTTGGCTAGTAAGCCATCAGGATGGAGAAGGTGATATAACGAGGTATACCAGGAAACTGGAGTGCTGCACGGAAGGACCCAGCCTGATTCACTTGTACAAATCCCTCTGCTCAGACTGCAAAGAAACAGGAGATAAGTTCCATACCCTTGCCTGTACTCAGCTTTATCTGCCTATCACTAGCATAAAAACTATGCCAAGTCTTTATAGTATCCTAAGCAGATCTGCTCTTCATTTATATTCCTCTCTCAATCTGATCAATGAGAAATAGCACCAGAGGAGAGCGGGTGAGCTGGACTCCAGAAAGTGAAGCGCCCAGTCCTCTGCAGCAGAAGGAGAAGTGGGCTCATCCTCCTCTGGGGGGGTGACCTGGCACACAAATCCTACATTTTTCAAGGAGCTGTCATTAAGCAGAATTAGTAAATTAAAGTTTGTTGTGTTAAAGTGCTCCAAGTGTTCATGTGGTCAAGTCCATGAGAACTATGCAACAGATTGCAATATATTCCAGTTTTTCCTTATATGCTACAACTTTTGAATGCATATCTGTACTGATCCTCCTTAATCTGCAAAACCTGCTAATTTTCAAAGTGTTTGTTCATTTATAGTATTCACAACTACAAATAAATCTTCATTTCTGTTTAAGCAATGTAGCAACAGTCCACTATTGTTCTCAGAAACAATAGAGTTTACAGCTGACGCAAAGAGGTCTTATGGGAGATATACCCAAATGCTTGTAAGTGCTAAGTATTAATCACATAAGTGATTAGAAAGTATGCAAAAATGCATGTTCATGTAAAATTTCCTCTTTCCATAAAAATTACTTTCAGTAGCCTGTGACCTTGAGTCACATTTTAAAAACCTTGCTTAAGTTATTAAAATACAATTCTAGAAAAAATTAGACATTATTCTAATTATTTTTATAAGGAAGTTTAACTTTATTGAAACTTACCGGCTTAGATTAAACAAGCTTTAGGCCTGAAAGGCAGCATACCATGGCAGGAAGATAGTAATATACATAGGACACTGGGGATAACAAAAAAAAAAGCAAACAATTTGCATTGAAAACAAGGGTTATATGGTTGTGTCGTGTGCCCTATTGTGCCAAACAATGGTATTAGCACCCCTTAGGCCTCATTGTAAGCACTGGACATGTGGCTGTAGAAAAAAGAAACTTCTCTCATCCCACTTTCTCCCAGTGGTGCTTTGTTGTCTCACAGCAAGGGTCTGGCTTCGTGTCCTGATCCCACTTTAAGAGGAAGTCCAGCACAATTCAATTTGCCTTTCCGCCTTTTAGTAATGAGACAACATACATGTGAGCAAACCCTGTGATAATGCAGACCAGATGGGCAGATTTTTGTCTAATTAGACTCTGGACAGCTTGTTTGCTTGTAGTAAATGTGCATATATTTAGAGATTTCACACTTATTATAGAGACAACAGATTAGCCAAAGACAAGGACAAAACACTTTCAGGGTTTTTTTCTCCTTCTTAGCGTAGGTGTACGTCTACTAAAGAGAGCTATTTGGTAAAATCTACAAGTGTAATTGAATTGCTTGTTGTTGTCACGCTCTTCTTGGATTGAATGGTCTGCATTTTGGTCCTAGAACACAATGCACCATTATGCAAACTCTTCATTTTGAACAGCCCACTAGTAAAATAAAGGTTTCCAAAAACTGTCCCACATATATTGCAATACTTTGACAATTCATTTCAATTACTTCACAAAAAAAATGATTCCAAAGAAAATTTTGTTAGTCTCTTATAGCTATTCTCTTAATACATATTTACTAGAGTGCATTTTTTGTTCTATTAGCATCCTCAAAGCATTATGTAAGTTTGCCAACAAAGAATTGAATTTGTTTTGGAGGTAAATCTTCTATAGCTGTGGTGTCATATTTCCTTATGAACAGAAAGCACAAAATGAAATTTATGCAAAAAAATATTGCAAGACAGAACATATACTTTATCCAAGGAAATATATGGTATGGCACTCCCATTGAACATAAAAAGGTTTCTGTACTTTTTATTCATCTAGAGTATATGTTGAAATTGCATTAAAATGTATGTTAGAACAAAAAAAAAAAGGCAATTGCTACTTTTAAGCATGCTATGCTATATATGAATCTAATTTCCATTCCTTTTGCATCTACAAATGATTTTCATCTTAAAGTTGAGACTAGTGCAAACATGTCAGATATTCCCAATATTAATATTGCATTTTTAATATGATTCAAATAACAGTGGTGTATAGCTGCCCATCATCCTCATGAGTCATCTCTTAAGAGCATCACAAATGGATTCATCCTGTTTTCCCTTCACTTCATGATCTAGATGTGGAGTCATGATGAGATGAGACTAGCCCTCTTGACATGGATATATTGATGCCATTCATCTGTGTGTCTTGTTTTTCACAGGTGTAACAGCTGGTACAACACCCACCAACTTACTTCTGTTTAGCTCGGAATTAAGCTGCGTGAAACTGAAACAATGCTGGTCAGAGGGGAAGGGTTGCTTTAAAATACAAACTGTTTTCATTTACCATTATCTTACTCGCATGAATTACTCCTTCCCAATAAGAGACTTGAACACACTATATGCTAAGTTTTTTTTGCATAGGTGTAAGTAAGAGTCTTCTGGTTCGTGCTTAGATTATGGCTCTACTCTTTTCTTGGTTCCCAGGGCTTCCTCAGTGAAGGACCTTGACAGGCCTGGTGGGTGGGCTGCATGTTCCCAGTTTCCTAAGGTCTGTGACAGACAGCTGGGGAATCTGCTGAACACCCTTGGAACCAATCATGGGGGTCATGCATCATTTCCAAAGCACCATAACACAGCTTTTTATCCCATTCCCTAATACCTTTTTTAAAGAAGAATATTCCACACAATGAAAATATTATTTCTCTTGCTATTATAATAATGTTTATCATTCTAAAGGAGCTAATTTTAGTACAGCACTGAAAGGAAAGACACTTGAAGTCGAAATCCAGTTTCAAGTGTATCATAGATTAGACCTGGATGTTATGCTGAGAACGAAAGAGGGAGCAAAACTCATGAATTAGGAAGATGTTAGAGAATAAAATAGGAAAAATATTGGCTACTGTGGTATTATCACTAACCAAAGCAGGGACCTTTAATAAATTGTAAAATTTTATTATCTTCCACATAAAGGTTGCTCTAGATTAATTTGTAAAGCTGTATTTTACTCAGAATAGGTCAAACTTATGTCCTTCTGTGAATTGTTCAACTTGAACAAATTTAACCCTGACTTACAATTAAAATGTATTTTTAATCACTTTTTTTTAATAGGCCATCAAAATAAAATTTCTAAGTATTTTCCCCTTTTATGTATTTTATTTATTTTAGCTACTATTTATTTTAACGACCTCCTTTCCTTGTGCATTTTGCAATTAATATTAGTTGATTGCGATAAGTCTCCTGAGAAAACTCTTCTTGTACTTTGTGTACATGCTTATTTTCTGCAATACCCACATGTGACAAAACAAGTTACACTAACTGGCTTTTCAGAACCTAGAGATTTAATTACATTTGAGCTTTTTTATTCCTTTGGGATGGTGTTATCAATGCTCGAGTGACCCGAACATATTACTGCCTGGCTTTTAAATTTTACAGTATATTTTTTATTTGCTTAGTTTTTATATTATTAAACATTCTTCCCTAAATCAGTTGCTCTTTCAAGTAGTCAGAACACATCCCCTTCTTCCCGTTGTAACTGATCTGGGTCTTCACTAGACCAAGCAGGAACATTGTGCTCCTGTGATCATGATCACCGCCTTTGTGGAAAAAAAAGGTGTAAATCAGGAACAAACCCAGCTGAGCTCTGAGCTTGGGGAAAATACAAACTGCACCGAGACAAATGTGTGAGTATGAGCTAGAGGAACTTAAAAATGCTGGCGAGGGAAAGAATTAATCAGGAGTTGAAATAAAGAGTTCTGAATTGGGCAGCCTGAGTCAGCTAGTTGCATATGAGAAAAGGTGCTGAAATTTTGAAAGCTTGGAAAAATGTACAAACACGACAGGTCAGTTAATAAATAACAAACAAATAACACGTCCTGATATACTAGGAATGAATCCATGTTTTTTCCCCCACAGCATTAGCCTGGTTCAGGTAGAAATGTTATCAGCTCTGGTCTTAGCGTAAGAAAGCCTGATACAGAATAACTCATTTACAATAGGAGGCTCTGGAGTTTGTTTTTAAAATAACCACCCCAGTTTTTAACAAATAACCCAATATTTGTCCTCTGGATCCTATCACAACTGAAGCCTGTAGAAATACTACAGTTTTAGAGGAGCAGACACACAAAAACAAAAGTACCGTATATTTGTCAACTATACCATTAGTGAACATGTAGTCAAATCCCAGAGTGTTGTAACTTGCTTCTGGATGGTGCAGCTTTATATAATTGTATCTTACATTAATCTTATTTTATTTTATTGCTCACAATTAGGAAGTTTGCAGCCTTAAACAAGTGAAATTAAAACCATGGGTGATTTCTTAATTGTGCAACTCCTCAGTACTCAATTAGCATCGCTCTTCTTTTCCCTAACAACAATGTAATACTGTACTAATGAAAAACAGGGCTTCTTTATTTGCTATGGCCTTGGGGTCAATTATCAATTTATCATTGTGTCCTGCAGGTTTAAAATAAAATAGTCTGTGCAGTGTAACCATTGTACAAAATTGACATTAAGTAGATTCTGCAAGTATGGACTTAATAAAAAATACAAAGAGTGCTGCCTAAAAGGGTTCTACTCCTATAAATTCTATTAGGTTGCCTTTAATATAGGACCGTAGGAAACTGCAAAACTAATTTAAAGGTTTTTTTTTTTCTTTTACCATCTTTGTATATACAGTATGACCATAATCGAGAGCTAAATTAAAAATAGCTTTGATTGTGTTTTGAAGGTTTGTTATGATTGCAAACTTAGATTTGGTAATAAAAATGTTGCTAGTGCTCTTAACAAATGAAGAATTTAGAGTATCTTGTCAAACACTGCTATAAATTAATGAATTCATAAGTCAATGAAAAATATTTAGATATGTGAAACATTAAAAATATTGTATTTAATTTAGACAACCAGAAAATAACTGGAAATCAAGTTTATTATTTAAATATATGCCTAGTTAGGTTGTTCATTTTTTGGTCACTTACCACAAAAGCTCCATCCCTCTAAGTTCCAGAATTACCCTTTCTTTGTTCAACTCTGTTCAAGGAAGGTGAATGGACTTGGAAAATCCAAGTATTGGTTTTCTTTTTCCAAACTTGGGTTTGGAAAAACCAAATGAAAAATTCAGTATGTTCCTTGATCCCATCATTTTGATTCCACTTTCACAAAGACTTTTTCCCAGAAATATGTTTCAGTTATTTTGGCCAATGCTGAACATTTGTGGGAGTTCTCTCTTAACCATGACATCAAATCTGAGGTCCCGTAATTTAGCATCTAGGTTATTGCTCTGCATTTTCATCCAAAATTTCCCTCATCTTGGCCTGCTCTGGGAAGAAGAATGTAATTTCCATGTTCCTAAATCTTAGGACAACTCCTATTTCCTGCTTGTTTCCCAAAAGCCCAGCAAAACCACACCATTACCTTGGAGGAGATAAGCCCTATGATGTTTTGCTCAAGACTGAATCTTTAGACCTGACCCCACCAGAAATTGCCCTCTGCCCTTTTCCTTTATTGACAAACCACTGTCATACAATCCAGCTTTTCTTCACACACTTGCATTAATTACTCAGGTAGTCATGCACAGACAGCTGTTGTAGTATCACTCCAGCTCTGCCATCAGTGTGGTTGTCATTAGGTCTCTCCTGTGCATGCTGAGCCAAACACTGGGGACAGTGTTTTGGTGCGAGAGTTGAGGCTACTCTCCTAGCTCTGTAAGAGTTGAAGGACAGAAAGTATTAGAATGTTGTCATGCCTTTCTTTTCCTCTTTCCTATTTTTAATCTTGAAGCCAACTTTAATTAATCCTGCTTTCCTCCTACTCTCCTGGGACTCTTTTCCCCCATTATGCTATGGCTAACCCTGAATAAACTCAACAGCAGCCACACATGTACAAGGAGTTGATGGAAGACAGACAATGCTGAGAAATAGTTTTTCACACCAGACAGGTTTTCCCACCATGCTCTCATAGATCTAGTTCAAGCCTCTTGTGGCAACAAGAGCTGGATGTGTATATCAATATTTTCATTCCTGAAACTAAACCAGCAAATATCACAAGAGGAGAGTAATTTTTCAACTGGCGCCTTCTTCTGTGGCAGCACACAGGGTGGCATGAGTGAGATACAGCCTGTTTAATTGATTAGTGCACTTGAGAGAGGGCTGGGTATGGTCCAGTACAGATCATTCTAAACATTGATAAATTACCACCTTTGTGTGAAACAGTTGAGGTGGGACCACTGCCCTTTGACAAACCAAGAAAATGAAATGATTACTATTGGATTCTATTGACTTGTCTGGTTAGAGCAGTTGTGCTTCTTCCCAAAGGTTAATTGGACTTGAACTCAAGAAATTAAGGGGTCAGCTAAGGTCACAGTGACAGCAGGCAAACTTTTAACTTAGCACTAATAATATTTGTCAGGGAAAGGACGTGCTGGAGCTCTTTAGCCATGACTATTCAGAGACTCACTGTAAAAAAAAATTCTTTGTCTACATTATGAGAGAAGCTGTAGATCTATGTGGCAATAATGCTCATTAGCATTCTAATTTTCATCAGATACTGTTGCTCAAAGAACAAGACTGTGACTCTAGGCTCAAGAAAATTGAGCCAATATCGAACAGTTATATCATTGGGGATCAAAAAAAAATTCTTTTAGGAATGTTTAACAATCCGATGCAAAATGGTCTGGAAAAAAATTCTATGAGTATAGTGTCTGTGGAAAAATTCTAAAACTCTTTACTTTGGGAATTCTTAACTTTGTTATTGTCTTGATTTTGTGTGTTTGATTCTTTCTGTTTGTATAAGTGCAGATTAAGAGTAATTATAAAAATTCACTAATATTTGTTAGGTTAAAAAAAACCCAAACCCAACAACCCCTCATTAGTTAGGAGAGGATTGAGCTCTATATTATGTAAGGAGGAAAGAGCCCCAAAATATCTTCACTAGATAGTTCTTCTTCTAGTTGTTGTAAAGATTGGACTGACCACATGTTTTTTCACATTCTTGAAAGACCTCAACAGGTTGGAGAAATGGGCAAATGAGAGTCTGATTTCAACAGAGGCACGTGCAGGGTCCTGCATACGGAGAGGAAGAACCCCAGGCACCAGCACAGGCTGGGTGCTGGCCTGCTTCAGAGAAGAACTTGGGGGTCCTGGTGGACAACAAGCTGTCCATGAGCCAGCAGCTTGTCATTGGGACCAAAAATCCTTGGGATGCATCAGGAGGAGAGCATGGCCAACAGGCTGAGGGAGTTTATCCTGCCTCTTTACTCAGCCGTGGTGAGGCACATCTGGAGTGCTATGCCCAATTCAGGGCTCTCCAATATGAGAGACATGCAACTTGTGGAGCAGGTTCAGTGGAAGGCGACAAAGATGTGATCAAGGGACTGGAGAATCTCTATTATGAGGAAAGGCTGAGGGAGCTGGGCCTGTTCAGCCTTCAGAAGAGACCACTGAGAAGGGACATATCTATGTCTGTAAGTGTCTGAAGGGATGGAATAAATTCTGTCATTCTGTCACATTTTTAAAGTTTTTATATAATAATATTATTAACATAGGATTCCATGTTGATATCTCTCACTCTCTGTGTATAGAAATGGGATATGTGGATAATACAGAAAGATACATTTCTTTTTCTAAAGATGTGTATGCATTTTTTTTATATTTCAAGATAACTAAGCATTAATACTATTTAGTGAAAAGCCAGAATTAAATTCGGATGTGATATGTATTAATTTTAGTTTATCGGATTAATGGCCCAGATAATTCACTTGATCAGATTTATCCTTAATGCAAACAGAAGAGAGTATTACTCAGTTTTCTGGTCTTCCCATGCTGGAATATGCTAACTGGAATATTTTTAAAACTTTTTCTTGTATATGTGTCACCCTGATTTTTTCAGCCTTCTCTTCTGTTTCACAGTTTCATGTTTTATGTTCTTTCTCACGCTATAGTCTGTAAACACTGGCCAATGTTATTGTATAGTTTCAAGGAGTTTTCATCCTTGTTCTTAGAGATATGGACAGCTGATGGACAGTTGTCTTGACCAATGGGATGGGGAGAGGTGTCAACCTTCTCCCCCAGTCCCTAGCCTTTGTAGAAATACTATAAAATAGAGTCAGACTTTTAAATAAACTTAGTTTTTAGTTCATGCCTTCTAATCAAAGTGTGTGTGTGTGTGTGTGTGTGTGACGAACTGAGTCNAGCCTGTTTAATTGATTAGTGCACTTGAGAGAGGGCTGGGTATGGTCCAGTACAGATCATTCTAAACATTGATAAATTACCACCTTTGTGTGAAACAGTTGAGGTGGGACCACTGCCCTTTGACAAACCAAGAAAATGAAATGATTACTATTGGATTCTATTGACTTGTCTGGTTAGAGCAGTTGTGCTTCTTCCCAAAGGTTAATTGGACTTGAACTCAAGAAATTAAGGGGTCAGCTAAGGTCACAGTGACAGCAGGCAAACTTTTAACTTAGCACTAATAATATTTGTCAGGGAAAGGACGTGCTGGAGCTCTTTAGCCATGACTATTCAGAGACTCACTGTAAAAAAAAATTCTTTGTCTACATTATGAGAGAAGCTGTAGATCTATGTGGCAATAATGCTCATTAGCATTCTAATTTTCATCAGATACTGTTGCTCAAAGAACAAGACTGTGACTCTAGGCTCAAGAAAATTGAGCCAATATCGAACAGTTATATCATTGGGGATCAAAAAAAAATTCTTTTAGGAATGTTTAACAATCCGATGCAAAATGGTCTGGAAAAAAATTCTATGAGTATAGTGTCTGTGGAAAAATTCTAAAACTCTTTACTTTGGGAATTCTTAACTTTGTTATTGTCTTGATTTTGTGTGTTTGATTCTTTCTGTTTGTATAAGTGCAGATTAAGAGTAATTATAAAAATTCACTAATATTTGTTAGGTTAAAAAAAACCCAAACCCAACAACCCCTCATTAGTTAGGAGAGGATTGAGCTCTATATTATGTAAGGAGGAAAGAGCCCCAAAATATCTTCACTAGATAGTTCTTCTTCTAGTTGTTGTAAAGATTGGACTGACCACATGTTTTTTCACATTCTTGAAAGACCTCAACAGGTTGGAGAAATGGGCAAATGAGAGTCTGATTTCAACAGAGGCACGTGCAGGGTCCTGCATACGGAGAGGAAGAACCCCAGGCACCAGCACAGGCTGGGTGCTGGCCTGCTTCAGAGAAGAACTTGGGGGTCCTGGTGGACAACAAGCTGTCCATGAGCCAGCAGCTTGTCATTGGGACCAAAAATCCTTGGGATGCATCAGGAGGAGAGCATGGCCAACAGGCTGAGGGAGTTTATCCTGCCTCTTTACTCAGCCGTGGTGAGGCACATCTGGAGTGCTATGCCCAATTCAGGGCTCTCCAATATGAGAGACATGCAACTTGTGGAGCAGGTTCAGTGGAAGGCGACAAAGATGTGATCAAGGGACTGGAGAATCTCTATTATGAGGAAAGGCTGAGGGAGCTGGGCCTGTTCAGCCTTCAGAAGAGACCACTGAGAAGGGACATATCTATGTCTGTAAGTGTCTGAAGGGATGGAATAAATTCTGTCATTCTGTCACATTTTTAAAGTTTTTATATAATAATATTATTAACATAGGATTCCATGTTGATATCTCTCACTCTCTGTGTATAGAAATGGGATATGTGGATAATACAGAAAGATACATTTCTTTTTCTAAAGATGTGTATGCATTTTTTTTATATTTCAAGATAACTAAGCATTAATACTATTTAGTGAAAAGCCAGAATTAAATTCGGATGTGATATGTATTAATTTTAGTTTATCGGATTAATGGCCCAGATAATTCACTTGATCAGATTTATCCTTAATGCAAACAGAAGAGAGTATTACTCAGTTTTCTGGTCTTCCCATGCTGGAATATGCTAACTGGAATATTTTTAAAACTTTTTCTTGTATATGTGTCACCCTGATTTTTTCAGCCTTCTCTTCTGTTTCACAGTTTCATGTTTTATGTTCTTTCTCACGCTATAGTCTGTAAACACTGGCCAATGTTATTGTATAGTTTCAAGGAGTTTTCATCCTTGTTCTTAGAGATATGGACAGCTGATGGACAGTTGTCTTGACCAATGGGATGGGGAGAGGTGTCAACCTTCTCCCCCAGTCCCTAGCCTTTGTAGAAATACTATAAAATAGAGTCAGACTTTTAAATAAACTTAGTTTTTAGTTCATGCCTTCTAATCAAAGTGTGTGTGTGTGTGTGTGTGTGTGACGAACTGAGTCATATCTGTGCTACACATAGCTCTAGAACATCATTGTAGATTCAGGTGATTTAGGAAGTGGAGGAAAGATTATGACTGCAATAATAAGTGAGTATGCTTATTGCCAGAAAAAATCAAAAATTTTGGTGATGTGCTTGAGTACAGATATTATTGCTTTTATCTATGTGGATTTTGTAAGTGACATGATATGAAATATATTCTATAGCTTAGTTTGAATTTGTACACTGGTCATGGGTGCTTTGGTACTGATTATGAGCAACTTTTCTAGAAATGTGAATGCATGAGAACTAGAGCATTAATAGCCGTCCCTTACTAACTTACTGCAGAACATAAGGAAATTTGTTTTTAATTAGTAGTTTTAAAGGCTTTTCAACAAACATTTTTCATGTGTGAGAAATTAAGGACCAATAAAACATGCAGAGACAATCAAGTCCAAAGACTTTAGATGAACTTTAGACTAAAGTCTAAAGGTTAGCGAGGCAGCTGCAGGACTCCCTATTTCTGAAGTTTAATTGAGCAAGTGCAGACCGAAGGATACCAACTGATTTGGTGAGAAGACTTCTGTGTCAAAATTAAGCGTGTATCTACTTCCTTGAGTAGAAAGGCATGCTGTATGCAAGAAATACAAAAGGAGAGATAGATGGAACAAGAGAAAAAATTTGCACATTCTTAGACACATTCATTTAGGAGAAATAGTCCTAGGGAAAAGAAAAATTAGATAAACAACAAAATCTCACTCTATCTACTATGCTCACAGAGCACAATAAGACCAACTTCACCATGGAAAATGAGCCTAAACAAATGATTTATATAGAGAGAATTTTGATATACTTTTTCTGATACAGAGCTAACAAACTATCAGAAAATAATCAACATACAAGAATATTTTGACTCAGTGGACTTTGATTAATCCTTTGGGTTTTAACCTAAAATTTCATCTGGCATTATTTCTGAATTAGAAAACTTGATATAGGAAATTAAATTTTAAAAGTCTTTTTCACTGGGATATATATTGGTATAGGGGGCAATATTGTTACTCACTAGTATTATATATATAATATGTCATCAGAAATCATAAAGGGGAATATACAATATCACTTCTGAAGATTCTGTTGTATGACCAGAAGCACATATTTGTGTCTTGAATTTTGCTGTTCATAATTATGCACTTCTGTTTTAATAAAGAAGTCCTTTTCGAGCATATGCAACAATGTAAAATGTTCAGCACCTACAATTTGCCTGTTTTGGATGTCATAAGGCAGAAATTAATATCTTTAAAGAACCATACAAAGCACCTAACCCAGAAGTGATCTTTGCTGCCCTGAATGAAGCTTTAAAGGTGTTCTCTTGACAATACTTATGATGAGATGCCCTATACAGTTTAGCTTCATTTCTAAAGTGGGGAAAAAAAAAAAAAAATCTTTTTTTTCTTCTAATGAAATTATTCACATAAGAAGGTGTATTGGTTTGGCATGAATGGTAAAAAAACCAATTGGTGATCTTCTTTGGAACTAAGAGCCAGGTTGGCCAATCAGGTACAGGTGTACACCCGTGGGAAACACAGCTTAAATACAGGTGGAATCTTGGGAGCTCTCTCTCTCTTGCTGCAGACCTACATGAAGTAATTTGGGGCAGGGAGCAGCAGGGCCCGGCTCAGGGCCCGCTGCCCATGTGGCCGGGCTGGGGTGGCTGTACCAGGGCCAGGCTGGGGACAGAGGT
>WBMY01011937.1:9014-33482 GCA_013397315.1 Donacobius atricapilla | reverse complement strand
GTGGAAAGTTACCAGAAAAATCAGGACGGACTTTTCTCTCTAAAGACTGGATGAAAGTCTATTTTATAAGCAGTACTGGCTTAAGAGTTCTGATGTTTTGTCTCTTTACATTGTTTCGTAGAAAAGTAGATTGTTGCTAAGGAGGAGGGGAGTGCCTTTAAAAAGGTTTCATGGGGTTTTTTTTGTTTGCCCTTTCTTGTGTGTTAATAAATCTAACGGTTTCTATTTTTAAATTGAGCCTGTTTTGCCTTTTTTCTAATCCTATTCCATAGTAGAAAGATAGACCACTACACTAGATTTAACAAAACAAATCCGGCGAATGAGAAACCACTACATTTTTTGGTGCTTCTACCTGGTTATGAACTTTAACCCATTACAGAAGGTGCTAAACATCAAGAGAAAGAGTGGACAATATACAGCCTTTTGTTATCTCTACATGACAATATTAAATTTGACAAAAAAAAAGGTTGTTAGTACTTCAGTTCTTGAGTTATAACCTTGGTTTCTCTGTATTTAGAGAAAAATCAGGTTATGACTACGCAGCAGAAAAGTTACAAAAACTATTCTCATTATATCACATTGCCTCTGGGTCAGCACTTAATGTAATTTACCTTTAGAAAGAAGTAGAGTTCCTTTAACCTAATTTTGTGTTTGGGAAGTGCAGTAAAACATCCCTTTTGGAACTGTTGCATTAAAGAGTGGAGGAAAGTAGAGGAGCAGCAAAGAGAACAAATAATAGATTTCTTCCAGACAGACAGATTAGAAAACTTTACTGTATTTTTTGGCCCTTAGATTAGGAGAAAATTAGTGTATTCAATTAAAATAATGACTGAATGAGTTATTTTTGTATTTTAGGCACTTTTTGAGTCCTGCTATTAATGCATTTTTGTCAAAGTTTCTGAGTCCTAAGACTAGAAAATTCCAAGATCTCTCTATAGAAATGTGTTCCATTTTCTTAAAATAAATTCAAAGTCTTACCCTTAGATTTTTATCAGCAATATTTTTCTACACAAATTTGATTAAGGCTGTAACTTGTCAATGTAAAACAGCATGTTACATCATATAAATGGCAGTTAGTGACCAAATAATGTCTCTTGATGGCATTTGATGAGATAAAATTAGTTTGCATGCACATTGAAAAAAAATCTGCTTATACGTAGTTTAAATAGTTCTGCAAATCGCCCACATGCAGCAACAACCAAAAAATCATTGGCTTTAAGCCACATCTATATTGAGCTATTTACAAGTCTACTTGTAAAAGCATGCTTGAATTAAAAAGGAAGATAAAACAGTTATAGCAGATGATGAGTGCTCATGTATACTGTGTATTTTTCTGAGTGAAGCACTATTGATAGTAATGAATAGTAACGAACTATGTGTGTATGTATTTACTTAATGTGACTTCTGTTATTGTCATTATTTCATTAAAAAAATAGGTGTTTTCACTGTAGAAGAATTTTTCTTCAATTTTTATACAAAAGATTTTGAGATTTTTTTTTTTTTAAAGAATTAACTTCCTTATTTCCATCTTTTCACTTCTACTTACCTTGTCTTGTAAATTCCTGTTACCTCAGACTTTCCTGCATGTTGCTCTTATCTTCAGTCTCAGGTACAGGCACATGAAAACTGTGTTGATCCACCTAGTTTCAGTTCATCCCTACAGAATAAACTGCTTTACTGAGGATTAAGTAAGCAGAAATAAAAGCTAAATCAAGATTTTAATCCTATTATTCTTGGCATCTCTTTGGACATATTTTTTAATTTTGACTTTGCAATCAAATTACCAAATCTCAGCTTTTAAGTTTGTTTTCATAAAGAAATGCTATTAGCATTTATAAGACACCAGAATGCAATATTGACACATGGGAAAGAAATTGATGAAGTTGTTTAAAAAATGTATGCCAATATCTAGCTATAGCCATGGACAATTTCGAGCAAGTACAGATATATGTACCCATTGTACGCAACCTATCCATTTAAAATGCTTCACGAATTATTTTTAAATCTAACGTGAGATTAAATGTACTGTTGAGAGAACTAAAATACAGTTGTGGTGCCATATCAAAACCAGAGGAAAGACAACCCCTGTGTGCCCTTGGTGGGACAGGTTGTCCCAGCATGCTGTTCCCAGCCTAGTCACAAATTCAATGGAGGATCTTGAGGTTTCCTTTCCACTGAGCGGCACAAGACTCACTGAAGCACATGCAAGAGTTAGGCCTGTGCTACATCCTGGCACACAGGAAACTGCAGCAACCTTTTTGCCTTGATATGTACAGCAGATATCACTTCATTGATATCATGAATATATGCCAGAAAAATAAGAAGAGAAATAACTGAGTCCATTCTGATAATATTGTAGGGTTATTCTTTCATGTTGTTGAAGAGATTTAGTGTTTTGTTATAATCCCCAATCCAAAAAAAGACAAGATGAAACCAATAAGGGAATGCTCCTCCCTGTATATAAAAATGTATTGGTTCCCATAGTTTACTCAAGCAAAAAGACAAACTCTTGCTTGAATGATTTGCTGTAGTCAAGATATTAGTGACAATTTATGAGGCAACCTTAGCAGGACTAAGTGTATTCTTACAGGTGAATTTCAATCAGCCTGATAAAGCATATGTAGTTGTATAATTTGTCTTCTTTCTAATTTCTTTCCTGGTTTAGTTGGATGGTTTCCCTCTCTACTACAGCTAAAATTCAGTATTTAGAGCAGTTATTTTTATACAGCGCGGTAAATATTTTAGTGCCCTTGCATAACATCCATCTGAATGAGTTATTTCTAATCAGGTTTAAAATGTAAAAGCATTTCAGGCTGAATTTTTTAAAAGTCTCTAGATGCTAGATGTGTGTGCCATGCATAATGTTACTGAACTCCAGCCTTAAGTGGGGCTTCTTATGAGCCAGTGAAATGCTAAAATTGAAGGAAAAATCCACAAGTACAGTTACATGGATTCAGACCTTGTGCTCAGGAAGTCTAGAAGGCTCCAGTGCTAGATTGGCAGATCTTGTGTCTATGACAGTAGCTACCTCAGTAGCTGTGTGAGAAGAAGGATGGATGGGGTCTTGAGCACTTTGGTGCTTTTCAGCACTGCTCACCAGTGGTGCCTTATAGTCTATTTGTCTGCTGGAGCATAATGTGACTGTCTGCTTCATGCTTTCTTATTAATATCTAGACCTGGCTCCAGAACTCTTTGGGAGGTAGACAGGCTAGCAGTCTTTCTTGGCTGAATCCACATCACTCAGCATTAAAATCTCTCAAAGATTATATTCCTCAGTGTTTGCTTCTTTTGCCCTGCAGTGAAGGAGAGACAAGGAACATGATTCTGTGTGTATCTTCCCATGGGGCCAATTGAAATTGAAAATTCATTTTTATAAATTTTCAAACGCTTTTTGAAAACTATGTATAGTGAATATTAGGGTTTGAGTTCATTTATGTGCTTGTGTTGTTTGAATATTTTACTCAGGTAGGACCAAGGTTGATCAATTTTTTGAAGTATGGGTGATGGTACCCACATATAGATTCTTAACTATCTGAGCAAAATACTGGAAAGACTGCTAAATTAAAAATAAACTTAGATTTTATTAATATTCAAAGCATTTTTCTGAATGGTTTAACATTAGTAAGCCCCATGAGAAAATAGCTGTGTATCACTGTACTCAAAACTTTTATGAATATCAGGTCACTTTTTAAAAAATCACAGTACATTTTTGAAATCTTGGCATAGAATAAAGGAAATATAAACTAAGTTTGCTTACTCAGGGCTAAAGCCTACTCCAGTCTTTTCTTTTTAGAACATAAACTTCTATGATGTTTAAATTTCCCTTCCTTGTTTCAACAAAACAAGTTGCAGTCCTCGTGGAACAGTTATAGACAATTCAGTAGTGCTAAGCCCTATTCCCGAGAAAGGACTTGCACACTTGGCTACCATGTATATTCCTGAGTGGTACCTATAGCAAAATCTGCGGGTTTTAATCTGGTTTTGCCCTATCCATAGGTTTATTGCCTTCCATGTTACCAGTAGAGTTACATTATAGGTAAAAAACTATATTATTTCTTTTCTTTTCTTTCTCAATGTCACTTCAGCACCCCCATGGCAGTGCATTTCTTGCAGTGCTGCCTGTTTCAGTGTCAGCCATACCATTCCCTTCTCAAGCAGGGAGAGGCAGACAGAGCTGGCAGGAGGGACAGGATGCTCCTTTTTTGCTGTCTTCCTCCAGTGCCATGTGCAATCAGATTCGTGGCATGTCACTTCAATCTGTCAGCATCCCCTTAGTGCTACTCAGTCACCCGTAAGGAAATACCTTGTGTGTTGGCAGAGGATGTTCTTTAACAACACCCAGTAGCTCAGTCAAGCAGGCTAAAAGGGGCAGCAGACAGCACCTTCACACCAGTGTATGCTAACTGAGCTCTCTGTCAATGTGTCTTGACCTCATAAGAAGACACAGCAAAAAGACCTGGGTGAGGAGCAGAGAAAGGCTACTCTTGCCTGGTCTGCTAAAAATGGCAGCTTCCTCTACTCCACTCAGCCAGAAACAAACATATTTTACATGCGAGTTGGTGTTCACATGAGTTTTCTTAGGTATAGATATAGATATAGATATAGATATAGATATAGATTAGATATAGATACAGATAGATATAGATATAGATGGATATAGATATAGATCAGAGATAGAGATAGATGATATAGATAGATTAGATATAGATATAGATAGATATATAGATATAGATATAGATATAGATGATATAGATATAGATGATATTGATATAGATATAGATAGATATAGATAGATCTATATAAACAAAACTATACACACAGTTTCTTTTTTGCAGTATGGGAATGTAACCACTAGATGACACCAAGAGATAGTTCCTATAGACCTGATTTTTCATTCTTTATTCATCTGTCTGTTCAAAAGGTGACATTCTTGCTGAGATTGTAATTAAGATTACAGAGGTACGCAAATTAAGTCATCTGGCAATTATTAATAGTTACCTTACTTTAATATTATCAATTACTGTCCTAGAGTGCAAAGAGCTTAGAATTTATGATCATTTGGACAGTGGATCTCAAACATTACCTCTCCTTCCCTGCTGTGCAAATCTTTAATTGTCTGCTACAGAAGCATCATTTGTATTTCCACAGCCAAGAGTCTGCTGGTCCTCCTGCAGCAAGCTTTCTTGTTGCAGTGGTTTATAATTCTTGTCTGAGAATCCACAGAAGGTGAAAACTAATCAAGTCTTGCTGCAAGATTGTGTATTTATATCAGATGAGAATAAACTGTTTTGCCCTACTCTGCCACTTTCAATATCCTTTTGAAATAAACTAAAACCATGGAGTTTGATAACAAGAACTAAGAAATGTTTTTACCTTCTTGAAAGAATATAAAAATTCATAATTTGATATGAATTTTTGAGATTTAGGTTTTGGTCATGCAGAAAAGAAAAACAGGTTAAAATTGTCATTTTAGGTTATTTTATTAATAAACAGTTACACTACCAGGTAAACAACAACAACAAAAATGTATAAATGTCCAAGGCAAACAGGTCTGGATGGATGTTATGTTACACAAAATGGCTGAAATCTCTAAGTGGTGGACAGAAATTTATTTCCATGTGTCTAAGTTCATAAAAGCAACATATTATGAGTCATCTCACCCACAAATACCAATTAGACACAGACTCTGCTTCAAAATAGAGAGAATTAATCTGGACATGAAAAAATATGCAAGTGTTAAGGAAGCAATGATCTTAAAAGATTTTTAGCCATTCCTACCTCCTATCCCCCATCCTCAGGTATTAACATAGCTAAACAATAACTTTTTTACTGAAAGAAAAAAATCATAAATATTCACTGGCTTACAACGACAACAAAAAAGGAAGATTGGAGCAGAATAGCTTTTCTCATATGAGGGTGTTACAAATATACCCATGTGTTTCATACACTTTAATATGACTGCTCTAATAACACTGCTGCAATTCCCCACTGTGTATATTGTGGCCATCATTGTAGGGATAGTAAATGAAAGTATTTATGGGGAACTTTCTGGTAAACTCTACACAAGTAAGCAAAAAAAGGGGAATGCAACACAAAACTATCGAGCCATATCCACAGTCATTGGGGTTTTTAACAGTAATTGGTATTTTTCAGCATTTTTCTGATGAGGCAATAAATTTAAATGTTATGGATGAAACCTCTCAATCACAGCTTGCCTGAGTGGTTCAAAGTGATTGCTGTCATCCCTGGTCTGTGACACAGTGTGAACTAGGAGATGCATCAACATCCACCCTGTGCTTTGCCCCTGCTCCAGAGACAACTGTTCAAATTTTTGAGTGCTAGAGACAAACTCAACCCCCTGGTCCAGATCAGGAGCTACTGGGAGAGACACCCACTCTCTGTAGGTTCACGGCCCTGCAGAAATCACAGTGCCAACCACACCATGCATCTAAGTGCTGGTGTAAGGTGAGAAGCCTGCCAAGGCTGTCTCCTGACAAAGGGGAAATAATAAATCAGCGAGTGTATGGAAAGGAGTCATTGTGTAAAGAAATTATAAAGGTTCTAAGGAAGGATCACATGCCTGTTGTATAGGACAGAAGACACGCAGTCTAATTGTAACCCAAGGAACTTGGGTATGTGATTTCTGAGAACACACAAAACCCACCATTAGCTTTGGTAAGACAATTAGGAAAGACTTTCCTGTCTGATGACTTTATGGAAATGTGGCTTGCACAATTTCTTAAGATTCCTCAGATTAAATTCATGAATCCTCACAAATATATCCTGTGAAATATAACTTCTATGTAATTGCTATGGTGATTTGTACAGGGGCTCTACAACTATTAGTTTGCAAGCACCTGAAGAGAAAGAAATTACACTTTCATTCCCTTTTTATAGATAAGACAGACTTTACCTGAACTTTGCTTTTTTGCAAAATTTGGTTTATTTATTTTTTTTTTCCAGAAACCACCTGGAAATACTTCCTGTAAAAAAGACTTAGAGATCATGTTTTTCAAACAAATAGAATGCATATCATAATTGTTTGATGTTTGATTTTTTATTTCACATCTGAAAAACAGATCCTATTTTTATGTGGAACAATGACAATTGTCAGTGAAAGCACCACATACTCTGTTTGACTCTCTGTTAAAAATCCAACTTGTTTTGCCGTCAGCAGTTTTACAGGCAGATCAAATTGCCTCATAAAACTCTAATGGTTTTCCTCATACACAATATGTATTGTGTGACAGGCACAGAAAACACATCTTATCACAGTTTATGTAGGTAAAATATCCATCCAACTGGATCACTGGTCCACCTTCAACAATTTTTAATTGTCAAATAGCTCCGAAAAATATACTATCAAGTAATACACATTTTTGAATTTAAGCCTTTTAAAAGTAGAGTAATGGCATATTAATGTGTATTAAAACTTTTATATCTTCTGTTATATCATAGATGGAAAAGTTTTAACAATCTGAGAAAATATTTATAAAATATTAAAAAAAATTATATCACAGAATATTTTGGTAGAGGTCTTACTTTGGTAGAGAAATAAAGGCTTTTATTTTGGGGGAGCTTTACACATAAGAACCAGCATTAACAGACTTATTTATTGTGTTCAGGAGGAATGCATAGGCTGTGACATTTTCTAACACCTTAAAATTTATGTAGGAGAGATGAATAGATGAGAATTGTCCCAGATTATCTGATTATTTTCCTTTTTAAATATGTTACATAAGCACTGCTATCAATAACTTAAAGTGTGCAAAATCTGAAAGTTATTTCTCAGAAATCAAGACATCCGCTTAGAAGTAATGAAGTTTCTTGTAGTGTTGCTTATCATATTTTTCAGATTCTCTTCATCTACTATCTATATTTTTCATTTTAAAGAACACTGATTTCAGTTTCAATATTTTTGCAGAACTGTGAGGTTTAAGCATCTAAATGTTGTTAAATCTTGAGTCTTTATTAAATCGTATCAGTTCAGTAGTTGTGACTATTAAATATATAATCTAAAATACAAAATCCTGACACAAGGGTTGTCTCATTTTAGAATTTTGTATGGGACCTGCAACATCTAGGGTACAATTAATGAATCTTAGAAGATTAAGGGGATTTTAGTTTAGTTTTGTCTTTTAATTCTGTTGAATTGCCTCAATGTCCTGCAGAATCATTCAGTCACATCAGCTCCACCCTGTGTGGGGTTGTCTTCTCCCTTTCAATGTCTAAGAAAAAAATTACAAATACAAATGTACGTTTGCTCATACAAGATATGTAGCTCCAAAATGGACACATTGTGGTTACCCTTAGACTCAAATGTTTAATCAGATCTGACTTCCAAAAACCATGTGGCATATAATATTTGGCAAAATATTATTAGATGTAGTTGTATTATTAATTATATTAGACACTATCATTAATAATTATTATCATCATTATAGCTGTTGATAATCAAAGAATACAAGCAATGCAAGATTCATGGGGTCAAATAATATTTTTTTTATGAGCCAGCTAACACAGTTTGAAAAAGTAAACCAGGACACACAAGCCTTTGACAGATGTGAAATAGAAGTAACAAACTTCAAAGGTGACCTGGGTTTATCTTGACCATATTTTGTATTAGCACCTACAGACAGGCATAGTGGAGATCCATTGTTCAAAGCACTGTACAAATAGAAAATAAGAGACAGTTCCTGCTCCACTGAGTTCACAGGCCAAACACTGAGCTGGGGAAAAGCAGGAGGGCAAACAGGCATACAAAGGTTAAGCTTTAACAGCTCAGTAACAGAGCCAGAAAGGAACTTGCATCTCCTGGTCTGCAATCTAGGCCCAAATTGCCCAGAACACATTTGAAAGGCAAATGGCAATTTGTACCTCCTCCCTCATAACCCTTAACCATAGAAACTTACATGTTAGAAGGTCAAGACAGACCCTATATGTGTCAGTGCCTGGGGCCTGGTTCCGCAAATCACTAGTCTGAGCTGCAAAATTACTACCCTGCAAACTCATGGAAATTCAGTAGTGGAAATCCACTGGTGGAAACAGCAAGCCCCATGGCAAAAAACCGATGGGATGAAGCCCTTTATATGGAGTTTCTTATTTTTACTCCTTTTGTGAACACATATGATAGTTCTGAAAGGGACACTTAGCCAGCATTTTTACTCGTTGATTTTAACAGCTAATTTAAGATTAGCAATTTGTGGGGACTTGATATATCAGAAAGTAGGTTAAAAATGATGTAATGATCTAATTTCCTTCCCCCCCCATTTTTCTGATAGAAATATTTCTTTATTTTTTTTCCCCATTTACAGGTGCAGAATTAAAGAACATGTTCACTCACTGTACTATTGGTGCACTTAAGTGAAGTGTTCCAAAGCATATAATTACCGTGTAGGTTTATGGCCCTGAAGTAGATTGGGATAGTGGTGCTGCATATCCATGATTTGAAGGACATACAGTGATGATTATAGAGGCAGTACTCTACATCCATTCCAGCCCTTTTGTGTTTAGCTGGTTGCCATGGCAAATAATTGGATAGAATTTAAGCCACTTTCTTCCAAGAGGGAAATTCATAATTTTACCCTTCACATAATTTTGAACATACTTTTAAAGATTCTTAAAGTTTATGCAGGAATGGGATATAGACGTGGAAGAAAAAAAATAGGTTTCTATACATGGAATGACAGTTGGTTTGGAGGTCTCTTTATTTCACTTTTTTTTTTTTTTTAATCCAGAGGATTCAGTTTTCTTAACAACATGATATTGCAAAATTTAAGCCTAGTGAAGATGAAAAAAGATTTGAACGTAGAGGGATAATAAACATGAAAGTGAAGGATCAAATACAGCTTACTTTAGCAATTGGTATCAAATAGAAACAGATGGGTAATTTTATGCACCCAATTGCCCAAATGTACTTAGCTCAAACCTTTTTTAAGCTGGTCATGTTGTGTGTATGGTTCATGGTAAGCATCTTTCATATCCTTATTTTTCAATTTGTCTCTTTTTCTGAAGACATAGTTAAAATTCTGGAAAGATCTGCAATTACACATCAGTGCCTGACATATGCCACCCTGAGTCAGTTTGGGTTTTATTATCCTATAGACTGCACTATCAACAGTAAAGCCTCATCAAGCATTTCACAACACATAGCAATCATGACAAAGAGCTCCTCAGCTCACAGTAATGTTTTACAGTGGGGTTTTCTGGACATTCACAGAACACAAGCATGTCTTGTCCATTACATTAGTCCTGAGCCTGGACTTCTGAGCTTGCTGCCTTCTTGCCTTTAAGGCAGCAGTACTCCAAGTGAGCAAGTAAGAAAAACTGCTGCTATAATATGAACACATGGGGAAGGCCATGGCTGCATGCACTCCATTTCCCGTAGAATGATAATTTGTACCTACTGTTTTAGAGAAACACCACTCCTAAAATAAGCAATTTGAACATTAAAGAAGGAGGTGAGTTTGATCCCTGTGGAGAGGATCATATCTGCCTGCATTTCTCTGACTAAAATAGGTGGAAAGAGTAATTTCAGAGACCGTCAGAAGGACACCTATATTTTCATTGGTTAGACAGAAAATCTAAGCCCTTTTTTACTTGTTTATATGTTTAAACTTTAACATAACCATTTCCCTTAAGGAAAATGAGTGACCTGGATGTGACTGTGGGTGTGATATGGGGACCAGAGCAGTATGCAGTAACTTTTATCACCTTTCGTAATAATAATACTATGCCCTGTGATCATAAAAGATAAAACATTACTTTCATGCTTTGATTTATACTTCTACATTCCAAACTTCCTAACAAACTAGATTGTGGTTTCGCTACTCCTGTGACAGAATTATCCAATCCAAGATTCAAAACTTAAATACTGATGCTGAGTAAACCTGGTAATTTTAAAAACTAAATTAATAGAAAGATCAGAGATTTAAAGCTTCTTCTAATCAGCAGTGTTATTTCTCTATTTCTTTTTTACAATCTTGATTCACTGTTGAAACTGAGTAACAGGGTTTTATTTTTAATTTGATGAAACAGAACACAGCAAGATATGAAAATAAGAGGTCTATTTTCAAAATGCATTCATCAGCATTTTTTCAGTTGGTTTTGTTTGTTTGGTTTGTTTTGTTTGGGGGGTGTGTTTGTTTGTTTGTGGTTTTGGTTTCATTTGTTTGTGTTTTTTAATTTTTGTCTGAAAATTTTAACCTTTACTGAAAAATTCAGCATTCGATCACTGATTATTTTTAGTAGTGTTTTACTATCTACAAATTGGCACATTTTCTTCAGAGTGGAACTTAGTAGTAAATTAATTTTTAAAATTATGATCTGCCTAGAATCTGAAATAAGGAGAGCTTCTAGCTGACTTGTGAACTAACCAACTTTGGGGATCTTCTTTAAGTCTCTTTTGTATGGTGATGGCAATCCACATTTTCTTTGCTTCTACCTAGCTCCAAGTACCTTGCAACAAATTTCTTGTACCTGCATGTCTTTGATAAGGGCTCTGACTGCTATAAAATTTGTTATATAGAGAAATCCAAAGAGAAAATCTGGAGTATCCTTTGGCTTCTCAGTAAAATAGTTTTTTAATGAGTTTTGAATTTGTATGTTGCTGCTTCACTGAAGATGTATTGTAGTTCAATGCAGCATAGACCATTATAGCCTTTTTTTTTGAGCTGAAGAACTATGGCTATTTCCTGTAAAGAGATATTGTAGCATCTTTAAATACTAATTGAGCTAACTTAAAATTCAATTTGCTAACAACATTTTTTATTACTCAGAGACAGTGGTGACTAAAGGATATTACCTTAGATGAACAAGACCACTCATATTCTTCCTGAAGAAATGTGGATGTGGCAAAAAGTGTGTTAATAAAAAAATCTGTAAGCAAATGTCTAGAAGGAGAGGTATTCTTGAAATTTTGGTAGAGATTGAAGAATAACATACAGAGGAGTGAAAGCATATACAGGATGAGATGCAGAAAAGAAATATAAATACTACCACTAGTAACATACTAAACCCCTGTGTGAATTATAGAGAAGAAGATTGGGATGGATAAGGCAGCTACACTAGGAGTGCCTCATCATATTGTAGATATGTCTCTTCTGAGCAGGTTAGGAAAGGTCCTTTCATTTCTTACCTCTTGCATCAACTGCTGCCACAGATTAAGGGACAATGCTAAGGGAGGTCAGCTGTGTCCATGCCACATAAAACTAGTCTAAATGTACCCAGTGTTTTCAGTAGCATCATAACAAGCCAATTTCATTTAGATTTCATATGAAGGGGAAAACCTGGGAGTCAAGAGTTGGAAGCTCACCTGGGCAAATATATGAAAGTACATGGAAGAGAAACAGAAAAAAAAAAAAAAGAAAGAGCTATTGATAAGTGGTACCTCAGCTCTACATAGTGGACAGCTTCTATATTGAACTAGAAGCTGGATGTACATTTCAAAAGGAATTGCCAAGGCCAGTCACTGAATTTCCCAGCAGCATAACGCTGTAAGTACAAAATCTGCTGGTGAGTCTCCTCTGCCAAAGTTTAGGAAAAATGACAACACAGGGTCATAGTAACATCTTAGGCCACTGAAATATTTTGCTCCACATGCCCAAGCAAACAAGGGATGAATTGATTAGGAGAGCTCTCTTTTCCCCAACAAGTTCAACCACAGCCAAATAACATCTCTTGCTCTGCATCTCTCTGTCTTCCTGCATAAAGCCAGGACAGACCTCACCTACTTCTTTTGCTTTTTATTGTTGTTGTTGTTGAGGTATTGAAGAATCAGTGTAATATGTTATGGGACCCTTTGTGCCCACAGCTGATATCAATTTCCTCTCAGAAACTTCTTGCTTAGGTTCTGTTCTACAGGGTTGCTGCATTCTACATTTTGAGGCCCAAAAATATTGACCACTATATCCATTTTTCAAGTATTGCAAAAGACACCTAGATATCTTTGGGTTTAAATTATGAACAACATGTTAAAGTTCAGTATGAAAGCCATTTACTCTTTTTCCATTAGAATTTCTTTGTGTTAGAGGGTTTATTTAATTTTTGCAGAGTAAATTAGTCCTGCAAAATCACAGGGAACTCTTAAAAATTCTTTGTTGCCTTCATAACAGATTACGTTTGTCACGTTATATGGGAGTCCTTAGAAGGATCACTACTATCTAATATAGTTTTTTCAGGGTAACAATTTTTAGAAAATAGATTTTATAATTTTTTAAAAATAAAAACTTATTTCCCAGTAAAAAGACAGTTTATGCTGTAAAATGATATTTTATCATATTCACTTAATCAATAAAATCCTATTGTTTAAATGAGCCATCATTTCATATGCATTTTATTTTTTATAAAATCATTTATAATTTCTTTTTTATTTGTTTGGGATTACATTGAGTTTTCTTATGACAATCAAAATACCTACAAGCTTAACATGTGGTTCAAAATATCTGAGCTACCTGTTAGAGCAATGAATATATGTTGTCTTAAAGCACTGAAAAAAACCCTTTTCATTGCACAATATTTACTGCTTGCAGCAATACACCTCTATTTCTGTTGACTTCCTCAATACAGGTAAAAAACAATATAATGCAAAACCATCTCAGTCCATAGTAGAAGTAGTTTATTAAGCAACGCATAAGTCCCAGTGTAAAGCAGCAAAGTTGCATTTACTGTGTAGGCAAATGCACCACAGAACAAAGAAATGGATCACACCTACACGTATTGCATATTTTTGCTCACCTATGTTAGATGGAGTCTGAGAGATGGTGTAAAGATAGAGAAAGTGCTGGCCTCTCATTCTGCAGATTTCATCCAGGTTTTACAGTCACAAAATTACTGATATGAAATTTTCTTTGGATAAAAATAATACATATGCTCATAGTCAATAATTTTGTCTGAGTGTAATTCAGACTTCTGAAAGAGCCCTGTCCTATTCCTGCACAGTATGTCATATCCAGGCCAGACAACCTATGGTCTGAGGTGACTAAACCCCAGGCTGCCACCTCTTATATCAAGGCTCAGTGTAGACAAGTGAGGAAATTGCTGAATTGATGGGTCAAAATCAATGGTGTGAGGTCCAACAAGGCCAAGTGCCAGATCCTACACTTAGCCAGAACAACCCCAGGCTGCTCCAAAGGCTTGGGGACTGGAAAGCTGCTCTTTGGAAAAGCTTGCTGCTTTTTTCAGCCTTGCTGAAAAACCTCAGGCTTCTTGTCCACAGCAGCTAACCATGAGCCAGGCTGTGCCCAGGTGGCCAAGAAGGCCAAGGGCATCCTGGCCTGGATCAGCAATGGTGTGGCCAGCAGGAGCAGGGCAGGGATTGCCCCCCTGTGCTGGGCACTGCTGAGGCCACACCTCGAGTGCTGTGTCCAGGGCTGGGCCCTCACTGCAAGAAAGACACCGAGGTGCTGGAGTGAGTCCAGAGAAGGGCAACGGAGCTGGGGAAGGGTCTGGAGCACCAGCCCTGTGAGGAGCATCTGAGGGAGCTGGGGGTGTTTATCCTGGAGAAAAGGAGGCTCAGGGGAGACCTTATCACTCTCCACAAGTTACAGAAAGGAGGTTGAAGGCAGNGGGGGTGTTGAGTTTGGACATAAGCAAGAATTTCATAACTGAAGTAGGTGTTAAACATTTGAATGGACTGTCCAGGAAGGTGGTGGAGTCACCATCCCTGGAAGTGTCCAACAAATGACTGGCACCTATTACTAGGATTCAGTTGACAAGGTGGTGATTAGTCAATAATTGGACTGGATGATCTTAAGGGTCTTTTCCAACCTAAATGATTCTGTGAATTGATGGGCATGGCTTGGGCTCTTACAGACAAAACCTGAGCACCCTAACTGAAGCTACTAGCTTTGTTGAAACACAGACTGAAAATGTTTGTGCAGCCTGTAAATGTAAATTAATCTGCTTGTTAATTAAATAATTAATTACATGATGCTCCAAGGAGTATGTTTTGTTTCAGAAATGCCATGTTTCTATGGCTTCAGATATTTTTTCTATAATTTT
Organism: Donacobius atricapilla; assembly: GCA_013397315.1. Taxonomy (NCBI): domain Eukaryota; kingdom Metazoa; phylum Chordata; class Aves; order Passeriformes; family Mimidae; genus Donacobius; species Donacobius atricapilla. The sequence continues at coordinate 18,482 of WBMY01011937.1, read as the reverse complement.
GTGTAGGCTGAAGACTCTAATATTTAAGGTAGACATTTTCATTAGTTCCCAAGAGATGCTTTCAGAGTCAGTCTCAGGAATATAATCTTTTAAACCTCCATCTGGGGTAGTGTACATCATTCCTTATTTCAGCCTTTGGTCACAAACAAACAATCTGTAGCAGATTTGTGCTCTGCTGACTGCAATTGAAAACTAGACAAAGGTTCCTTTCAAGGGATTACATAGGTGTTGAGCTAGTTATGCCTTTTTTTCCTAGATGAAATAACCAGAGAGAATTCATTTTAATGAAATGTTCATCTTTTGTGAGTACTAAAACACCCTTGAAGTTATTCTGTAACATTGTAGAAGACAGGCACATAAAAAACAACACTGATGAAAACAGGTGTGTATTAAATAGCATTATTTCAGCAAGTACAACATTTTTGTTGTCTTAAAGATGCATGAAGAAAGTTTCTTTGCCATGCCTCTTTTCTCATACAAAGACTGTTGTAGTGGTTTCGGTTCGCTAATTTTTGATTTCCCAGCCAATGCACCAAATAATGTGGTGGGTTTAATGTTGGCTGAATGCCAATGCACTCACTAGAATTATTTACTCCTTTTCTGCTGTGCGATAGGATTAGGAGAAGAGCAAAGCGGGTTCAAAACTTTAAAGAGTATCCAGAACACTTTATTAACAAAACTACAAGAGGGGAAAAAATGAATAAAACCTTCAGAACACTTCTCCTCCCTCCCCAACCTTCTTTTCTTTCCCATTGAAAATGTACAGAGACAAAACCTTAGGACTTAGATCAATTGACCACTTCTAAAACAGTCTTTCATCAGTTCTCTTAGGGAGAGGAGTCTCTTACTCCATGTCACAGAGATTTCTCTCAAGAAAACAGTTCTCTCACGGCTTCAATTCTCACAAATAGCAGCCACCTGGCAATCTGCATTTGTGAAGTCCCTCCCATCTCATACAGCTTTCCCACAGCTGCTTTCATGGGCCATGTCAAACTCATGGGGTACTATTTTAAGGATGAGTTCTTCAAAATCAAAGGTTCTCTTCAGCTATCTCTGAGATAATTTTTATCTCTGGGAACAGAGGTCCTCTTCTTTTCCTGGGATAGAGGGTCTTTATAGCTCTCATCTTCTTCGTTCAAGCTTCTTGTGAGATCACAGATACTTCAACATTTGCTTGCTTCAGCATGAATGCTTTTGCTCATGTCTGCAATTTGAACACTTCACCTTCCCATACTCTTTCAATTAATTAAAGCGTTATTCTAGTGTATCAACAGCCTATCATCATGGCCTTGCAAAAGAGTTTCAGCCCAAGATTAAGGCATCTTCTCATTTTCCTCCCATCTGGAACTTAACTCTTTCTTCACTGACCTTGGTCTCTTCATGTTGTTTCTCTACATGTCTTCACTCTGTCCTTTTCTCTCACTTGAGAGAGAATCAATGTTCTGCAAGTTTTGTCTGCACAGTGACAGAGTTAATATCTTGCCCGGCGCCCGTAGATGGTCAAGACGGTCAGCGGTAGCCAAAGCAGTCACGATGATGGATTTCAGTCACTGGGGCTGTGCCGGGATCTCAGGGCTCTGTCTGGCCAGTGCTGCGGCAGAGGCAGGGCCTGGCCCAGCCTGGCCCCACCAGGCCCGTGCTGGAGAGGGAGAACCGGCCCGGTGGCAGAATGTTAATAGCTCTGGGGCCCGGCCAGGTTGGGACGGGGCCCCTCAGCCTGCCCGCCCCGTGCCTGGTGGCCGCTGGAGCCCAGCTGGGACGGGACGGGGCCCCTCAGCCTGCCTGCCCCATGCCTGGTGGTNTTTTTATCTCTGGGAACAGAGGTCCTCTTCTTTTCCTGGGATAGAGGGTCTTTATAGCTCTCATCTTCTTCGTTCAAGCTTCTTGTGAGATCACAGATACTTCAACATTTGCTTGCTTCAGCATGAATGCTTTTGCTCATGTCTGCAATTTGAACACTTCACCTTCCCATACTCTTTCAATTAATTAAAGCGTTATTCTAGTGTATCAACAGCCTATCATCATGGCCTTGCAAAAGAGTTTCAGCCCAAGATTAAGGCATCTTCTCATTTTCCTCCCATCTGGAACTTAACTCTTTCTTCACTGACCTTGGTCTCTTCATGTTGTTTCTCTACATGTCTTCACTCTGTCCTTTTCTCTCACTTGAGAGAGAATCAATGTTCTGCAAGTTTTGTCTGCACAGTGACAGAGTTAATATCTTGCCCGGCGCCCGTAGATGGTCAAGACGGTCAGCGGTAGCCAAAGCAGTCACGATGATGGATTTCAGTCACTGGGGCTGTGCCGGGATCTCAGGGCTCTGTCTGGCCAGTGCTGCGGCAGAGGCAGGGCCTGGCCCAGCCTGGCCCCACCAGGCCCGTGCTGGAGAGGGAGAACCGGCCCGGTGGCAGAATGTTAATAGCTCTGGGGCCCGGCCAGGTTGGGACGGGGCCCCTCAGCCTGCCCGCCCCGTGCCTGGTGGCCGCTGGAGCCCAGCTGGGACGGGACGGGGCCCCTCAGCCTGCCTGCCCCATGCCTGGTGGTCACTGGAGCCCAGCTGGGACAGGACAGGGCCCGACGGGCTCCCCGGGAAGGGCCCAGCCCTTGGCAGGGCCTGCCTGGCCCGGCCTGACTGCACGGTGCGGCCAGGCCGGCCTGTTCGCTGTTCCCAGGACACAAGAAAAGAGAGCTTTCCCAGGGTTTGTTCTATTATTAACATGTGTGTTCACAGAGGCGTGTTCAGCTTCCTAGTGGTTTAACAAGGTGTCAGTGTTCAAAACTAGTCACTGATTGGTTTTGCCAGGCACAGAGGAAACTTAGCAGCTTCTCATAGAAAAATCACTTCTGTGGACGGCTTCTTCCCTCCTCGCTAGATGTCAATCAATGCAAAACCAACACAGCTGCAAATGGACTAGAATGTACTTGCCATGCATTTCCTCTTTCAAGAGGAAAATGCCACAAGTGCGTATGGAAAGTGGGCATCTTTTCTGCTCCAGAGCAGAGCAACATCCCATTTACCCATACCTATCACAGCTCTAGAGGGGAGCCATGAGGGGCAATACAGGGCAAGGTCATGCTGTATGTGATTATCATCATCTTTGTGGAAGTTCAGACTGCAGGCTAAAGCAGTCAAGCACAGCCTGCAGAGCGGAAGAACTAGGAGTTGGATATGCATCCTTGGGTATGTTATTTGTTACATTGTGCTCAGGCTCAAGGAAGTAGAGATGTGTCTCACTGCAGACTGTTCTTTCTCGTTTTTTTATTTTTGAATGACAAAAAAACCATAAAAATATTTCAGGAATTCTAGCTAGCATCAGATATTCCTATTTATATATAGGCTTCATTTAATTATGTCATGTACTCTGGCCAGGGAACATTGTGGTGAACATGCACCCAATTTTGAAGCAATCTTCAGGGCAAAACTCTCTGCCCTGCCTGTCTGAGCTGGAAAATGTCACATGAACATTGGATTATTGTTTCTATCTCACTGCAAATCTACATCCTCTGTGCCTGAACAGATTAGCCAGCCAAGAAGCAATGTCATAATCAACAGGCAACAAACACATTTTCACATTCATACAATATCAAGTTGAAGAGGATCTCAAGGATCATCTGGCTAAACTTTCCTCGTAAAACACTGTCTATGCAAGATGACTCAGCACCCTATTCAGGTGAATCTTTAAAGTGTTCAGCACTGGGGAATCTGCCACTTCTCTGGAGAGACTATTCTTATGGTGAAAAATTTTCCTTATGTCTAACCAGAAACTCCGCAGGAGTGACTTGTACTCTTTAGCCTTCTTCATGTGACTCATTGGATAAAGGGAGCCTCCATCTCCTTTAGAAACAGTCTTCAAATATTGGATAGAAATATATAATAAGGTCTCCTCTAAGCTTTCTGTTCTCAAGGCTGAACAAAGCCAGTTCTTCCAGACTTTCCTCACATGACATATTTCCCAAGCAATGATGATCTTCGTGGTCCTTTTCTGGATGATCTCTAGGAAATTGATACCGTTTTTGTATGGCAGGGACTAGAACTGAACACCAATTTTGAGGTTTGGTCTGACAAGAACTAGAAGTGGGATAGCGACTTCATTTCTCCTGGTGATGCCCTTGATGCAACCCAGCATCCTGCTGCTTTTCTTTGATACAGAGGCAACTGTTCACTTATACAGACCTTGTTTTCCTCCAGGAGAAGGGCCATACAGTGTTGGCAGAGACAGTCACTAACAGCTCTGTAAAAGCAATTGTTCTTGACAGTTTCTTCAATTCTGAGTCACCTCTCCTGTATAAAAGCAGGCTGATTTTTTGTTTGTTTGTTTGTTTTTGTTTTGCTTGCTTCCATACTTGAGGAAAAACCCTTTCTCGTAGTTTTTGTTATGTCTGACCAATCTGAATTTGAGCTGAGGGTCTGCTTTTCAAACTGCATCTTTGCATGCCATGGAAATGCCCTTGAAGTTCTCCATCTCTGGAATACTTCTCATTTGGTTCTGAGCATACTCATAAGCTCTCAGTTAAGCCAAGGTGGTTTTCTACTCTGCCTACTTCCCTTCCCTTTACCTTTCAGTTCTCCACCTTGCTGCCAATGTCCAGAATAAACTTGAAATGCCTCACACTATCCACAGTGCTGTTGTACTGTTCTTTCGGAGGGAGCAGTGCCTTTGATCCAGAGGCCCTGGTTCTTTCTGCAGTACTCTCCGTCTGTGCACACACTAAATTAAACGTACCCTTCTCAAGTCTGGTTTACTGGGTGGGGCTCTGTCTGTGGCAGGGCAGAGACTTGCAGACCCCGCCTGCAGCATGGAAACCGGGAGGCTCTCCCTTAACGTGACAAGTGACCTTCACTCAGTGGCTCCTCCTCAGCAATAAAGGTTGGGGCAGGCTCCTTGGTCGCTTGAGGGGCTGAGCGGACAGTCTGTCCTCCTTCAGGCTGTTTACATTTCACCTTAGACCCTCCTCGTCTTCCTGTTCCTGACTTGTCCTGCTGTGTGGGATTGCAGAATGCACCTGTTGTTCCCCTGACTATGTGGCCATTTGGCTTCCTCCTCACCTTGGCAGATTTGGGTACATTGTACATCTCAGTCAGGGAGCCCAGCACTGTTAGCACAGCCTCAGTATGAACGTCCGTCTTTCATATCCAAAACCCAACCAACAACAGTCCCCGCCTTAGAGACAATTCTTTTTACGTCAGATATCAGAGGTGTGATGCAATAGTGAGGCAAATTCAGTAGAGAAAAAGGAGAATTCATATTTTTGCTCAAGTAGCAACTCACCGGAGACCATTAGGGCTATCTTCTACATCTGAAACTGATAATTATCTTATCTACATTATCTTGTTGTAAGCTGCTTTTCTTAAATGTATCACTTGTAATGAAGTTTTGAGATCCAGCATTGATGGTAGGGACATAATTTCAAAAGCTTTTTTCTCCAAATGCTCAAGTATTGAGAGACTTTATGCAGACTGAGAATGGAAAAATGGTATCAATAAAAATGTGAGGATAATAACAGAACAGCATTAGCTTCAGTGGGTTCTGGGCTGAGTTCCTTCTCACCTGGCAGAGAGAATAAATTGCCTGTATATATTAGTTGATGACTTTTGAACACACATGTGCTGGCAAAGCTAGCTAGTTCATTCCCTTTTGCCAATACACCCAGCCCACTAAGGTCTGGGTTTCATCAAACTTCTGGAGTGGAATTACTGTTGTGAGTCTTTCTTTTGCTAGAAATAATGCCAGTTTAATTTAAAATTGTAAGAGCTTTCATTTAATATTGTTTCATTAATACTGTGAATGAACACTGAGGAGAAACAGAGAATTATATTGTATGTCTTAAATATCCTTTCTGTTAGGCACTGCTGTGCTATAGTTGTTGATTAATACATATCTAACTGGCTAGGAAGTACTTCAAATATTTTATGTTAATTCTTGCAAGTGTGAATAAATCTCAAAGATAATAAAACATGCTATGGGAATGTAATATGCATAATACAGGTCTATCTCGTTTCCTGTCTAGAATAGTGCAACTCTTAAAGGTTCTCCACTTATTTTTTTAATCTTGCCTGCAAAGATTTAATTTTCTTTTATGTTATTCCCTTTAGCACTCCAGTCATCTAGGTAACAATTTAAATTGACGCTATTTAAAACTTCTCGGATTTTTTTTTTGTGTTTTAATATATTACTCCGATGCATTTACCTACCTTAGTGTTTCTCTCCATGAGAAAAAAGAGTACATGTCCCTCAACTTTTTTTGTTGGCCTTACTACAATAAATACGAGAATTATGCTTTATCTTAATTAGCCTGCATAAATCCATTAAAAGAACATAAGACCTGGTGAGAGCTTCTAGTATCATTTGTATAAACCTCAAGTACAGTTGGGATATAAGGCTGACAGTATACACCTTGCAGTCTATTGTTGCTTTCATAGGAATCACACTTCTGTCTGTGACTTTGGTAATGGACTCCAACCTGTGCAGATGTGGTTGTGTAATTACACATCTGAGATGTGTAATCCCATCTCAGATGTGTAGTTCATTAACTGATTCACTGCCCAGCAAGTCATGCATGTTGGACAATTAATCCTATCAGAAATAGGCTCCTTAGGCAACAAACAGGATCTTTAAAATAGTTAGAGATAATTATCCAAATTATTCTAATACATAGAACCAAGAGAATAAAAGTAAGAAAAATAAAATCAACTCTAACATAAAAATTATATGCTATTTGTTGGTTTTGTGCCATCTTCCTTGTGTGTTTCATTGTCTTGGTTGTAAGAGATTCGCTGAAATCATCACAGTGTTCAAGCTCAGCTGACAAATTAGCGACAGCCTCACTGAATCTTGTAAAATAAAGACAGAAAAGCTTTGATTCAAACGAGTTATAAAGATATTAATTTATTTTTTGCATCATATTCTGCCTATGTTTGTATTTCTGTTCCAAACACAATCTGTAGTAATATTTTCTTGTCATTTGTATTCCTGAACCAAAGCATTTTATGTTCTAGCTGGTGATGAAAAATAATAATAAAATGTGTGGTTAAAGCAGGTGCTGTTTGTAGTGTTTATATAAACACATTAGCACTCTTTTGACACAGCATGACCTGAACAAGTAGTTCATCCTACTAGTAACAGGGAAACAATAGCTGAGCATGGCAGAGCTGAGTTCATTCAAATACTGCAAAATTAACACCAGATTATGAATACGCTTGCCACTGGTAATTAATCGTGAAAATTGCTGGAGGAGTTCCCCTACTGTGAGAGATATTGGCAGAAGTATTTACTGCTAATAGGCCTTGTTTAAGCTTTTTTTTTCCACCCCCTTAGAGATAAAACTTACAATAGACTGCACAGGAACTGGTAGATTATTGCATATTCCTTTGGCCTTTTTTCTCGTTAGCATTTCTGAATATCACCAGTCTTTTCCTTTCTGTTATTAGAAATGTGCATGTGTGTTTGCATTCAGACCATTAAAATGTCCTTCACAAGGAGGATAATTTCACAATCTGGATACTGTTTTTCTATATTCCACAGTGATCTAACATTACCACCACATATTTTGTAGCAGTAATTTAGGGACATCATAGGAAGAATTTTTGTATTTCAAATAACATACAAGCTTTTATAACCTTAGGTAGTGGTTACATGATCTACAAAATCTTTGATGTGCCTATCATTTTAAGCAATTTTCCTTATATATACGTTTTATTATGTGCTTTTAAAGTGTAAAAAATGACCAAGAAGTTTTAAATCTATGGTGATTTTAAATGTAATAAAGGTAAATGAACATGATTATATTAACTAATTAAAAATAAAAAATTAAATAAATTGACTTTTGGCAGGCCACACACACTCCTCTACATTATTTTAAAATAGTTTATACAATATAATCATATTACATATTTCCTCCTTTAGAAAAGAATTTAAAAATATATATCTGTTGTGACTGGTTTTTAACAGGTGCGTTTTGGGATAGAAACAAAACCCAGTTTCTTAGTGAAATTAATGAGGGATTTTTCTGTTGAGATTAATGAAAGTAGGTTTGAGGCCCATATCTGTTAAAATTTTACTATTGTACAACATGGAGGTTATGGAGGCATTTATTGCTGATTTTATGATGAACAGCAACAATTCTTGGCCCATATATGCCATTATTTGATTAAGTCTCCATATAACACATTCTTCAGGCAATTTAGTTGATAATTACAATAATTTGATTTTTATAAGACTTTTTAGATTGATCGTTTTCCAAAAATGTTTAACTATTTCTTTTGAGAACTTGTTAAATGCTTTTCCATTGATTTTAATGAGAATGAAACTTTACATCTTCAATATTCAGCAGGCAAGTGCTAGATCTAGTATTACTTTATTAAAGATTGGTGCTTTTTTCTTTTCAAAACTATTCTGAATCTGGACTTTATTTCCTTAATTAGTCTTCTTTCTTATAAAACACATACTTACTCTTCATCCTTCCTTTTCTGAGTCCTACCAGTCTAAACAAAATCATAGCCTTATATTTTTCTGTAGGTTAGGTGTATATTTTATGGCCCATATTTAAGACCAATGCAGATTATGGAGACAATGTAGACAATAGACACACCACCTTAGAATCAACCACTCATACTGATTTTTTTTTTTTTTAATTTTAGTTTTCTTTGTGGCTTTGATAGTTTCAATTAAATGGAGGTCCTCTCATTAACATTTCTTTCTATTTTGTTCATCTAAACAGTAGGACTACGTGTAGCTGGCATAGTTCAGTGGCAAAAATCACAGAGTGAAAAGTAGGCCACATTGCTCTAAACTACACCTTGTTTTGAAGATGTCTTGCAAATATTTATTCATGATAATACACTGTATTAACTTCCCTCTGTCTTTCCCTCAAATTCTCTGAGGCTTTTTTTTTCTGTAGCTTATCCCTCAGGCCATAAGGAACAATATCTAACAATTAGTAGCTGTCACACTGTTCCAACAAAGAACAATAAAATGATACAGAAGGTAAACTGTCTCAGGTTTATTTTCAGAGTAACAATTCTGGTTATTTATGCTTCTAGTATGAAAGTTTTATATAATTGAAAATTTTTATATTAGATTAGTTGTAGTACCAAACCACGTTGTGTTTCATTCATGTAAAAACACCAACCTTTATTCAACAAATTGCTTCTAATTTGAATTAGATTGCAGTTGTAGTGTTAGGTATATGAAGGCTGGATTCAAAGAAAAGGTCTTCAAATAAGAGCTCTTTTCCTAGGTATCACAACAGCTGTCTAGTATTAGCTTTTTTTTCCTCTGAGAAAGGAAATGTTCAAGGCTTTACACACTGCTTTCACAAAGACAGTCATATTATTCATAGTGTCCTTTGTATCTTTTCAACTTCATTATCCATTGAAGGTAGCACTTTTGTTTTAATGATTGTTTACAAAATGCATTCCATATTATTCAAATAATAATGATTTTTTTTAAAAATTAGGCCTTGTGTTGCAAA
>WBMY01011935.1:14504-34827 GCA_013397315.1 Donacobius atricapilla | reverse complement strand
AAAAAAAAGGAAGAGCATGGGAAGAGCAAGGGATGCCTGTCCCAAGCTGAAACAATCATGAGATCTCAATTGGAACCCTTAGGACAATGCAAGAGGCACAGCCATGTCCCAAATCCTCAAAAATTAAGGAAAAACTGCCTTTATGAGATTGTGGGATCTTCCCTGAGGAGAGGATGTCCCAACCTCTGGGAATGTGGACACCACACCTCCATTACAGCACAACAGAAGCCATTCCGTCTTCAAACTTCCAGCTCCACACAAGCATCCTTGAATTTTACCAGGGATGAGAATTCAAAATTCCAAAGGTGGGGAATTCCACAGCATCACTTCCCTCCCTTCCTCTGCACTCCTGAATAAAGCCCTCAGATCTGTTACTTTTAAGCCGTAATTTTTGTGCTGAACCCACCTTCAAAGCTGCAGCCTATCTCAAATACTTGGGACAGCTGAAGTGCTTGGGAAAGCTGGAATTGTGCATAAACTTAATTATCCAAACAAATCAAATCCCTGGGAATTATGAAGGGTGCAAAACGGAACTTCAGCTGAACAACTTGGGATAGAAGCATCTGTTATTCCCGGAAGTCTAAATGCCTAAAATTTGTTTTAAGTATCAGAGACAATAAAATTTTTCCTCGTGTTCAGGCGGAATTTCCTGTTCTACTTCCTGTTTTTCCTCATAATCAAAGAGCTCCAGACTCTCATCAGATTCCAAGTGCACATTCCTACGTTTTGACACAATCCCAGCCTGAAATTCCCAGCAAAAAACGAAACTCTGATTTCCCCATCTTTTCACAGCCAACTCTTCCCTTGCCACATCCTAAGACCACAGACAATAACTCTGGAGGAAAGAAGGACAAAAATCCTGGGATTTTTGCTCTTCCCGCTTTTCTCTGGATCACACAGGGTAAATTTGGGGATGCAAGGAAGAAGTTTAGCAATGTTCTAAAGTCCAGCCTGATTTTCCAAGATTAATGATGATCTTCGAAGGACATCCCAACTATTTTTCAGCCACGTAGAAGATCCAATCCCTTTCCCAGGAACCGAAAATATCTAGCAGAGGAATTTTTTACATCCAGCACTAATCCCTAAAAACATCTCCAGACAATTTATATACCAAAATTCCTGTCCTGGCTTGGGCTGTTGCTTTACCAGTTCCCTTTTACAGAACCTGGATGATCCAAACTTCTGGGATTCTCTCCCAAAAAAGCTCTTTAACAGGAGTCAGCAAAGAAATCCCTCATCTTTGGCAAAGCACTCTGGAAGATGAGGATAAACAGCACTTTCCAGGTGATTTGGGTTTAGATTCCCTGCCCCTTGCCCAATTCCAAAAGTTTTTCCCAAAGGAATTTTTGACCCTCTTTGGGATGGGAGGCCTCCTTTATCCATTTTTTTTTTTTTTTAAATAAAATGAGCTAGTTCAGGAAAATTTTTCCTTAAGCTGTTGGCTGAAATCCTGGTTTCTTATATTCATCCCAAATGTCTGGCTCCTTTCTGCTGGTGTAAGGAGGAATACGGAATTCCGAAATACGGAATTTCCCCTTGGGAAAGGGAGAATTCCTTGTTGCTCCCTGACATTGAATGGATCAAAGACAGAAACCGAGGCTGCTAAACATTCCCAGAGGGAATTATGACACCAAATAATGGATGGATTCCTTTGGGAGTCCCACTGCAGAGGCAGGAAATCAAGACACCTGGGCTGTATTCCACGGATTTTCCTTTCCCATAAAACCGCTCGTTAGTATTTTAACTTCCTTTTACAAAAATGAAGATTTTTTTTTTTTTAACGTTCTCATCTGCACTCAGCATAAAAGCACCTCCACAAAGTACATTCCTGAGCTCCTCCAGGACGCTCCAGCCTTGGAGCTTGTAGCTAAGCTGAATTCCCTGGATGCAGCAGATGGAATATACCTTTTTTTTTTTTGAAAACTCCATTGAATTTTTTTTTCGGGGGGATGGGGGGAATTTTCACTGGAAACTCCATGATCCATTCACTCCTTTTTTGTTTTTTGCACATCCCCTAACCTGGAAGCGAAACAGGGAAGAGAAGGTGGCAGCCCAGTGTATCCCAAAAAGGAGCCACGCACTCAGTGAGTTGGAACCTGTTAGTCAAGACCCATGGGAACATCCCACCAGGAAAAACAAACCAAAAAAAAAAAATTGGGGGAAGGAAAAGCCCAATTCAGGGAATTTTTAAACCCAAATGCAGCGCGTGGGGACGGGGCGGAGCTGGTGGCACACGGTGCTGCACACCTTGGTCTTCTCCTCTGACTTCCAACCAAGAAGCCAAACGATCTAAGGGATTAGAATTCTATTAAAAATTATTAAAAAAAAAAAAAAATGGGATGCAGGCAGCCAGCTGGTGAGAGCTTGGGTACTCACTCCGGCCAGCGATTTCTGGATATTCTCCCTGGCTCTGGCAATGTCGCGGAGGATCGTGCTGGCTCCGTTCTCCTGCAAACAGCGCAGAAAGAACCAAGAGTTTCTTTTAAAAAAAAAAATATTAAAACACGGGGAAAAAAAAAATTATCAGGGAAGCTCGGAAAAAAAAAAAAAAAAAAACGAAAGGAAGGAAGAGCGAGGGAACTGGGAAAATTGGGAACTGTCCTTTCCATGATTCAGCGATTTTTGCCGTAAGGATTGGGGATAAATCAGGCAATCCCTGGTCACGTGTCCAGAAGGATCATCCAGTCAAAGAGCTTTTAAATTCCCTGTGATTACCCTGAAAAGTTTGGGAAGCTGCCAGAGGATTGGAGTGACTCCAGAACTCCTTAAAAACCCAGCCTCCGGCAGGATTTTTCCATATTACCTGAGTTCAGGCAGGAAGTGACAACCCTGACTCTGCTCTATCCAGAGAGGTGGGACTCAGAACACCAGGAATTTTTTTTTCCCTATGCTCCTGCTGCCATGCCTTAGCGTGGATTTCAAGATTCCCTCCCTGGATATTCCAGGATCCGTTCACTCCTTGCCTTTCCCAGACTGCAACCCCTACCAGCAAGATCTGCGACGTGAGATTTCCCACAAACACCCAAATCCCGAGTTAAACAGAAAATAAAGGAGAAACAGCTTGGACACATCCAGGCGGGCCCCACTTCCTGCTGCTTCCAAGGAGGTTTTAAGGATACTCTTCCATAGGGGAAGTGGCTGATAAATTCCTGCAGGCTCTCCAAACATCCTTCAAACCACCTCTCCAGGCCAAACTCCTTCACTGGAAGCTCCTGATTTGCCTTGGAACAGCTGAACTGTTCCAAGAGGTTTTCACTCCAAAGCCCACTTCCAGCACTCATCCAGAGCTCCCAATTTTTTTTTATTCCCGATCTCCCAGGTGCTGTGCCAGCACCTAGGCCAGGATGGGCAGCAGGAATAGCTGGGATGTGCCTGAAAGTTGTAATTTCAGCAAAAAGCTTCCCTGTAAACACTTGGAAAGTGGCACTGAACACTCAGCATTCCAAAGGCACACACAGTCAGGAGCAGGAAGAGGTTAGGAAAGCTCTGAACCTTGGAACAGGAGTAATTTTGGGATGATATTTCAGCTCAGCAGGATCATGCTTCCCCCTCCAGCTTCCCCTCCCCAACTCACCGGTACCACGAACAGAGTCTTCCACCGGAACACCCAGAATATTTCCAGGAACACGGAGAGGGGTAAAAAAGAATTTCCCCCAAAAAATCATTGGAGCTGTGGTGCCTCTGTTCAAACTCTAGGTTTGTATTCCCTCGGAATATCCCAAGGGACTGCTCCAAGATGGAGGCAAAGCAGCGTCTTCCCTGGATGAAGGGAGACAGGGATGCTCTTTGCCAATAAAAAGGGGGATCTGGGGACTTCCAGCTCCAACTGTGCCCCCCATAGATTCCAGCAGCCTGGAAAAATTAAGGATAACTGCTGGAAGCTGGGACTGGTTCACCTGTTAGAAGGGCACCTGATGCCCCAGGTCCTTGGGGTCAAATCCTTCAGATTCCACAGAAAATGGGGGAGAAAAAAAAAAAACAAACAACGGCTCATAAAGAGTTTAGAGAGCTCCAGGGAGACTTGGAAAAAAAAACCAGCACCAAGAGGGGAAATCCCACAGAAACCCAGGAGGATCATGTCCTTTGATTTACTCTGGAATTCCCGGGATTGGGAATTACCTGCTGGCGGGAGGGGCCGCCCATGGGGCCGTTCATCTGCTCGTAGAACCTTCGCTCGGCATCGTCGTATTTGTACTTCTCGAACCAGATCTTGTCGTGCAGGAAGCAATCCACAGCCATTTTCCTGGGAAAAGGAGGGGGGGGGAAATATCCACAGAAAGTAAATTCCCGCAGGGACTGGAGGTTAACAGCTCGGCAGGAGAGGCTTCTGTGCCTGCAGCTCGGCTTGGCTGCGGATTAAAGTATCCAGGATCCTCTTAAAGAAGCGGGACAGATTAATCACCCACCTGTCTGACCTGGGCATGGAGTGGGGTTGGGATGAATCAGCTGATCCAGACTTTATTCCACAAAAAAAAAAAAAAAAAAACCACTAGGATTTTCTAGTTCATGCTAAGGAAAATGTATTGTGTAGGAGAATAAAAAGGGAATAGAAATCAAGGAATGGATTGGGTTGGGACAGAGCATAAAAATCACTTATTTTCAACCCCTGCCACATGGGACACCTTCCACTATCCCAGGTTGCTCCAAGCCTCATCCAACTTTTTGCCTGGATGCTTCAAGGGACGGGGCATCCACAAGTTCTCTGGGAGAACTCTGACAAAATCCAGCAACACTAGGAAGGGACAGACCTGGCACGGCGTGGAAAAACAGCACGAAACACCCCAAATCCTGCTGGGAAGTGGGGGGTTTTTAAGGAGCAGCTTCCAAAGGTGGATTAAATTCCTAATTTGAAGGGAAACAGAGCCCTCAAAAAAACAGGAAAAGAGGAAGTGCCCCGAATTCCAGCAAGGGACAAGGACAGAGCCAGCAGAAGTTTGAGGAGGTGGAAAGCAGCACAAGAAAACAACTGGAGCAACAAAGCTCTATCCCAAATCCCAGTTTTCCATAGAACACTTCCACAGAAGCCAAAAACAAAAAGATTTTCCTGAAGTCAAATCCCTTCTTATCTCATCTACCCACTTGGAAAAGACCAGAGGCCACCAGACACAGGAGCTGCAGCAAAACCACTCTCCACAGCCAAATCACCAGGACCTGCTGCAATTCCAACCAGGATCATTCGCAGAAAATCCCAAATACAGACAAATTTATCCCATGTTTTTACAGAGACACGTGGGTTTTCCCAAATATCCAGTTCCGACCAACTAAAGAGGAAATGATCCCAAACAGGACCAGGTGAAAGGTATTTAACCCCCGAATCCCTTGACGCAAAACTATCCCAAGCTTTCCAACAAATCCCAACAAAACTCATGGATCAGAAGTATCAGGAATGAGGACATGGACTCTTGGATGCTCCAAGAGTCTTTTTTTCCAGGAATATCTGTCTCTACCTTAGGTCTGCCTTCGGAAAGGATCCAAGGGCATTCCAAAACTTAACAGACTGAATGTAAATTCCCTCCAAAAAACAGACCACAGCACATGCTCCCACCAGAGTGATTCCCTAAATTGTATTCCAGTCATTTCCAAACCTTCTTCAAGCTGGATCCTGGTTATGATGCTGATTTTTATATGGAATGAGAGGATGGAAAGGAGGATGGTGCTGTATCCATGCAAAAAGGGGGACACCGAGTTCACTTCCCAGCTCTGCCTTTAAACATTCAACCTCTAGCTCCACACAAACACAGCCTTTATCCACCAGAATTCCTCAGGAGAAGGGGAATTCCTTGAAGGATTTTCCCCGCTGCTCCCTGCCCACCGGGATCATCTCCAGGTCCACCCAGTCTTCTCCACATGCAAATTCCTTCCGGCTCAATCCCGACCCAGCCGTTTCTTTTGCATGGGCGTTTACCCCCCAAAACAAATTTCTCCTACTTCGTTTCTGGAGCGGGAACGCTTGGAGCAGCTGGATGGGAGGGATTTCCTGCAGCAGATTCCTGGATCCCGGTTTTCTCCACAGCTCTGGCTGCTTCCAGGGCGAAATACCGGGATTCGGCCCTGTCGTAGGTCACCTTATTCAGCCACACGGATTCGCTGTCCTTGTGCAGGAAAAAGCAGGCGGGATTTTCCTTGGGAGCGTCGGGAAGCTGAGGGTTGGCGGCGGCGATTCCCGTTTGCTCCCCAAGGTCGCGGCTCCTGGATGCCTCCGGGCAGCCGCGCTGCTGTCGTCGCTGGGTTTTATCCGAGGGGTGCCCGTCCAACATCTTCTCATAAAAATTCTTCTCGGCGTCGTCGTAGAGAGGCTTCTCCAGCCACACCTCGGACGCCAGAACTTCCCAGTTGGAAATCTGCGGCTTCCCGTTGACCGTCTGCTGGTCGGAGCCGGGCAAACTGGGAACGGAGGCCACGGGAGAGTTGGGGACGCCGGGAGCCAAGCCCGGCGTGGCGGGAGTGGGCAAGGCCGTGCCGTAGCCCTCATCCGGCGTTCCCAGCCTGGAGTTTGCCCACATGGATGGGACGGCCAGCACGCTGGGAGGAAGGAAAAACTGGGATTTTTCCATGAACGCCCTCTCGGCCTTATCGAAGTCAAACTTGTTGATCCAAACCCCTTGGACGACGTGGTGACAGGCGGCCAGGCTCCCGTGGGAACACGCCGGGAGCATCCTCGCCTTGGGAGTTTCTTGGCCGGACTTGGACCTGGCCACGGCAGGAGATTCCTGAGCCATTTTTCCAGTCTCGGGCGATTCCCAGCCCTGGGAACCCGCTAATCTTTTCCTGTAGGCGCTCTCGGCGCGGTCGTACAAGGGCTTGTCGAACCAGACGCGGTCCGCCGACATTCCCGCCAGGATCGCCTCCAGCTTGGAATCCGGAGCTCGGGGCTTCGGGGAGCGCTTCCGTTTCCGCTGCTTTTTGCCATTCCTGGGTTTCTTCAGGTCCCCCTTGAGCTCCCCCTCGAGCGAATCCTCGTGGCAGATCCCGTTGATGGCCTCGGGCTCCGGCGCTTCCCGCTCGGCTTCGTCACTCCGGTGCTTTTCCAGCCAGATTTTGTCCACAGAGCAGGGATTTTTCCGCGTCCTCATCTTCCCGAAAGAAGAAAAAAAACGGGCAGCATGGAGAGAATCAGCACAACAAATGCAGTGGCAGCAGAGCAAAGCAACGGCACGCAGGAGATTTTTTTTTTTTTTTTAATCCGTTAATATTCCCGGGAAAATTCCATTTATTTCTCCCTTTTGGGATGAGTTTGAATCCAGCGTGGCCGCAACCGCCTTTCTCCTAAAAGATCCCTGCCAAGAATTACCCCCATCGTTCAAAATTTTAAGCCAACAGGCAGGGAAAAAAAAACCCCACAGGATTTTGTTCTAATCCTTGGAAAATACGGGATATTATTTGAAGTCGGTGGATTAGTAATTAATTATTTGTTACTTATTCCCAATTAGGCAAAATTTTGGGAAAACTGGCTCCAATTTTTGCGTTTTTGGAAGTTGTTGTTTAGTCCTGGTTGGGTTTTTCCTAATAAAAGGCAGCTACTGAAAAACTGGGATTTAACTTTGGGATAAAATTCAAGTTATTGGCAAATTAAACTCTTCAAGGAGCTGGAAATCTCGTGATTAATTCAATAATTAATTAATTAAAAAATTGCCCCGTGGCAGGTTGCCAAATAAAATTCCCAGATAGATGAAATATCCTCAAAGGTTTGTAATTCCAAGAATTCCTAGAAGATTTTGGAAGCCTCAAGTCCAAGGCTTAACTTTAAATTTCAATTTAAATTTGAAATGCAAAACCTAATTTAAAATTTGTTTTAATTTTAAATTTACATTTATTGCTTTGAATTTAAAATTTAATTTAAAATTCACACATAAGTGCTTTTTTGGGTCTTGAATATTTCCACAAATTTATATATTATTAAATTAACTTTTTGCCTTTAAACACTTAAATTTATAGAGTTTAAAATATTAATTAGACTCCAATTAGACAAATTATTAGGAATGGCAAAATGAGATTTTTTTTCTTTTTTTTCCTGGAGTTGGGAAACTGTGATTTAGCTAAAAATGCTTAAAAAATGAGTTTTCAATTCAAAATGTAAAGAAAAAAAATAAAATTAAAGGTTATTTTGAAATTTTGAATTTGTTTTTCTCTTTAATTATTTTATGGAGCAATAAATTCTTGTTAGGACCTTTACACAGAAATAAATCTGTCATAGCAAATAAATGAGTAAAATAATAAAAAAGTGTGGGATTTTGAACAAAAAAAAAATCCAATTTTTTTTTAAACTAAATTTTAAATTTGAATTTTTAAAAATTAAATTAATTTACCCCCATTATTTAATGTATCTTGAAGCGATTTTGCTTCAGTTTTTAAGCGGCTCCAAGCCCTGGAATTGCAGACCTCATGGATGAGGTGAATTATAGAGTAGGAATTCCATAAGAATTCCACAATTAAGAACTCCCAGGAGATTCCCTCCAATTAAAAAAGCTGAAATTAATTGTAAAAACTCTTTAAAAATTAATATTTCCAAGAAAACTCTACAGTAATTTTTCTAATAAATATCCCACCAGTGCTGACATTCCCAGATTTTCCAGAATTCCCAAAAAACCGACAACAATTAGAAGGTACTTACTTTCTTTGCTCCTACGACAGCATTAAAAAAAACAGGATAAAATTAGAGAAAAATTCTAATTTCCACGGATGCCACAGATCCTCAGCCAAAACATTTATTTAATAATTAACAAGTTAATTAATTAACATATTTAATGAAGTTTGGAGCTGATGAACTTTCCAGAGCTCCATGAAGATTGTGAACCAACACCACAGAAAACGAGTTTATTTTCATTCTAATAATAAGGAATGGAACATTGTTGTGGTATCATCCAAAAGGATTTTCCCATCCTGGCAGCCTGAGAATTCCCAACCTGCCATCCCAATCCTGGCACGTCTTGATGGAACTCAGGATCCCAATTTTTTGGGTGATTCCAAACTTTCCTGCAGCACCTTTTCGCTTCCAAACCGAGCAGCCCAACCTTACATTCAGTCCTGAAAAACTCCAAACTTCCAAGGAAATAAGGTTTCTAAACAAGGAAAAATTGGGGGGAAAAAGTAATTTCTCTTCTGTCCATTAGTTCTCCTGGAAGAACCTGGGAAAAAGGGATTTTAATCACACAAACCATCGCCGTTCAACATTTTCCATTCAAGTTCACCATTTTTACCTCCTCAAACACAAAGTTTCAGGATTAAAAACCACGCTGTGGCGTTGGGAATGTTCTCCACTGGGAAAAGTCACATCGCAGAAATTCAAGAGGAGTTCAAGAACCATCAGGGGAAATCAAAATAAATCAAAATATTAACACTTTTATCTAGTATTTTATTCATCTAAAACTAGCTCCTCTGCTGGTTTCACTCCCTAAAACTGGCTCTTCCAAAATTCCTGCTGATTTCATTCCCTAAAATCGGCTCTTCCCCAAGTCAGACTCTTATCAACACCTTTGTTATGAGACAAAATTCCAGGAAAACACCACAATTCCCATCCTTGATCACCTAAAAACGCAACTTTTTGCTCCATGCTGAAAATTCCTAATGAGATAATCATGGATTGGGAAATCAGCAGAAGAGGAAGATCGGGAATGTGTCACCTTCAGGAGAAACAGGGGAAAGAAGAGTCAGGAACGAACAGCTCAGGTGAGGAAAAATCCTACCTGAAGGTCAGGGAGAAATGGGACACACCTGGAAAAGGAGAGGAAAGCATTACAGCAAACCAGCTCGGAAAAGGGAATTTCTCATCCCTGAGGATTGTGATCATCAGGATCCCAATCAATTCCAAATCATCAGCGACCTGGATGCGACAGAACAAATCCATTCGGGATTTCTGGGAGCGCCGATGCGGCAGGCTCAGCAAGTTTAGTTAGGGATGTAATCCTTCAAAAACCCCACGGAGCACAACAACAGGCTCTGCCCGTTCCCAAAATAGTTTGGAAATTGATCCCTCCCTCCTGAGCATTAAGATCCAGAAAAAAAAAAACAAAAACAACCAAAAACAAGGAGAGGACAAACCCCACCAAGGTGACGGAAATTTGGGAACAACAGCACGAGCAAAGAGGGACAGGTGAGATAAGCAGAGGCCAGGTGCACCTAGAGCTGATTTTCCAGGTTTCCCAGCTCCGGGATAAGTTTGGAAAGGCAGCCAAGGGGGTTGGGACATGGGATGGATCGGCTGCTCCGTGCCAGGACACGGCAGCGGCTCCAGTTTCCCTTTGCAGAAAGTGACTGGACAAAAAAAATCCCAGGAACGGGGTGGGGGGGAGGAGCAGATCCTCAAGGTACCTGGAGCAGCTGGGGGTGAGTGGGATCCCTAAATTCTCCTCCCCACCAGGGAGGAATAACATGGATCCTTTCCATCCCCCATCCCAAACCAGACTTGAAGAGGTGAGGCTTTAATACATCAGGAATACTCTCAAAAAGCAGGGAATATGTCCCCACAATCTGGTTTAGGAAGACCCCCAGCATGAGTCCATGCATCCCTTACCTGTAACAGAGAGTTCCTAAATCCTGGAAAGGAACAGGACCCTAAAGACATGGAGGATCCTAAAATCCCCCCTTTCCCTGTGCCTGGAAGGGGGAAAGGGATCTCCCAGACAATGAGGGGATCTCCCATATCCTTTTTTTGGGAGGGTGTGAGGAGACGAGAAACCCCACAGGGAATGTGGAGGGGGCTTCCACAGGCCCCTTCCCAGAACTTTTAAGGGAAAAAGGAACCTAAAACTGGGAATGGGGAGTGTCACCACAATATTCCCTGGGATTTTAAGTGGGGAAAGTAATCCCAAGAAACAAGGGCATCCCGAAATCCTTTCCTTCAGAACTCTTAGGGACCCCCATGACCCTCTTTCCAGACCTACTAAGGCAAAAAGGGCTGAAAACATGGGGGAAAGGGGGTCACCCCAGCATTCCCTAGGCTTCTAAGCACGGAAAAGTCATCCCAAAAACCAAGAGCACCCCCAGTCCCCTCCCTCGGTACTCTGAGGGAATGGAATGGACCCTAATGACAATGGGGGAACCCCCCCCAAACTCTCTGAGGCTTTAAAGGGCGAGAGACCCCCACGTGTAAGGAAGGACCCCCAAAACTCCCCTCTTCCCACCACTGTGAGGGAAGGAGCCCCATTCCCAATGAGAGGACCCCCAAACCCTTCTTTCCACAGGAAAAGTGCCCTAAAGACAATAAAGGGGTGACCACCACCTCCTTCTTTGGGATTCTGAGGTGATAAAGGAGCTCTACACACCCTGAAGGGCCCCATGAACCCCTTCTCCCCAGTTATCACGAAGGCCCCAGCCTCACCTCCCGCCCTGGAGGGATAAAGGACACTCTGGAGACCACCGAAACTCCCATTACCGAGGCTCAGGGAGAGGGATAAAGGATCCTAAGTGGAGGCATAAGGATTCCTAGGGGCTGCAAGGAGCTGGAAGCCAGGACTCACCGGCAGCGCTGACCCCCCCAACGCCCCTCCGCTCCCTGCGGCCGCCGCCTGAATAGAGGGAGGCCGCGCGCGCCGCGCGGAGAGTTATGGGGGAGGCGCGTACCACACGTGGCGCGCCGGGGGGTGGCGCCGGGGGCGCGCTGTGGGGAGACAACGTGTCGCACTCACAGCGCGGCGCCTTCCCCCCCCCACAGTAAAAGAAACATGTGGAACATCACGGTGGGGGGGGGGGGGGGGGNNNGGGGGAGTGGAAGCGGGATGCGCGAACCACCACCCCCCCCAAACTATTCGGCTGCGCAGCCCCCCCTTTTCCTTGCCAAGTTGTAGTCGTTCTCGGACCTCCTCTAATGCCCATGGGTTGTACCACTCTGCGAAAAAGGGGATGCGCCACCTGGCTGCTTCCCCCACGGTACTTCCCAGCCTCCCTCGGGATGATCCCCTGTATTTTACGGAGGGAGTTACGCGGAGGAGCAGGCCCCGCGCTTTGCGTGCGGCACGCTGTCTCCCTCCGCGCACCCATTTTCCCTCCCGTGAAAGCCAGGTGGAACAGCTCAAGGGGGAAAGCGACGTAAGAGGGGGGGCAGCGGGGTGGCGCGCTCCCCCCTCCTCGCAGAGTGGTACAACCCAAAGGCGCTGCTGGAGATAGGAGGAAGAATCCAACTCGGCGAGGAAAAGGGGAGAGGGAGGAGCGGAGCAACTTAGCGGCTGTGGTGGGGTGCGCGCATGCGGGGGACCGGAGCGGAGACAAAGGCGGCGCCGCGCCCCCCCCACCCCATCCCCGCATCCCTCCCCGGTTATAACGCGCCCCCCATTCCCATGGACGCGGGGGTCTCTCCATGCCCGGGGGGGAGCCGGAGGAGGGCGGGGAAATGGCGGGAGGGCGGCGGGCAGGAGGAGGAGGAGGTGGAGGCAGCAGCGCATCACCCGGGGGGGTGTCGGTGAAGATGTCGCTTCGCCGCGCCTACTCCATCAAGGACAAGCTGCAGGCCATCGAGAGGGTGAAGAAGGGCGAGCGCCAGGCGTCGGTGTGCCGGGCTTTCGGGGTGCCGGGGGGCACGCTGCGGGGCTGGCTGAAGGACGAGGCGAAGCTCCGCTGGTTCCTGGAGCAGCTCGGCGGCGAGGTGGGCACCCAGCGCAAGAAGATGCGCTTGGCCAACGAGGAGGAGATCGACCGCGCCGTCTACGCCTGGTTCCTCGCCCTGCGCCAGCACGGCGTGCCGCTCTCCGGACCCCTCATCCAGGCGCAGGCGGAAGCCTTCGCCCGGCAGATCTACGGGCCTGAGTGCACCTTCAAGGCGAGCCACGGCTGGTTCTGGCGCTGGCAGAAGCGCCACGGCATCTCCAGCCAACGCATCTACGGCGAGGGCGGCCTCCCCCCTGAGCCCGAGCGTGCCCCGGCCGCCCGCGCCGAGGCCCTGCCCGATGCCGGCGGCTACGGGGACGAGCAGATCTACAACGCCAACATCACCAGGCTCTTCTGGAAGCTTCTTCCTGGCGCTGGAGTCACGGCAAGGCGCCCGGCCCGCGGCGAGCGCGTCACGGTGCTGCTGGCCGCCAACTTGACCGGCTCCCACAAACTCAAGCCCTTGGTGGTCGGGGGTCTGCGCCATCCCGCCAGCCTCCGGCATCACAACCAGGAGAAATTCCCGGCTTGCTACCGCTACGGCCCCGAGGCCCGGCTGGCGCCGGCGCTTCTGCGGGCTTGGTTCTTTGAGGACTTCGTGCCGGGCGTCAAGCGGTACCTGCGGCGGAGCTGCCTGCAGCAGAAGGCCGTGCTGCTGCTCAGCTCCGCTCCATCCCGCTCCGGGTCGGGGGCTGAGGATTCCCCGCCGCTCCAGACTCCGGACGGGTCCATCCGTGCGCTCTTCCTCTCCAAGAGTCCCTCCGGGAGCGGCATGGCCGGAGGAGGAGGCCGAATCCCGGCACCGCTGGAACAAGGGGTGGTGTCGGCCTTCAAGCAGCTCTACAAGCGGGAATTGCTGCGCTTGGCCGTGTCCTGCGGCGGCCCCGGCGGTCCCGCGGACTTCGTGCGGTCCTTCCTCCTCAAGGACATGTTGTACCTGGCCGGCCTCTCCTGGGATCTCATCCCGCCCGGATCCATCGAGAAGTGCTGGCTGCTGGGGCTGCGCGCCGCCTTCGAGCCCCAGCCCGGCGAGGAGGAGCACGGGGACACCCCGGGAGGGGAGGAAGGCGGAGGGGACAGCAAGGTCTTCAGTGACCTGACCCACCTGGCCGCCTTGGCCTTCAAGCGCTTGGCTCCCGAGGAAGTGTCCGACTGGTTGCACTTGGATGACGCAGCTCCGGGTGCGGAGGAGGACGATGAGGCCGAGGAGGATGCCGAGGAGGAAGGCGCTGAGGGCTGCGGGGCGGAGGAGGATGAGGAGGAGGAAGCAGCTGGTGGCAAAAGGGGTGGGGAAGGGGGACATCCTTTGCTGCCCACGGCTCGGGAAGCCATCCAGGGTCTGGAGACGGCGCTGCGCTGGCTGGAAGGACAGGACCCCCGGGAAGTGGGGCCGCTGAAGTTGGTGCAGCTCCGCTCCCTCATCTCCATGGCCCAGCGGCTGCGCTGCGGCCACAGCCCCCAGTCCTAGGACAGTGGTAATCCCCATTTTTTGGCTACTGACCACCCCTGGTTGGCCACAGAGCTGGGGACACCCTAGTTGTCCCAGGGGGATGGTGGTGGAGGTGCGACTCACCCCTCTGTAACCGTGACTCCCTGGGGATCAGGAAGCCCAGATGCCTGTGGGTCACAGTTTAGGGGATTTTTGTGCAACAGCTCGAATTCCAGGGTTGTTCCTTATCTAAATATATTTCGGAGGTGCTATTTTTTACGTCCCTTGTGGCCCCTGGTCACGGGCACTGCCAGAAAGGGCGCGGATGCCTCCCCCAAATTGCACAATTCCCCCAGTTCCATGGGGAGAAGGGGCGAGGGAAGGACCTGCTCAGCATCCCGGGGATAATGGAGGATGTTACGCTGGAATGTAACGCTGAAATGTTGCAGTGAAAAATCCCCAAATCCCAGAGCGTGGCTGAGGTGGGCGCAGCCAGCTGGACAGGGGCCATTCCTGAGGTGCTGCAGGGGGAAATACTCCGCCTTGGAAGAGGCTGGTGACGCCCTTCCCGCTGCCAAAACAGGAATCTTTTAAACCAGGATGGCTTGGGGCTGGTTTAAGACAGGCACTGGATTGGGAAAGGGGCACTGGGGTGGCATCCAGGAGAGAGAGTCACCTCCATCATTCCCATCACAGCTGGGAACACCTGGACCACGGAGACCTGCTGAACCAGGTACCATCATCTGAGCATCCTCATGGAGCTGAAGACTCCAGGGATTCCCCGAGGGGTTTTTGGGGCAGCCAGGGCTGGATGATGCATCTGGGTGAGTTGAGGTTGGAGCAGGGAATGCTCCCAGCACCAAATTGCAATACTGGGGGCATCTGAGAGGAATTTAGCAGCTCCTCACCTGATTTGGATGAAATTTTAGGGTGTTGAGCTGAATTATTGGAAGAGGGAAATTAAATTAACTCCTCAGTGCTGCCATGTCCCCATGTCAGTGGGCGGGTGGGGGTTTTTACTTGTCGGGTCTTTGTCTCCTCAATGCAGAGTTTATGGAAATTAAATGGATTTTTATTCCCATGTGGAGGTTGTTGTCTGTGAACTGCCACATCCCAGAGGGATTTTTGGGGTGGCACCAGGGGGATCTTCATGGGGTTGTGTCCTCTCAGTGTGGCCTTCTCCACGCCAATGGGGTGTAATCATGTAAAATCACGATTCTGTTTATTTTTATCATCTTTTGCACCAAAATCACCCCATGAAAAGATTTTGGAGCTTGGGGTGTGGCTCATTTCAAGCAGGAATTTGTGAATGAACGCAGGCTTCAGTTGTGTGACCAAAATGTTGCAAAGATCAGCAGAAGGTGCCGGGCTGGAGGTCTTGGAACTGGTTTGGGGGGTGAGAATATTAAATCATGGAACGGTTTGGGTTGGAAGGGACCTGCAAGGCCATCAAATTCCAACCCTCTGCTGTGGGCAGGGACACCTTCCACTATCCCAGGATGCTCCAAGCCCTGCCCAACCTGGCCTTGGACACTTCCAGGGATGGAGCAGCCACAGCTTCTCTGTGAATTCCATTCCAGTTCCTCACCACCCTCCCAGGGAGGAATTCTTTTCTGATATCCGATCTAACCCTGTCCTCTGACAGTGGGAACCCATTTCCCCTTATCCTGGTGCTCCAGGCCCTTACCCAAAGTCAGGGGTCAGCATCCAGATGTTCCCACCAGTGATGTTTTGCCCAGAAAAAAACCTTTTCATCCTCAAAGCAGTTCCCAAACCATTGCTAATTGAATCCATGCAGGTGCCAGGAGGCAAACAGAGCCCAATTTTGGCTCAGATCCTCTCCTGATGGGCAAGTTTGAGTTTCTACCCCCTCAATATTCCCAGAGCTGGGAGCAGATCAGGGCTTCCATCCCATCCCCTGGTGCCAGGGAGGGATCGTGGTGCACATTTTGTGGCTGGTCGAGCTCTTGACCATAGTTCTGGAATGTGGGCAGCATCCTCACGGATGTGGCTCTGACCATAGGGATCCAGCCATTCTCCCAGCCCCAGCAGGGTTAAACTGGGATCACCTCATTCCCAAAAGTCTCTCCCCAGTGCCACACACCCCACACCGCTTCCATCCTTGGTGGCCTTGGTGCCAGCACCATCCCCAGTGAGCGCGGAGCCAGCGTGGCGCCAGCTCCATCCCTGGAAATCATGGAATTCCCCATGGAGGTGACCCCGTGGTGGCTTCCACAGCCCCCTAGGACCACAGGGACCACAAAAAGCCACGCGCCCCCCATTGCTCTGGCCACGTTTATTTGGTTCCAGCCCTGCAGAGGTAAGATGTGTCCACACCACCTCCCACCCCATCCTGAAGATGTCAGGATCCCCCTTCTCCTCGGAGGAGCTCGCTTTGGTCCCCATCACCCCTCCTGTCCCAGAAGGGGCTCGTCCACTAGTCCTTGGCCATGTCACACGCCCGGTTGGTGGCCGCCTCCACGGCGTCCATGACGGTGGCCCGGAGCGCTCCCTTCTCCAGCTGGTGCAGGGCGTAGATCGTGGTGCCCCCGGGCGTGCAGACGTCCCCCCGCAGCTTGGCCGGGTGCTCCCCCGTCTCCAGCAGCATCTTCGCTGCACCCTACAGGACAGCGGGACACCAAGAAGGTGAGATTCGGGACTTCCCAAATCCCCCTCCCCGCGGTTGGATGGCATCGCCGTCCCAACGCCCCCACGGCGAGGGACTGTCCCGCCGCCGTGCCCTTCGCCCTTCTGGTGGCCTCGTTTTTGCTTCCGAGAGGGGAAACTGAGGCAGAGCGGCATCCAGCGCCTCATCCCGATGGATGCTGGGGAGCCCAGGGACTCCAGGAGGGAAGGGGAGCGGTGCCAGTGTGTGCCAAGGGCTCACCAGCAGCGTCTGCGCCGCGATCCTGCTGGCCAAGGCGCCCGGCATTCCCATCTTCACCGCGCCCTCGGCCAGCGCCTCGGCGAACAGGTACACCTGGGAAGAGGGGAGCGTCCAGGGGTGAGCCTGGAGCAAGGGGGGGCACCCCAAATCCCAGGACAGTGTCCCCCGCCCCGCCGGCTCACGTAGGCCACGCCGCTGCCGCTGAGCCCGGTGTGGATGTCGATGTAGGACTCGGGAACCTCCTCGCAGAGGCCGCAGGAGGACAGGAGGCTCTGGAGGAGCGCGGCTTCCCCGTCACCCGCGTTGCTGCCCCTGGAGAAGACCATGGCCCCTGCCTGCACCACGCAGGGCAGGTTGGGCATGATCCGCAGCACTTTGGTCCAGGGCGGGAGAAGCTGGGAAAAGACGGGGATGGGAGAAGGGGTGCCAGCCGTGGGAAGTACCCAAGGGTGACCTGAGACACCGGTGGGTGTCACCCGTCAGGCTGGAGGAGAAGCGAGGAGCAGAGGGAGGTGCAGCTGTGTGGGGACAAGGCCACAGCGGAGTGTCCTGCATGGGCCTGGATGCAAATGGAGGAGGAAGAGGAGGAGGAGGAAAGGAGGAAGAGGAGAATGAGAGGTGAAGAGGAGAAGGAAAAGGAGGAAAGGAGAAGGAGAGAAGGAGAAGGAGAAGGAGAAGGAGAGAAGGAGAAGGAGAAGGAGAAGGAGAAGGAGAAGGAGAAGGAGAAGGAGAAGGAGAAGGAGAAGGAGAAGGAGAAGGAGAAGAGAAGGAGAAGGAGGAGAACAAGGATGAGGACAAGTAAAAAGGAAAGAAGGAAGAGGAGGTGGAAGAGAAGGAGGAGAAGGAAGAGGAGAAAGAGGAAGAGGAAAAAGGAGAGAAGGAGAGGAGAAGGAGAGGAAGAAGGGGAATCAGAAGGAGAAGGAGAAAAGGAGGAGCAGGAGAGAAGGAGGAGCAGAAGGGAAGGAGAAAAGAAGGATAAGGAAAAGGAGAAGGAGCAGTCTCACCCGCTGCAGTGTCTGGATGGTGACACCGGCCACCAGTGACACGACGATGTGGTGGGACCCCACAGCAGGACGGATCTCCTCCAGGACACCTGGCAGGATGTGGGGTTTGGTGGCCAGGAAGACCAGGGTGCTCCTGTGCACCACTTCCAGGTTGCAGTGCGTGGTCCGGCAGCCCAACTCCTGCCCAGGGACAGGGAGAGGGATCACAGCCGGGCACCCCCGAAAACAGCATCCCAAAACCAGGACCCCCACGGTAATGGCACATCCAGAGGCAGGGGTACGGCCTAGGGACCTGGTTTGGTCACAAAACCACCGAGGCTCTGCTTGGATCTCACCCAGACCTGGAAGGGATGAGCCAAACCCCAGTGTGGGGGGAAAGGGTGCTCTGACCCCACAGTGAGGGACAGCCCAACATCTCCCACTCCCATGGCCCCACTCACCCGCCAAGCATCCAGGTTTTTGTCTGAGGGAGCGCTGGCCAGGATGTTGCTGGCTGGAACCTTCCCTTGGGGGACACAGGGAATGGGGTGAGTGGCCGGGGTGGCTCCCAGGGTTGGGGGGACACCCCAGCACAGCCCAGACACCCCGATTACCACCGGGATGTGATTCCTCCAATCCCAGCACCATCCCACAGGGGAACACGGAGAAAAGGGGGCTTGGGGATGGGGCCCGCTGGTGCGGCTGGCACAGGCACCCACTTGTGTCAGGGTGTAGTGACAGTGGAGGTGGCCCTAATGGGCAGGGCTGTCCCCACGCTGTGCTGTGGGACAGGGACAATGTGGGACACACACACAGTGAGCTGTGTCCTCACTACCTGTGGGACAGGGATGTCAGGGAGAGGGGCAGGACAGGGCTGTCCCAATGTCCCCACACAGATCTGGGGGACAGGGAACTCAGAGGGCAGGGACCCTGGGGAGAGGAGGAACCTTGGGGAGGGGTGCAGAAAAGGCCTCTCCCAATATCCCCACGCTGATCTGGGGAACAGCGACGCTGGGGGACTGGGGTAGGACAGGGCTGTCCCAATGTCCCCACGCTAATCTGCAGAACAGGGACACCAGGGAAGAGCAGGGTCCCCGGGAAAGAGCGGCAGGAAAGGGCTGTCCCCATGTCCTTCCAGGGCAGGACAGGAACCCCGGGAAGGACTGGGACCCTGGGAATAGTCCAAGGCAGGGCTGTCCCCATGTCCCTCCAATGGAGCGCTGGGAAATGGGGAAGGGCTGCGACCTTGGGAACGGGCCAGGACTGGGCTGTCCCCACGTCCCTGCACTGGAGGACAGGGACCGGGGGAAGGGCTGGGACTTTGGGAACGGGTCAGGACGCGACTGTCCCCATGTCCCTCCACTAGACCACAGGGAAGAGAGTGCAGGGAGCGTCCAGCCCAGCGCTGTCCCCGCCACATGCCCGCGCCACAGGACGCGCAGGGACGCCGGGAAGGCGCCACACAAGGACTGTCCGCATGTCCCCGCCCCTGCCCGTGTGTCGCGGAGCCTCCGGCCGCCCTCCATCCCGTACCCGCCTGCAGCAGCCCCCGGACGAGCCCCCCGGCCATGCGCCCGGCGCCCACGAACCCGACCCAGAGCTCGGACGCCTCCATCGCTAGGCGAGGCCACGCCCCCAGGGCCGCACCCCCGGCGCTGATTGGCCGCGCGGAGCCGCACCCCGCTCTCCTATTGGTGGAGCCGCCTTTAAGAGGCGGGGCAAAAGCGGCAAAGAGGCGGCACTGCGCAGGCGCGGGCGCCACGTGGTTTGCGCAGGTCCACGCGTGGGGGTCCTGGGGGGAGTTCCCGACCCTTCCCAAACCTTTTCCAAACGCTTTCCAAACCTTCCCCGCAGCGCTCCGCGGAGCCCCGGTCCCCCCTGGGGCCACGGGAGGGGCCCCCACCACGGGGGTGGGGGTTAAATTTGGCGTGGGGGAGGTCCCCAAAGTTGTCCGTGGGTGTGGGAGCTGCTCCCCACTCCCCTCCCGCCACCCGCCGGCATCCGCGGGTTTGTGGGGGGGGTGTTCTCTGAGGGGTGTCCCCTGGTTTGTCCGTGGATCTGCTTCCCGCTCCAGGGTGCTCCTCACCCTCTTCTTCCCACAGTACCCTCACCCAGCGGCACCCCCGGGACTGTGGGCGGTTCCCTTAGTGGGGAGGGTCCCCGAAATTTGGGGATGGGGAGGGTTCTGTAATTTATTCATGAGTATGGAGGGGCTTCTCCCTGCCCTCTTTTCTCCACAGGACCCCTTCCATGCCCACCATGCTGCTCCAGAGCTCCTGGGCTGTGCTGCTCCTCTGCGCCACCGCTGGGTTTTTGGGGTGGCTGGGCCTTGCTGCTCCCCAAGAGAAGGTGGGGACACCCCCCCAGAGCTGGGGGTCCCCCCACAGATCCCACGGGTGACAGCCAGTTCCAGGATGAAGCCACATCCCAGGGGGTGTCACACCT
>WBMY01011935.1:0-14166 GCA_013397315.1 Donacobius atricapilla | reverse complement strand
CCCCCCAAATTTTCACCTCAGGAGGAGCTCTGGGAGACCTGGATGAGGTCGGCGTTGGATGAGACCCCCGTGATCCGGCTTGTGCAGGACATCACCCACCAGATGGGTACAAGCCTGGGCTGGGATGCTGCAACATTCCCATATCCCGCTTTGGGACTGATCCAACCTCTTTTCCCTCCCCACAGGGAACCTGAGCAGCCATGGGGCTGCGGAGCTCCAGGGAGGGCACCAGGTTGTCCCATCCAACCTTCATCAGGAGCAGGAAAGGACTCAGGATGTTCCTCCCCAACCAGGTGGGAACACAGCAAATCCCATTCCCAGCTTTTTTCACGCTGGGATGCATCTTCCCCGGCTCATCCCACTGCTGTTCCATCTTTTCTGCATGCAGAGAGCATCCTGGTCCTTCAGGAGGTGACGGAGAAGCTGCGGAGGGTCAACCAGAGCCTGGAGCTGATGCTGACAGCCTTGGAAGATGCACAAAGCCGGCTGGAAAAGCACCTGGAGCGCCTCAAAGCAATCCCTGACCTGGATGGTGAGCGGGAACGGGTGCTGGAGGATCGATGGGAGCTGGTGGGTGCCAACACCAGGCCCTTCTTCCCCGTCCCACAGGTCAGAGCCAAAGTGCCACCACCTCCTCCTGCATCCCACACGGCTCATACTTCGTGCTCCTGTTTCTCCCACTGGTGCCGGCGTCATTCCGGGCCATCCTTCTCCTCCTCTTCCTCGCTTCCAGCGCCCTCGGCATCCCAGCAACCTCCACCCTCCTGGCCCTTGCTGTGGCAGGTAGGGGGGACAAGTGTGGGGACACCTGGTTGAGGACACACCACCCTTGGGGGGGGCTCTGTCCTCTCCCACCTTCTTGTTCTCCCACAGGGCATTGGCTGGTGGCATCTGCCTGCCGTGGTGCCGGAAGGAGCCGGCCTGTGGTTCCCCGGGAAGGGCCCCGGTACCGGCTCACCTCCACCCCCAAGAGGTAGGAGATGGCTGAGGAGGTGGCATGGAACCCTTGGGAGCTGCTGGGTCCCATCCTTGGTGTCCCACCCTGGCTTTTCCACCCTGGAGCCATCTGGCAGAAGTTCTCAGGAAGGGACAAGGACACGTCTTGGTGGCTTCCCTATGGCTTTTGGACGCCTCGTTCCAACGCCTTGCCCCATTTCTGCTCAGATGTTCCATCCTGGGTGTCCCGTCCTTGGTGCCTCATCCTGGATTTCCCATCCTGGATGTTCCATCTGGCATAGGTCTCCAAGGAAGGACGGGACATATTTTAATGGCTTTCCTCTGGCTTTTGGGCATCTCATCCCAACTCCATGTCCTGTTTCTGCTCGATGTCACATCCCTGGGTGTCCCATCCTGGAGCCATCTGGCAGAGGTTCCCAGGAAGGACAGGACACATCCTGATGGCTTTCCTATGGCTTTTGAGCACCTCTTCCCAACTCCCTGACCTATTTCTGCTCAGAGAAGTGGGTGAAGACCCTGGAGAGGTGCGTGTCTCCATTGTGGTGGTGACACAGAAAGCCACCAAGGTGACGGGATCCTGGTTTTCCTTCTTCCCACACAGGGAATGCGATATGGAGCTGCTGCAAGAGGAGCTGGACAGGATGGAGATGAGCTGCCTGCAAGGTGAGAGGTGCCCACAAGGTGGGAGATCCGGTGGCTGTAGGATATGGATCCGAAGCCGTGACATGTCCCCATCTTGTGCTGGGACGTGTGCGTTATCCCGGAGTGTCCCCAAGCTCTGCCAGGGCACGTGTTACCACCCCAGTGTCCCCATCCTCCACCTGGGGACAGGAGCACTGGAAGGGCGTCTCCACCCCTGCCACGTTCTTGCAGAGCCCTCATACACCGAGCAGCCCCGAGAGGCGGCTGGGGACATTCCTGGATTCACAGGGCAGGTGTCACCCAACCCCGGCGGCCAGAGGACAACACCGAGTTGGTGCGGGGTAAGGTGCTGGGTGGGATGTCCCCACGTTGGTGTTGTCCCCCAAAACCCGCTCTTGGGGGCCAGCTGGACCTCCCTGAGGGTCAGCTCCTCCCAGGTTGGGGTGTCCTCACCACGGTGGCACCTCTAGGTGTGGGACAACCCGTTGGGGGACAGACAGGGCTGGGGACGTGACACAGAGGGAGGAATTTGAGGTGGCCAAGGCACCCCAGGGAACAAGGGACATCTGCAGGA
The DNA here is from genome assembly GCA_013397315.1 of Donacobius atricapilla. NCBI lineage: Eukaryota > Metazoa > Chordata > Aves > Passeriformes > Mimidae > Donacobius > Donacobius atricapilla. The sequence continues at coordinate 11,993 of WBMY01011935.1, read as the reverse complement.
ACCCCCCTTTTCCCAAACCAGGTGACACCGGAGCCGGCCATGGATGCTGCGGAGCTCGGGGAGCCCAAACCCTGCATCCCGAGGGCCAACACGTGAGCACCAACCACCCAGAATGTCCCTTCTCCATGGGCTGGTGCCACCTCAGGGGGAGACCCCGCTGCTGGTGGCTTCTTGGGGTGCTGATGAGCGTCTCCTCTGTAGGTCCCCATGCCAGGGGCTCACCAGGGCTGGGCAGCGGTGCCGGAAGAAAGCCATTCCCGGGCAGGAATTCTGCCACATCCACACTGCTGGCAGTAGCCTGGCTGTGGATTCATCCCCCTATTTTTGACCCTCTACCCCCCTCCAAGAGGGGTTTTAACCCTTTTTATGGCTGTTCCAGATCCTGGTGGAGAACATGGGCCCTAAGGATGCCACTGGATGTGGGTACAGGGCAGATGTTCATAATCCCACCAGTTTTATACTATTTGCATATATTTTAATAAATGTCATGTTTATAGCTGGAGTCTTTCCCATTCCTATCCTGAGATGGGGGCTGTGGGATCATCCCCATGTGCCAAGAGTAGCAGCAAATTCCCTGCTGCCATTTCCATGCCCCGCAATCCTGATTGCCTTCCCTTTATTATGCTTAATTGCAGATAATTAGTGTAGCTCACTAACAGCTCAGAGCCACCACCCTCTTGGACACAGCCACGGCGATGGCTCCAGTTAGCTCCTACCACTTGATTTGGGATCTTTCTGGGATGCTCCAACCTTCCTCCCCGCTGCCCTGGGCGTCCTGCGCCGCTCCCAGCAGCGGGGCAGGAATGTGGGAGCTACTCCCCAGGCTCCTGTTTTTACTTTGGAAATGTGACTGTCACCCCCCCAGCCCCGTCCTCTGCCCCAGCAAAGGACAACCCTGAGTTGAAGAGGATGATCCCGGTGCCGGGTGATGCCAGTCCCGGTGCCGTCACTTCCTGGCGTTGGCATAGTTGGCGTTGAACCAGGCACAGGTTTCCTTCACGGCTGGGGAGGGAGAAAACGGGATGGGTTTGAGGGCTGGGAATGGATTTTGGTCATTTAATCATGGGACAGGTTGGGTTGGAAGGGACTTTTTTAGGTCTTCTTATCCCACCACCATGCAAGGAGACACCTCCCAAGAGACCGGGTTGCTGCGTGCCCCATCCAACCTAATCTTGGATATTTCCAGGGGTGGAGAAGCCACCACCTCCCTGGGCAACCCGTGCCAGTGTCTCACCACCCTGATTCCTTATCTGGGAAGGATGGACCACCTTGATGCCTGATGGCACGGGGTAGGACCCCCGGTGACTCCTGGAGACACCCCCCATCTCACCTTTCCTGAAAGGCGTGAACTGGAATCCGGGCAGGTACCGCCGGAGCTTGGCATTGCTGGCCGTCTTCTTGAACTGCCCGTCGGACTTGGTGGTGTCAAACTGGGATGGGAAGGATTAAGGAGGAAAAACAGGCCTTGCTTTTCCTCCTCTGGTGGGAAGGATCCTCTGGATCATGGAATCTCCCAGGAGAGCTGGTGGGAAGAGGGGCTTAGCCTTTTGTGAAGGATACAACGAGCTCTCCCCCGAATTCCATGGCCTCCGCGATGGCCTCTGCCGCTTCCCGGATGGAGACTTCATCTTCTTCTCCCACTGTGGAGAAGGAAAGGATCGTGGCCGTTCCCTCGTGGAGAGGGGACTTCTGGGGGGCAGCCAGGGCTTACCTGACAAAATTATTGGTTCCACCTCATCGTATTCCCGCAGCACCCAAAGGAAAAGTCGGGCCAGGTCCTGTGGAAGAGCAGACAACTCTTGGAGGGGTCACTGATGTCCCCCAGCCCTCCCATCCCAAGGGGACACAACTCCGGGGATGGCCCAGGACCAGCCAGGGGGGGTTCAGATCCCTCTGGGGTCCTGCCAGTGGGTCCTCCGGCCCCATTCCCCACTTCCCAAGGCCACACCTACCAGGGAATAGATGAACTGCCTCCTGGGCTCGCCCGTTCCCCAGACGGTCAGAGCAGAGCCGGACTCTGCGGGAGGAAGGAGCCATGACCACCAGAGCAGGTGGGAAAGAAAAAACCCCTCATTTCTCCCCCAAGAAAATCCCTGAAAGTCCTGCCACCCTCACGTTTGGCCAGGTAGACCTTGTGGATGAGCCCGGGCAGGACGTGGCCGTCCTCGATGTTGAAGTTGTCGTGCGGCCCGAAGACGTTGGTGGGAATGACGGCGGTGAAGCGTCGGCCGTGCTGCTCGGAATAACCCCTGGAGGACAGCAGGGAAGGGACGGTGGGTGGGCTGTCAAGCCCCCAAAAAACCCCGTCCAGCAGCGCCTTCACCTGCTGAGCCCAGGTATCTCCCCAGCTTCCACCTGGAAATCCCACTGGATTCCCCTTGCCTTGAAAACCAGTGGGTGCTCCCACGTCCCCAGCTGACCTATTCTGGACGTCAATCATCCTCTTGGCATAGGAGTAGCCAAAGTTGGAGCTATGAGGTGGCCCGTTGTGGATCTGGGAATATCAGAGCAGATAAGTCAGGCAGGGCTGGGACTTTCCCTGGATTTTGCATGGGAATGGGGATTCTCACCATGGTCTCGTCGATGGGGTAGGAGGTCTTGTCTGGGAAGATGCAGGTGGAGAGGCAGGAGACCACCTTCTGCACCCCTGACTCGTGGGCCGAGTGCAGGACGTTGTCATTGATGTGGATGTTTGTCCTCTGGGAAAGGGGACGCTTATCAGGATCATGAGGTCAGAGATCCCCAAATCCCTTCACCAGAAACTCATTAATAACTCCAGAAACCACTGGAGCTCTGGTTTGGCTCTGGGAGCAGAGCAAGCCACACCCCTGTGTGCCCACATCCCAATTTAGGGAGCGCAGCACCCACAGGGATCCCGACAGTGCCAATTCCATGGGTGCTCACCCAAAAATCCAGGTTGGAGCGGAGGTTTTTGAAGAGGCCTCCGACCATGGCGGCCAGGTGGATGACGTGGGTGGGCTTGTGCCTTTCAAACAGGGCTTTGGTCTCGGAGCTGCTCCTGGAATGGGAAATTTTGGGATTCAGTGGGGTCAGCAGAGCAAACTGAGGTGTTTCTGAGGAAAAACCCAATCCTAGGAGAGGAAATGTTGGGGTTTGGTGGTGGCAGATTGGGGAGTTGCTAAGGAAAAGCCCAGTCTTGGGATGGGAAAATTTGGGACTGGGTGAGGTCAACAGAGCAGATTGGGGTCTTTCCAAGAAAAACCCAAAATCTGGGATGGAAAAATTTGAGGTTTGTCAGGGCCAACAGAGCAGATTGGATTATTTCCAAGGACAAATCAAATCCTGGAATGGGAAAATTTATGATTCAGTGGGGTCAACAGAGCACATTGGGGTGTTTTTTTCTGAGGAAAAACCCAATCCTAGGACGGGAAATTCTGGGATTCAGTGGGGTCAAAAGAGCAGACTGGGGTGCTTCAAAGGAAAACCCAAATCCAGGGATAGGAAATACTGGGGTCACCAGAGCAATTGGGGTGATTCCAACAAAAACCCCAATCCTGGGATGGGAAATTTTGGGGTTTGTCAGGGTCAGCAGAGCAGATTGAGCTATTTTCAAGGAAAAATCAAATGCTCAAATGGGAAAATTTGGGATTTGGTGGGGTTGACAGAGCAAATTGAGGCATTTCCGAGGAAAAACACCATCCTGAGATGGGAAATATGGGGCCACCAGAGCAGATTGGGGTGATTCAGAGGAAAAACCAAACCCCGGGATGGCAATTTTTGGGGTTTGTTGGGGTCAACAGAGCAAACTCCAGGGTTTCCAAGGGAAAAGCCCAACTCACGTCAAGTTGGCGTCTCGGGAGGACACGAAGATCCACTCCTCGTCCGGCCGCCCCTCTCCGTCAGCCACCACCTTCTCGATGGCTCTGCCCACCAAGCCGGTGCCACCTGTCACCAGGATGCGCTTGGTCACCTCCGTCATGGCCAAAACCCTGCAGGGAGAAGCCGGAGGGACGAGCTGGGATCACCTCAGGATGGACCACCCCGGTGCGGGCACCCACGAGCATCGCCTGCATCCCAGGCAGGCAGGATCAGGTTTTTTGGGGGAAGTTTTCTGCGTTTCTGGCTCAAAAGGGGAGCAGGAAAAGGGGCGTTTGGCTGTGAGCGGGCTGAAACTTCTCAGCTGGAGGACACCTGATCCAGGGCGAGACCTGCCACGTGGCACTGCCCGGCCTCTGGAAAGGCACCTGCACCTCCAGGTGTGTGCCCAGATCTCCTTCTGCACCCCCAAATCGCCTCCCATACCCCAAATCTCCCCCTGCACCTCAGGGCAGCATCCCAGATCTACTCCTGAATCCCCATTCTTCTGTCTGCACCCCAAATCTCCCCCTGCACCCTATGATAAAAACAGGGGCTTATTCATTTCACCCTAGATCTCCTTCTGTACTCCAAATCTCCCCCCGCACCCCGGGNGTGTGGGTTCGGCTGCGCTCGGTTTCTTCCGCCGCCGTCACCGGGAGCTGCCGCTTGGCTTGTCGGGAAATGTAGTCCATGCCGGGGAGCGGGGGAAAGGAGAGGGCGCAGGGGAGGGGATTTTGGGAAGAGGGATAAGGGAAGGGGGTGCAAGGAAGGAAGAGGTGCGGGTGGAGAAACGAGGTGCAGGTGAGGGAAGGAGATGCAGGGAAAAGGAAAAGGGGGCGCAGGGAAGGGAATGGAGGTGCAAGGACAGGGAAGGGTGGATGGGAAAGGGGATGCAAGTGCAGGGAAGAAAGTGCAGGGGAATGGAATGCAGGGGGTTTAAGAAGGAAGAGATGCAGAAGCAAGGAAAGGGCTGCAGGAAAGGAAGGGGGGTGCAGGGAAAGGGGGTTCCCAGGTCGTGTACCCCCCTCCCCTCAAAGGGGCTCGTCAGAAGGGATTTCGATGTGAAAACGTTTTAATCACTTTTAATGCATTTAAGCCGAGATTAAAAATGAGCAGAGCTTTCCTGTGGGTGGGGGATGGTTTTGGAGGCACCCCCTCCACCCCCACTTCCAGCTGGCTTTTCCTTCGGGATTTTTGCGAGGCAAAGGCAGGGCTTTGCTCTAAATTAAAAATTTGAAAGTGAAATTGCAGGAGACCAAGCCAAGAATTTCCACATTCCTCCCACCAAAGCCCTGGATAGCCCCAGTGCTGAGGAGCAGTAGAATATCAGGTTTTCATTCCTTTTCTCCTGGGTGAGACCTAGAAATGTGCCCTTTTCCTTTGGGAAATTCTCAGGGAAGTCTGAATCCTTGGGGACCTCCTTGCTGGGAGTTGGGAGGGGGTCATTTGCATACTAAAAGATGTCCCCTTGTGCCTGTGTCCCCTGGAAGTGCCCATCCCCTCTCCCAGCTGGCTGGGTCCCAGCATGTGCCCCAGCCCTTCCAGGCCTTTCCCAGCTCCAAAATCCCACTCCCAGGAGTCCTGGCATACCCACCTGATGTTTTGCAGGATTCCCTGGCTGATCTCACGCATGGAACCAGGGATGGACACTGAAGCTCCTCCGTGCCAGCTAATTCCACGTCTGTCCGGCATCCTCCAGAAGACACTGAGGTTTGGCAAGAAGAAGCCTCACGTTGAAAGGAGGATGAGTCAGATCCAGCTGCATCCATGCTTCCACCTCACTTTGCAGGGAAATTATGGAATAAAAAAGCTTGGTTTGGAATAAAATCATTCCCATAAATAAAAATCATCCTGTTCCAAACCCCTGCCATGGGCAGGGATACCTTCCACTAGACCAGGTTGCTCCAATGTGACCTTGAACACTCCCAGGGATGAGGGGGGAAAGCCAAGGAAGGTTTTCCACGTGCTGGTGGGAGGATAAGATCCTCCTGCAGCCTCCTGCAAGTTTTGGGAGACTAATTAGGGGTAAACCCGTGTTTCAGCCAAGGAATTGCTGGGAAGTGGTGCAGCCAAGAGCTGCTGTGACAGCACTCGAATAACCACGGTGTTGCATTAAATGTAGTAATTTTGGAGCTTAAATATGCTAATTCTGGGGCTAATTACCAAAGAAATGTTGGAGCACGTGGTAACATCACAGGGGAAAGGGATAAAGTTGTGGCGGCCACATGGGACAGACTCGTTTGTTAATGAAGTATCACCCAGGCTTCTGATGTTATCTAACAAGGCCTTGGGATTGAAGGATCAAAGCCCAGAGCAGACCCATTAGCTCATCTGGGCAGGGCGTCTGCATGACATGATCCGGAGGACATCCCAGGACCTTCCAGCTGCATAAAGCTTGGGTGGCTTGGCCAGATCCTGTCGGAGAACCGCTGCTTCATGTGAGGTGTCGTTTCCATAATGAAGCTTCCTTGTGGGTGACCTATTTCTCTGGAACGGGCCTGGTTTTGGGTCCAGCCCTGCTCCCCGCTCTGCCCTCCCCATGCCTCGTAGGAAAGTGGGGCAGATGGGTATGAGATTCCCGGGTGCAGCCTATCCCAGGTGGAAGCTGTCTGAGGATGATGCTTTACGGCTGCAGCCAAGCTCCAGGATCCCAGGTGAGAGAGCTCTAAGCATCTCTTCCCTGCTAAAATTCCAGCTTTGGGGCTCTTTTTTAGGGAGCAGCGCACCAGTAGTGGCCTCTTTTCCGGGCCTTGTCCCACCTGTGCCAGTTTCCATAGGGACTGGGGGTTGCTCCCTACAACGTGCAGTCCTTTGCCTGTGGGAGTTATCCAAAAGCACAGAAGGGGAAGACTAAGATGGGGATGGGGGTGATGGCCACGGATATTCCAAGAAACCCCGTTCATGGGATTGGGAGCAGCTGCCATACGAGAATGTCCTTTCCACCATCTTTTTGGATTTGGTCTTGTCGAGTCCAGTCCTCTGGAGGAGGGAGATGAACCTGCCACTGCTCCATGATGGGGTTTGGGGTTATTCTGGGAGTGGGATCTTGGCTAGGCAGGTGTGAATCCCATTGGGAGAGACACTGGAAGAGATGCCACCTCTTCCAGCCCATCCCACCTGCTTGGGGTCTCCTTGGATGGAGTGGGGAGAACTGGGCAGGAGGCAACCCAAGGGACCTGGATTTCCCAGGGTGGATGGGAGAGAGGAATGTGGGCACGGGGCACTGTGGATGTGGATTTCAGCCTCCTCCCATTATTCCCTGGAACCCACGTGAGCTGACTGTGCCCAAAAAGAGCGTCTCTGGCTCAGGTTTGGGATGAGGCAGACATCCCGCTGGGCCTGGCTGCTTGGGCATGTCCCAGGACCTTGGGAAGGTGAAATCCTGCTCTTGTTTCAGTCCAAGTGTTGAAGTCAAGCTGGATGAACTCCAAGGTGAGTGAGTATAAGAGCACAGATTACTTAAATTTGTCTTTTTATGGGTGAGACTTTGCTTTAAAATGAGCTGAAGTTCATGCCTCAAGGGCAACCAGGGGAAATGCACTATTTACACTAAATCAAGAAATAAAAAGGCCAAAGAGTTCCAAACCTATTCCCTGTCTCCTTTCCCAGCTCAGATGCAGGGGCTGTTAAGTTTTTGGTTTAAGGAAGGGCTTTGTTCCTCAGCAAACTCTTCCTCTTTGAACAAAATCCGAATCCAGCTGTGCATGGAGTTCTCTGGCTCTCTGGGCTCCAGCTGCTCCAGAGATGGTATTTTAATTTGCTTTTGATGAATATTTTAGTGTTGCCAATAGCCCTGGAGACTTTGAACTCGTGTGTCAGCCCAGAGCTCACCTTTTTGCCGGGAGCCTTTGTACAGCGAGAAAATACACATCAAAGGAGAAGAAAGACTGAACGTCACTGGCGAGAAGCAATTTGGGGAGACCAAAGACCTTTATGACCCAAAAATCCATGCTGGAGTGTCGAAATTGGGAGGTAAAGAGGCAGGAAGGTGGAACAAGGCACACCATCTCCTCAACAGAGTCACAGGCTTGTTCCTGCACCTTGTTCCCAGGTCTCCATGCTGTGCCTCAGGAATCCGCAGTGACTTGGTGGGAGTCAAGTCATAATGGGGACATGCTGGGTGACCTCAGAGCAGAGGGTTGGCGGCTTGGGGTCAGCAGCACAGATGATCCAGGGACCCTGAAGAGGGAGGAGGGTTGACTGGAGGGCCCCTTAATGGGACCCTGCAATGAAGAGGGAAAGTGGAAACTCCATCAGGGATCAGTTGAAGACGTCATAACAAGGTGAGGTCCTGGCCTGGAGACTCCCAGGGAGGTGGAACAGGGGCCGTCCAGCCAGGTGGGCAATGCAACAATGACCATCACCTGGGTCAGCTGGGGAGCTCACAGAAAGGGGTGTGATGACCTGGAAACCCTGGTGAGACAAGGCCCTCGCAGGAAGAGGGGACAAGGAAATGGGACCTTCTTGTGGCTTGTCTGGGCACCCCTCTGAAAGTGAAGATGGTGTCACAGAGACTACAGCTATTCAGACAGTGAGCAAAGTATCCGTGCTGGGTGTAGCTGCAAGAAATCTGGTATAAGAAGAGGAGGCACCTGAGGCTTTGCTGCGGGAAAACTTTATTCAGGCAAAAGAATGAACAGACAGGAGCAGCAAGTGGAAGGGATCCAATGTGAGCTTCAAGGGCAACGATCAGCTGGGGCGCTTTGCTTGCAGGAGCTGTTTGAGAGCCTGAAGCTGGTGGTGTCAGGAGTGGTAGCAAGTGCCCTTAGCAGATGTAGCCGCCCCTTCTGCCGTAGCAGCCCAGGCCTCCCAGCCCATAGCCAAGGCCGTACCCAAAGCCACCAAAGCCAAAGCCACCCGAGATGGGCTGTCCCTGGACACTGAGTTCAGTGCCAACAGCAGCGGAGGAGGTGGATCCGACGGCGGTGTTCTGGGGGAAGGAGGTCATGATGGGTCCTGGCAGGGTCACCAGCACAGGGGAAGGGTTGATGACCACGTGGGAATCCTGGCACTGCAGGGCACAGGGCTCGTTGCAGCTGTTGGCCAGCGGGGTGGGTCCGCAGGGTCGGCAGAGGTCGTAGCAGGCCATGGGTGTGGTGTGGAGGGTCCCTGGAAGAGAGGGGGTGAGGCAGGGCTGTGAGGGTGAGGGGTGCAAGGGGCAGCGATGCAGGAGGGTGATGGAGTGTGGAGGCTGCAGTGGGGCTGTGGGGAGGTGTGAGGGCTGCTGAGGCTGGGGCTGAGCGTGCTGGGAGAGAGGGGCCAGGGGTGCAGGAGCAGGAGGGTCAGGGGCTTGAGGCTCACCTGGTTGTCAGCAGGAGCAGGAGGAGAAGGCGAGGAGATGTGTGTGAGAGACAGAGGCTCTGGGCCGGCTTTTATGCTGGTCCTGGAGGGGCGGGACAACTTTGGCCCATGGCCTTGGGGCATTTTGCAGGCCTGGTGAGTCCTGAGGTGGGGAGTGTTTTCCATCCCACTACTCTGCAGTGTCATGTCCTACTCTTGCAGCCATGACCTTGTCAGCAGCTTTTAAATGCAGGTATTAGAGATCAAAGGCTGCTGCTGCTGTTATTTGCCTGGGAGGGCTGAAGACGTGACCAGAGCTTTGGACAGGTGGCATGTCCTCATTGTGACAGAGGTGTGCTGGGGACCTGTGGGTGTGTGGTCAAGAGGGGCCTGATTCCGCCACAGCCATGTCAGGCTCATTTGGGCTTTGCAGCTCTTCTGGGGGTGACAGTTATTCCCTTCCATCACATTTTCTGTCTCCCTTTAATGTTGCAAAATTTCCAAACCCTCCTATATTCCAGGCCTTTCCCACAGGAGATGGGGAAGAAATTCCTGTGATTTAGGTATACCTCCCAATTTCCCCAAGGTCTTGTGTTGGTTCATCCATAGGTAGTGAAGCATAAGGAGAATAAGAGGTGTGAGGAGTGGTTGATGGAACTGTGGATATTCACTTTTCAGAAAAAGAGGGTTGACTTTGTTACCCTCTACAGCTACCTGAACAGAAATCATAATATCAAAAAATCTCAGTTTTGTCTGAGACAGCCTTGCAAGTCACGGTGTGGGGAGTGTTTGCCCCCCCCCCCCATCTCTGCAGTGTCATGTCCTGCTCTTCTCAGGCCATGTTCATCTGACCTTGGCAGCAGCTTTAAAGTGAGAGTTGGTATTTGGGAGCATTGGAATGGAAGATATGTGTCAGAGAAACCAAAATGTACAACAAAAGCCTAAGAATAATATTGGTGTCATCAGTGAGGTCATTTTGTGGCACTTGTGTGGTTTAGGTTGTGGGTGTGTTGTGAAGGGGAGCCCCATTCCATCACAGCCATGTCAGGTTGGTCTGGCCTTTGCAGCTGTGCTGTGCATGAGGAGCTGCCCCTTCCANGAGGAGCTGCCGCTTGCATCGAGGTCATTCTTCCTTTAAAGTGTCAATATTTGGGATCAAAGGCTGGTGTTGATGATGCGTGTCAAAAAGCACTGAAGACATGACCAAAATTTTGAAAACTAGGGTGCCATCAGTGAGGTCAGCCTGTAGAGCTCCTGGTTTTGGGTTTATGGGTGTGTGTTGGAGTCCAGGGCATGTGGAAAACCCCTCAAACTGCCACGGGGGGTCTGAGACCCTGGCTGGGACCCCAGGAAAACACTGCCTTTGACCTTAGTCCGTGGGAAAAACTTCCAACACTCCTAGGTGAATTGAAAACAACCAAGATTTAAAATAAATGGTACTTTAGTTTGTCACAGGATAAAAATTTGTAGAAATTTCTAGTTCTGTGTTTTTAGTACAGAAGTAACTCAGAGCAAGATGGAGAATTTTGGGCAGTGTCTCATCTTCTTCTTCTTGATTTGCTCCATTTTCTGCTGTGACGGTGGCACAGAGACATTGGTAGAATGGATTTGATGCAGAAATTGCGTGTCTAGAATAGGTGACAGTAATTGGCACAAAACTGTAAATATAGTACGTTTTTAGAGTTAATTGGATTAGAAATCTTTAAAACGACCTTGGACACTCTATCAATATTCCTATAGCTGCTTTCCTTCAGTGCACTGAGACTGCTGTAAAACCTTGAGATAAGAAATAGAATAAACACCTTTGGGGAGCGAGCCACAGATTCCATCTCATCTTCTAAACCCTAGTATGGGACTTTGAAGGCAGAAAACCCCTAATTAGGTTATTGGCAGGGTGAAAATCCTGTCAGGTGCACTGTGAAGAGGGGCCCCAGACTCTCCCAGGTCACTCAGGCTGCTCTGGGCATTTCATCTGTGCCAAGTGTAAATGCCTGGACTCTTCCATTCCATGCCACCAGTGGGAGAGTTCTCTCTTCCGAGACCTGGCAGATGACTGAGTGGCTGAGGCATCACTTGGCTGTTCCACCAGTCAGAAGAGGCTGGAGACTGAGGATTAAAGGAATCTCCTGAATTTCAAGAGTGGGAACAATGAAGTTCTACACCTGAACAGGAATAGCACTTGGCCCTAAATCATGCTGATAGCTGAGAGTCTGGAAAGTGGCTTTTCTGAGCAGGACCCTGTGGTGCTGGTGGAGAACAAAGTGAGCAGAAGATTGCAGTGGGGCTTTACTTCAATCAGTGTCACCCATGTCCAAGAGGGATTTGAAAGAATTGTTGCCATGAAGTTGGGAGAGGTGGCCCTTGCTCTCTTTGGAGCACTGGGGAGATCCCCTGTGGAGTGGTGTGGACAGTTCTGGCCTCCACAGGTGAAGAAGCACAAATGGGGGAGAGACCGAAGAGCAGTTGAGGGCCCGCAGATAGTGCAAGGGCAGGTGGATCTTTGCTGGAGGAGAGACTGAGAGAGCTGGGACTCTGAGGAGACAGGGCTGGGCTGGGGTGTCCCGAGTGTGTGGGAGCCCAGCTGTTCTCAGCACTGCACACATGAAGGGAAAGGGGTCAAGTGCACGAGTGAAAAGAGTCAGAATTCCATAGGTAAAGAAGACAAGAATTTTTTTCCCTCTGTGCTAGGGATTCTCACAGAGTGTAAGAGATGATGGGTTCCCTTCTATAGGGAGCACCAAACCTGACGTGGCCAGAGTGCTGGAAATCCTGCTCCTGCTGGGCCTACTAGAGCAGAGGGGATGGAAGCTCTTGCTCTCTTGGATTCCTGCCCAAGTGGATGCCCTTGTTCCTCTCTTTGCCTGGAGGACTCAAGAATGCTGCTGGGAAGAGAA
>WBMY01011933.1:781912-812330 GCA_013397315.1 Donacobius atricapilla | reverse complement strand
TTTAAAAGTATTTTTTGGTTTAGTGGTTATTTTTTGTGCTGGAACCTCTTTAACTAAAAAGCATGAAATATCAACATGGAAAAGTGACATTTGGACACCTATTTTGTCACAAAATTGGATATTGCAAGAGGTAGCAGCATTCTTGCTCTTCCACCAACTTTAAAATTTAAAAAAAAAAAAAATGTATTTGTTTGAAAGAAGTCAAAGAAGTTTGAAAGAAGATTTCCAAACAGTTTTTCATGCTTCATCTGAGTTTTTGAGTACCTTACTATCCCTGTGTGAGGCAAAGAGAAATGAAACTGGGGCTTGATGAATGGGTGGATTTAGCCCTGAATGCATATGAAATGTGAAGAAAACTGCAATATGGGTTAGGGTATTTATACTAGTTTGTATCTATGCAAAACAGTTGAAGCAGTGTGAATTATATGCAGAAATATAAGGGGCACTGTTCCGGCTTGCAAAACAAACCTGCCATGGGACTGATCGCAAACATACTCAAAACCTAAAATATTCTAGCATATATCTACTTTTAACAGTTATTTCACTCAAAGGCTGGTGTGAACCAAAATCCACTTTGACCACTACCCAAGAAGTACCTCTAGCTCTGTTGGTTTGTAGCTTCCCAATTAGTCTTCCTGAATCCACAGCTTGGGTACATTCTTCTGAGACCCCCCAGGCTGTGATACCAGTGGGACCAAGACCTAGAACAAAGAGCGCAAAAATAAACGTGGTGACAGATACTGCAAAGTACAGGATATTACTCCACAGCTCAGATTTTTCTGCCCTGGTGGGCTGTGATCAACTGAAAACTCCTGCCCTGTATCATCAATGACAACCCCAAACTTCCTGTTTCTTAATCCATCAAATCCATGCTCAGAGTGAGAGAACATCATGCTTCAACTGAGTGGGAGTCAGTGTGAGTCACAGCTACAGGGCATTTGAGAAACACTATGCCTTCTCAATAGATGCAGGTGCTCACTTAACTCCCACCACTTAATTCCTCTTTCTGCTCAGCACCATATGATGGAGCAGTGTCTGCACACACCAGTTCTTTAGTGCTCTGCAGAAAGAAGCTGTTCTTCTCATCCTGGAGCATAGTTCTTTGTAATGAATGCTCAGCATCGTGGAAGGAAGGTTTTTCTGTAGCTTGCTGTTATCCCAGGAAGCTGAATTGTATCATTGCTGCCTTACAGAGGTTTCAAGAAATATTTTGCAACACAAAATATAGGAAGAGGTGCTGTTAAAATTGGTTGAGAAAAAAAATAAAGAACATGCAGTTTAAAAAAGGCTAATAAAAAAAAGAGATAAGAAAAAAATTGCAGAGGAGGAGAGAGAAGAGAAGAGAAAAATGAAAATAGGATCATGGAGGCACCCTTAGGAACTGAGGAAGGTGGCCAAAATGGTGCTAAAGCCACATTTGGAAACGAAGGAAGAGCAGACAAAGAGATAGAACACGTAAGGAAGGAGAGAGAGCAGGTAGAAATGGGAGGAGAGCTTAAAAGGGGATGAATGGAAACAAAGCAAGGATACAACTGCTAAAGATAGAAAGAAATAGAACAGCTAATTAGGCTCCCATGAGGAGGAAGAGGCCAAGGGGAGAATAAGAAGGGACACAGGTGAAAAGGAGACTTCAAATTTCATTTTTCTGGGCACAGCATCTCTCTCACACAGCATTATTTTCTGACTGGTACAAGAGGTTTATCCTGGCTTTGAATGTTTCCCTATCCATGCATAAGGTCTGAATTTGGTCTTTGGTATCCCAGTTGCTCCAGTGCTTTGTTCCACAAGATATTTGTTTTCATGGCCAATCCAAAGACTTCCTTTAGATCCAGGAAGCCTGAGCAACTTTTAATGAAAATGTGAAAGAAGAAACCAGCATATTTCTAAACTAAGAGCAGACTTGAGCAGGATGAGGAAATCGGAACCACAACAAAGATAAATTTCCTTTTGTATTTCTTATTCAGTAAAGATGCAAGCAAAATTTAATTAGCTATGTTTTTTTAGTTTTTTCTTTCATTCATTTCACTAACAAATCCTCTGCAGGCTTTGCTGATACCCCACAGTTTAACATTTTCTTTAATCGACACATAGATGACAAAGGATTACAAGAGTGCTTAATTCTCATTGTCTGTTGTTTTGTTTTTTTTTTTGTTGTTGTTGTTTTGGTTTTTTTTGTGGTTTCTTTTATGTTCACTCTTGGGCTGGCTAAAAACTAATTATTTAAATCCTTCTCAAAGTCTTTACTCTTTAAAGGTTTATATCTCTGTGAGAGAGAAAAAGGCAGAGAAACAGACTGCAAGAAAGATGCTCAAGAAAATTTTGGAGCCCATAGAAAATATCCATGTTCAGATTAAAACTATTTTCAAGGTACCAAATGTTTCCATGACCTAATGACAAGGAGTTTGACTTCATTAGCTTTGAACAGTTGTTTGGAAAATTACTTAAAAAATAGCTAATGGCAAGTAACATCTCACACTTTGGATTTTCAGCAGTGCGGAGAAGATACAGGAACAAGTTCATGACATGCTGTCCTAATGCAAAGAGCAAAATGACATAGGCTGGGATGGCTCTAGGGAGAGGTTGGAAGGGGCTTCACCTGGGTGCAGCTTGAAGGGAGAGAGAGAGCCATCTACATGCCCATGAACAGCCTGGAAGGGAATGGGAGAGAGGCGCTAGGTGAAGGGGAGGAGGCTGCAATGAGAGTGGCCAGATAGCCTGTCTTACAACCAGCACCTGCTGCACCACTTAAAGCCCAGAGACTTTGAACTGAAGACAATGGCAATTAGCACAGTTGTGCTGTTTGCTTGCAGGGGTGGTAGGTGGGAGGGAGGGAGGGGGGATGGACAGGGACAGAAAGATTGTTTTAAACTATGGAGCCTCTGCTCCATTTCAGCTTTTTAAAGTAGAAAGTTTCATTTTCTTCTGAAATCTATGAGATGCAATTTCCCACAGCTGAATATCCTCTTCACAGTGAGAAAGGGGGATCAAGGTTCCACAATGAGACAGACATCTCTGAAGAGAGATGGCCCCAGAGTAATGGCTGTTTAGTAAGAAACACTGAGCATTGCTTTAAACTAGAGGCTAAATGTATAAATGAATATGAATACTACCACATTGTGACTCAATCATCATATAGCTGGTCCCTCTTTTTTTCTTACGTTTTTCATCATCAATTTGATGGATTCTGCTTAAGAAATTGTTTATTATAACCTGGGCCATAGAAACAAACCAGTAAGTTTCAGATAAATTTTCCCTTGTAAGTTTTACTTTAGTTTGTATTGTTGGTGTATAGATACTGAGGGGAGAGAAGTCATTAATGAGTACTTTAGCGGTTTTGGTCAATTAAAACTGTTAGCATATCTTTTATTTTGTTATTTTATCATGTTTTTCTCTTAAGGGCTTAAAACAGTCTTTCACACTGTGAAAGCGCACAGTTCTATCAATTGTTGTCTGTAAAATTGTGTTGCCAATCTTCTTCTGGACAATAGAAAACACATTTGAGAGAGAAGTAACATCTGTATATTGGTGACAATGCATTGCTGATGGTATTTTCATACTTTGCTCTTCCTGCATTTAGATTATCATTGTCTTTCATCATATTCTATTAATCAGTACTTTTAAATAACAATGAAAACAAAATTATTTTAGGAGAACAAAAAATTAAGTACTCTCAGGGAATTAATTGTATTTAAATTTTATTAATGTTTATCATATTTTACATACATTTCTATAAGCAAAATTCAGCTCATGCTGGTCTACTACATGGTTTCATCATGCTACAGGATTTCACAGAGCAGTTTCCCATTGTTTGGGTGTCTGCCATAAATATAAGCCAGTTTACTATTTTTGTCATAAACCCCCTATGTTTGTAGTCTATCACAAAACCATGAGAAAATTTTGTGTGGCAAACAGCTTTTGTTTCAAAGATAGTGGGGAATGGAATACAAATGATTAAGACAAAAGTGCAAAGGGAAAATTTTCAAAAGACAAAACATATGGAAACTTGTGAAACACCTTTTTCAACTATTTGTAAACTTGCCTTTTAGTCAATTTTCAACTCTGTTTTTGAAGAACACATTTAATAGATAGTGAAGTAAGATACATTTGCTACAGATGTTTCTGCATATAAATAAAATGCCCACTGTCTAATAGCCTTTGTGAATTGCCTCCACAAAACACTCAGTGTTGTGGTTAACAGCAGAACCTATGTTTATTCAGACAATTTAACATGTAGGCAGATTTCTGTTCCCACATAAAGTTCCCTACCTTTCCTAAACCACTGTGCAGACCAGCTGTGCTCTGGTTCCCTGGGAACATTAAAGCAGTGTTTAAGACCAGAGCCTGGGACTCTAATGAGAACAGTGTGGATTTAAAAAGTCAGCCAGATTTGAGAGGGGTGTGGAAGCATCACTTTATCCCCTCTTGTTCCTGTGAGAGTCAATATTCAGTGCTCCCACAGGTAAGAGTTAAGGTGCTCTGGAGTAAAAGTATGCTCAGTTCCCTGAAACCAGGGGCTGCAGGAAGTGACTTCAGGCTGTGAGCTGACCTGCTTACAAAGTGCTGCTGCACTTTCCCCTTCCACCTCAGGCTGAAGTGTGGTGAGGGTATTATGCTGTGATATCCAGTTCACTCTGGAGTTTCCTATGCTCTTTGCCTTAAAAACCTGTCTGAAGGGTGCTGCTAGATGGGCTGGATGTACACCTGGTTAGTTACCAGGTTTAAGTGTGGCGCTTGGGTCCATTTCAAAGCAGGGCTCCAGCACCATTGCTTCAGATCGTGGCTTTGTGGGATCAGGCAGAGGCACTCTAGACAAGCCCCAGCAGGAGCCATCCCTACGAACAGTCCCTGGCTCGGAGCAGCCTTTCCATCAGGCTTAATAAGTATAGGCGTGAATAAACAGATGAAACAGATGGAACATAGTCTGGATTGCAGAAGTGCTCGTGGACTCTCTTCCATGAGCAGAGAGGAGAAATAATTGTTTTCCAGCAGTAAGTTAGAGCAACAATTAGTTTGAATTTAATTCACACTAAGACCTCAGACAAAGGCATAGTTAGCCCCAGATGCAAAGGAACATATCTGTGCTTATTAGCTAAATTTCTGAGTAAAGAGGTGTATGTGAATCCAAGACAGGGATTAAAAGAACATGGCAATGCTGCTTTTATAGACCAGATACATTTTTTTAAGTTGAATTCTATTTTTTCTCTTGGGTAAATCTGGGATCAAAATAGCTAATGTGTAATACAGACATCTGTACTGATGTAATGGTTTAGGCCAACATCAGGACAAAAAAAAAATGTTAAACCATATTTTCTGAAAAGTCAGCAAATTACATGAGGGATATAAAGAAAGTTGAGTTAGGAGCAAATGCATAATCTAGAATTTAGCAGTCAATCAAGAAATTAGGTTTATGTGCACTGTTTCTAATAGCAAATAAAATCTGTCCTGCTGAATGGAGTCACTGAAGTTATATGCAGTGTTTATATTCTAGCTGAGTTTCACCATCCTTGTACAAGTCTTCTGAGAACCTGTTTCCAGTAACAGATCAAGGTTGGCCATGCAGGCTACACATACATCTGTTTCCTGGGGCATGGCAAATCTGCAGTTTGCATCACAAACTGGGTTGCATGTGGCCTAGAAAGCCTTGGGCATTGATTCTGAAGAGGAAAAATGTTAATATGGGTTATTTTAGAATGGTTTCAAGGTTTAATTTAGTTGGTTACTCTGAAAACAGAAACCTATATAAATTCTCAGCAAAAGGAGAGAGACTTTACTTACCGTAAAGCTTTTTTAACTGCATAGAGCGATGGTGAAGTTTGTAGTGAAGTTCTGTGCAAAAGTTCTGGTGAGGTTTAACAAAGATTGTTGGCCACCAGAAGACAGAAAAAAATACCAGCAGAAAAGGAAAATGGATCATTAACTAAAGTCTCAGCTGACTTGAAGCACATTTTGTTTGCCTGCCTGACAAGCACATATGTCACATGGAAGAGTCATGTTTGGTTATGTTTCCCTTTTGCAGTCTGGTGACAGTTGAAATACAAGATATATAGCAGGAAGTTCTCAGTATTTTCCAGGTCATGAACTGGAATGAAACCTGAGATGTTATGCAAAACAGTAGAAATTATATCAAACAGGATTATGAGTGTAGTCAACACATGTAAATAGAGAAGCAGACACATCACAATGAAAATCCATTTCCTTTGCAGGTTTAGAAGATACACCTGCCAATTCCATTGCTTTGGGAAATGTACTGAAACTCTCAGTGTTAATCTATTGTCCTCCTAATATAATGCTATAATCTGTATTTCGAAAACATTTAGAAACTCCCACCTACCATGGCCATGAGGGTCACCAAATGTAGGACAAAGTACATTTAACTCCAACACTTTGAACACTAGCCAAGGCATTCATTAGATTGGAGTCTAAAATCCTGGTGTCGGCAGGTGTCAAAGCGTGTTACAACTTGTGATCTTTTAGCAATTCCATATGATCATCAAATTGGTAGCCAAATATGAATTCAGGCAATACCTTTCTTCATAAAAAAAGATGGTGAGTGAAGTCCGATTTTGTTATAAAATTCTTAGGACAAATGTTATTTTTTCATAATCCTTTAATGTGAGTATTTTTGAAATGTTATTGTTATATGAACATCAATTTCTCAGCTTATTTTTCTCCGCTTATGTCAGGCGTCAACTGTCCTATCAATTTCCTAATGCAAGGAACGGCATAGGAGACTCCTGTAATAGCATTTTCTAACCTTTTTCAGTTTGCAATCTAATCTAATTGTTTGAAATCTAATTTCTTTTCAAATGAGTTGCTTTCTCTTGTTGAGTCAATACGAGGTACTATCAGTAGATATTTCTTCACAATATTGTATGAATGTCTTAGAAATAGTCCATGGACCACCAGGAAATACAGTTCACAGTTTATCACTGTAGAAAGAATACTAATAGTATTGATAATACTACACATGAATCCACTACCACTCATTTTCATCTGCTAGTACTTGTTCTTGCAACTTGGAAAAAAAATCAGTTCTGCCATGAGGTCTATTGGAAAATCTGATTTCTCCCAGTTTGCAAATTAACTGACACTACCAGTTTGTGTTTTGGTATCTGTAGTAGTTTTGGATTGCATCAGTTACAGTGTGCTTGTTTGTCCTTTTGAGTCTATCTCTGGTGACGTGTAATGAAATGAAGAATTCCTTCTTCATATTTGCTGAAGGTTTATCCTAGCCAAATGTAAACATTTGGTAATTATACAGGCAGGACCTAGGGAAGACTTTCCTAGTGCTTCTGTGGGGATAGAATTTAGTTTCTTGAATCATGGTTGGTGTATCCCTGAAAATAGTCCCAACTCAGACAGAATTCTGAGCCTGGAGAAGTAGTGACTGAGCAAGGATCTATTTAGATTGCTCCCTATGACAGGAAGTCAGACTGTGGATAATGTGGTTCTTGACTTTCACAGCTTGTGAATTTCAAAATAGATGTGCAAAGGAAGAAAGTTAAAATACCCTTAATGCCACTCATTTAAAAGAATTGTTCAACTAAAGGTTTAATTAGAGGTGAGATTAGCTTGTAGGACTTGGATCGGTAAAACTTACTTTTTTCTTTGTTTTATAGGAGGAAATTATGGCTCCAGTATTTAGTTTCAGGCATGCTACTTTAGAGTTCAAGTTTGTTCTATCCTCTCTTTAAACTAAATAAAAAATTAAAAGATTGCAAATATTGTGCCATTTGGTTGTTACCAAAGCCCAATGGCAATTTTTTCTTCTTGTTAATTGAGAGCTAAAAATGGGAGAAAAAACATACTAGCCATTCTTGTTTTGACTGACTATGTGAATCTGGGGTTTTCTTCTTATCTGCCTTAGTGGAATGAGATGTAACTGTCTTGGGATGAAAGCTTTGAGAGACTGACCTGGGACCTGCTGCCTGACAGAGACTGAGTTGGCCAAAGAAACTTTGCTTGTTGCCCTGTTCTCTGTCTATAAGCAGGCAAACGTCCCCTTCACCCTGCTGAGAGCCACACACCACTGCAACTCAGCAAACCAAGCAGAAATTTATTGAAGTGTGTTCCAAGTGAGACCCTCTTGGGAAGGACTTGCAGATTTAGTGAAGAGCCTACATCTGGACTCACCCATGTGTCTCTAGCTGGGAATCTCGGCCCACATCTTACATTAACTTGTTTAGGCATTTCCCAGGAATGCAAAGAGGTCCTGACATTCAATGGAGAAGTTTAGACAAGTCTCATGAAGCTAATTATTATATACATGGACATTGAATCAAGTACTGGAAAGATCCTTATGAAAAATATTACTGTAAGTAGTGCATAGGGATTGATTTCTGATGATTTGACATGTGTGATTGAATTTACTAGTATCTAATAAGATACAAGAGACATATGGAAACAATATCTTGAAGATCCTCACTCCTTGTTCTAAAATTGTCTGAGGAATTCAAAATTTTTTAGGAACACACATAAACATATCACGCTTGCTTGGGTGTCCTGAATAACCATTCATAGGAAGGAACAAAAACTTTCAGACTTAGATACTTTAAACAACTATCCAGAAACATGTTCTGGTGCTCCAACCATTTCTACAGAAGGCATGATTGAGTACTCTCTAAAAAAATCAAATCTCCTCTTGTGGTGCCTAGCATCATAAATATTCAATCTTTGCCCCAAAGTATAAATCACATTCACTGATTGATTTTATAGCAAAATATCGAAGCTGAGCTAGCCAGAGAATGCTTATAATAGCATCTTTCAAAGCTTTCCTCCAGATGGAGCATCTGTCCCCCTGCTGCTGTGCCAGTGTCTATAAAATATACTATCACTGGCTTAAAAATGATTTTTATTGTGTAAAATGAAACCAGAAGTCTGTTGTGGTTTAGATTATTGTTTCATATATCAATATTAAACACAGTTTCTCAAACAGGGATAATAAATGAGAACTGGCTTGTGCATTATATCCAAGCTTACTGCTAGTGCTGTAAGGGGACAGTAACAGAAGAGTTTTTCAAAACTGAGTCTGTGTTCAAAATGCCCAGGGTCTTATTATTTTAAAACACCAGAATTGCAGACATACTTGTAATGATTACTTAGAAACTCTGCTGGAAGAACAGGTTGTTCTAAAGAAAAACTTTATTATTGGTCTTTGGCTAGGAGCAATCACATATTGATAAAATGTCTACATATTTTTCCTAACCAATATGAATATAAAATTACACAATTTAGTTGAAATATAGTTTTCAACTAAAAATAAAAAAGAGAAATCAAACAGTTTCTTTTTCTGTTTTTCTCTTTTCATTCCCCATTATTTAACATAAAGTGATAAGTTTAGCTTAGTAAAATGTACATTCCTGGTTTTGTTCAATGCACTGTCTGTAAATTCATTACACAGTTATTTTGGAGTGTTCATGTCTCTCTTTTTTACCCTTACCATCACTAGAATGGTCTCCTCAGTGTTGAAACTCCAAATATGAGTGTATCCAAGATGTACACTTTCTATATACATATGTTGAGGCAAAAGCCTTATATCCAACCATTTGATGGAATATCCCATTCCCTTCCCATGGCAGCAGTGGAGCCATGGCACAGGACTTTATTGTGAAGCTGTGAAGAAGACTGTAAATAATTACATCAAGAGCAAAAAATGCTTAACTTCCCTAAATTTCATGGAGCCAAGCCTTATTCACATGTACAATTTTGTGCTGTGTTACCCCCAGGAAAGTCAGAATGACTGTCTGTCTGAGGCTTAATGATTTCAGGACTGACAGGTGGTAAATGAACAACTTTGATCTCATGAGAATCCATAGGGGGTTAATAAGGACTTAAATACAACTTCCACCTGTCCCAGTAGAGAACTGAGTTTCAGCTTGTGTTCTAAGTGCCTTGAACTTGTGCTATTCATCTGTCTCAGTACAGAAAACGGTCACTGGTTTCAGAGGGAGTGAGATCTGGTTTCTAATCCTGCTTGTGTTAATTATGAGATGAACTCATCAGGGAGTTGGCTGGATGTAGCATTTTTGTGCTTCAGCTGCAGCACCTCACAAGCAACTTCCATGTTTACATCTGGTCTTATATTAATCTGCAAACATTTCTAGATAACGATCTCTTCTTACATCTTGTTAAGCTATTGGAAATTACTGTTTTCCTACCATCCTACAGACCTGAAAAATCAATGAACATTTAGACTATACCAGCGTTTCCAAAAGATTGCTGCCATAGTTGCCTTTCCTAGTAGCTTACAAGGAGCATGGCAAACCAGAGTGAAGGGAATCTGCTCAGCTCTGTTCTAAGAAATATTCACCCAATGCCACTACAGTTTTGGTTAAAGGTACTGAGCCAGTGACATGAAAAAATATTCACTGAAATGATCCATTGTCTTCTGTTCTCTGGCAGAGAGCAGAAGTCAGCTACTCATCTAAGCCTTACCTTAGGCCTAACTGGAATATCTGATCACTCTTCTGTATCTAATTCAATTTGTGAAAAAGAAATATCAACCCTCTGTGACTGCTAAGGATAGACCCTATGCCTGATATCCATTCTAGCAACATGCTTGTTTCAGTGAAGAAAAGCCTCTCCATAGCAATTAGTAATTTCCTTTTAATGAAAATGTCTGCACTTTATCCTTGTCCCTTCAGTAAGGACTACCTGAGAAAATAGTCACTTGAGAAGGAAAGGAGGCCAGACAGAATTAGGAATTTCAAGTTAGTTCATGGCATGAGATTTAACACCTGGACCAAGAAACGTCAATTAGGGCTCCAAAGCTGAGTATTTTATACTACTTTGGAAAAAAACCTCTTTAGGGTGCTTGAGTTGCAAAATGATGATTTTCTTGCTACAAATTAATGATGCTTTTTACTCTCCTTTTCCAAGCTTTATTCCCTCACTGAACACTAAGAAAATCTTATCCCACAAAGCTGAGTAGGAGGGTTTAATGGTAGGAGAAGGGTAAAAAACTTGACCCAGAGGAAAGGGAGAAAGAGTTTTTAGTTCATAGCAGAACCTTTTTATCTGTGTTAGGTGGGACTGGCCAGACATCAAACAAAATTTGATGGCGTGGCTCAGCATCCCCTAATATGGAAAGGGTGGATGTGCATTATGCAAGGTACTGTTCTTATTATTTTGGAGCTGTTGATTCTCTCAAAGGAGCGAAAGGAATCTCAAAGGAATGGGTGCCCTGCAGAGAGACCTTGATAAATTAGAGGGCTGGTGAACCAGTGAAGTTCAAGAAGGGAAGGTGCCAGACTCTGCATCTGGAATGGGGCAACCCTGGATGTATGGACAGACTGGAGAATGGGATGCTGGAAAGCAGCTCTGTGGAAAGGGACCTGGGGGTCCTGGTCACTGTCAAGCTGAACATGAGTCATTGTGCCCTGGCAGCCAGGAGGCCAGCCCTGTCCTGGGGGACATCAGGCACAGCATCGCCAGCCAGGCAGGGGAGGGGATTGTCCCACCCTGCTCTGCACTGGGGCAGCCTCACCTTGAGTGCTGGGGGCAGTTTTGGGCAAAACAGTATAAGAAAAATATTAAACTGTTAGAGAGTGTCCCAAGGAGGGCCTTAGTCTATTCAGCCTGGAGAAGAGGAGACCGAGGGGAGACCTCACTGCAGTTACAACTTCCTTGTGAGGGGAAGAGGAGGGGCAGGCACTGATCTCTTCTATCTGGTGGCCAATCACAGGACATGAGGGAATGGCCTGAAGCTGTGTCAGGGGAGATTTCGGTTGGATATTAGGAAAGGTTTCTTCACCTAGAGGGTGGTCAGGCACTGGAACAGGCTCCCCAGAGAAGTGGTCACAGCACCAGCTGACAGAGTTCAAGAAGTGTTTGAAAACACTCTCGGGTACATGGTGTGACTCTTGGACATGGTGCTGTTCAGGGCCAGGAATCTGACTCAGTTATCCTTGTGGGTCCCTTCCAACTCAGCATATTCTGTGATTCTGTTATTCTGCAATATAATTAGCCAAGTGTGCCAAAGGTCTCTGCATATCTGACCACATTCAGGCATGACAATAACTAGCACAATTTAACTGAAGCCTGCCAAGAGTTGGGTCTACCTCACTTAAAATTTCTCTTCAGTCTTAAGGCAGTTGAGTAAACATAAGCTGAGAGATGAATTTATGTGTGCTTCCAAACCAAATTTAATGCCATTCTGCAGTACCATGAGCAAGTCTGAATGCATTTGGAAACAAATTAAGTTCTGCAGCACCTCAGCAGAATTTAATGAAAATTACAGCTACATTCTGAGCAGAAGCAAGGAATAATTAGTCATGGAATTTGCCCAACACCATGAAATGGAAACCTGGCTTTATTTTATTCAATTTGACTTCCTCCTCACCTGCCTATGTTTATTACATTTCAGTAATTAAGTGGCTATAGAAAACACCCCCTTTATTCTTGGAAAAATTCTAATTTATAGATTTTGTATGTGGTTTTCTTAATTCCTGTAAACAGATTTGCTTAGGGAGCAGCAAACACATGAAAATTAATTTGAAACCATAATCAGAATATGGAGTACAATCATTCTTTCCCAGACAAAAGAAGCTTCAAGAAGTTTCATGCTAGCCTTCTTCTGGTGGGACAGATGGTTATTGAAGAAAAGGATTCTTTCCATGACAGTTGTACTTTCTTTCCATACCTTGTGTAAAGCCCTAATTTTTCTGTTGCTGTTCTCTTTGGAATCTTCTAAATTAAGTTTTGGAAATATAATTAATTAACTTTGGAAGCCTGTTTGCATTTGTGATATGAAGATCATGGTCTTTTCTCAAAGAAATTATGCCAGCTGTGTTGGTATACTGATGGCAATCTTTTCCTGTCATGTGGTTGCTCTTAACTGCCAGGTAATCTCCCAGGACACATTTAGAGAGGTGTTCATGCACATTGTGGTTTTTTTTTTTTTTTTTCCTAACGTGCCAAGAATTATGTTGTTATGGGGATACAATATACTTCTATGAGAAACAGAAATCCAGTCAAATCTGAGACCTATGGTTTAGATCTAGCTCAAAACCTGACAATTTTCACTACAGGTTTGATACACAGAAACAAAATCTGTATGGAGCCAAATACTGACTTCAGGTATGAGAGAAATATTGCTCCATGTTTGCTTGCAAAGGAGAAAAGCCTGTCATGCGCAAACACTGCTCTGCTGAAGTTATGGTGGGTTTAGTTTAATTGGGACAACCTTGAACTCCAGCTTCACAAACTTGTGTCAGAATAAGTAATTTCATACCTAAGCAGGGACAACATTTCAGTGTAGTAATAAAGTTCTTTAATTCTTTTCTTGTGTAACAATCAACACATATTATTTTTTATTATAATAATTAGGACTAGAGAAATAAGCTCTAGCCAAAATAAAAGCCAATTAGGTAGTATTGTTATTAATACTATCTGATGATGTGATCTGCAAAAATAATGGGTACATTCTAAATGCCTTGGATGAAAATATTAAAACTTGAAGGAATGAAGTTAACATCTAAATTAAAGGCCTGATTTATTTTTTTGTACAATGCCAGGCTGTTAAACAAAGCCAAACCCAGTGGTGTGCCAGTAAGTTAACAACGTACCACCATGAGAAAAACTTCGGTTGGATTTATGATCCTTCTGCCTGAACCTTTCCTATTTGGAAATACCTAACTTAAATCTGCACCATGGGTGGCAGGAGTGTGAGACAGGGAAAAGGCTGCAATCACTTTCCTGATCCCTCTTGCAAAGCAATGGCACAATAGCACCAGTAGCCTGTAGGGGCTTTCTTCATGTTAGGAAGGAGCAGACAAACTGTCTCCTCTTGTTCTAGTCACAGCATTGCTTTTTCAGGGAGTTGTTTTTTCTCAGTTTGAAATGCTACAAATAATAAATTGGAGCATTATTTTCAAATCTGAAGCTCTTTGGAAGTAAAGGTGATATAAAATTATTTCTGACTGGAAATAATTATTTTCCCTACTGCTGTTTCAACTATTGGAATACTAGAAAGAAGGAATCATGCTCAACGATTAAATAAAGTAAAAGATGGGGAAAAACCCTCAAGCATTTTACTGGGCAAGTATATTAAAAAAAAAATCAAATCCATAGAACCAAAATGACTTTCACTTTGGGAGTCCTTGTGACTTAATTTAGTATTTTCTCTTTCTTCTGAAAACCTCAAAAAATGTAACTAGGCAATTTCTCATGATAACTGTTGGACAAAACTCCCTTTACTAGAAGAAAGATAGCACCAACTTTTTGACTTGTTCTGCTTCACCTTTTGAAGATATAGCCAAACCCTCCTGCTTATATTTCATACTGCAGCAACACAGACACTCGAGGGAGAGATCATCTTCAATGTACTCTTTTCCTGGAAGTCATTCACAACTGGTAGGAGGAAAACAGGCATCCTGCCATGAGCCAGCATTGTCCTCTCTCTGCTTTCTACATCTGGCAGAAATCCCTGCTGTCACTACCACCCCATCCTATTTTACTTCCCCCTGTAATCTACGTGGAGGGTTGTTTATTTATCATTATTGTAATCAGTCATATAACCTTCTCATTCCGCCCAGATTTCTCCTCCAATTACTTGCTTATTTGTCCGGTTGCCTTCTGTGCCCGTCCTTGTGGGCAAGGTCGCCCATCAAGACGACTGCATTTATACTGTCTCATGGGGTGCCAGAAACATAATGTAGCTGTGACTGTACATTGCATTGAGACCCTGAGAGAAAAGTCCATAATAAAAGCATGCTTAACTAGCATGTGTATCATAATGTAAAACATTGCCAGACAGCAAAATGCACTGGACGAACAAGAAACGCTGTATTGAATCCATCTAAAGGGTGAAATTCTTGACTTCCTCATATTTATTCTCTTTTTTGCTTTCTTTCTTTCTTTTTTTCCACAGCTGTTCTCCAGCATTTAGAAGTTCGTTTTAGCTGATTCAAACACAGCATAGACAGAGAGGCGCAGATCTGCTTTAATTTACACCACCTGCCTTATTTCCCTTGCCTGTACCTAACTCCCCATAAACCACTAAAACCCTCATGTTTGAAAGTTTGGCTCTGGATGGTTAACTAGACAATCTCAGTTTTATGGGATGTCCTTGAATCTGCACCCTGCCTCAGCAAGATAAGGAAAGCTTTTGGGAACTATTTTTGTCCCCTCTTTTAGGAACCCCACAGAAGAAAAATAGGTTTCCTGCCAGCTTTCATAGAGCATATATGATTTTGTCTGACTCTCCATCCCAAGCTGTGGTCCTGGGAAATAGTCTATACTAGTGCCAAAAGGGATTAATCAGTTGGGTAATCAACAATATTGAGAACAAAAGTAACAACATGGTCACTTTCAATTCTGATCTCCGTGCAAGCTGAAAACCTTCCTTTTTCAGAACACTCAAAGAATTGAAAAGTATCCAAATAAAGCTAAAAAGTGGCATGGAAAACAATTTTCATTTTTAGGGGAGAAAAATGAAATTGTTCAAACTCTCTTATCCTTACTTAGGCCAGCTAGGGAAATTTTCACTGAGAAGTGAAAAAGGAAAAACATATTCCCCTTCAAGGTAGATTCTGTTTTTACTAAATAATTCCTTAAAGCTGAACTTAATTTCCATGCAGAAAGAGACATCTACTCAGGAACACAATTTTTCCTAACGAATGTCAGACTTATTGCATTTCCATTTTTTTTAAAAACAGAGAAATTGACACTTGACAAATAATATGGCTTGCTTCTACTTACCTCAGGACAGCCTGTGTTTTTTTGTAATACACTCAACTGTTTGCCGGATATTATAATTTTTTCCTTTTACTCCACAAATATTTCTCTAATGCTGTCTTTGGCTATCAGAAAATCATAGTACTGTGTCTAGCAAGAGCATCCCTTTCAACATTTCAGTGCCATAAGCTTAAGGCGGTAGCATATCCTAGACCTAATTCCCATGATTTCTGCCGTGATCTACATTTCATCTGATTTGGCCAAACCTCCTTAAGAGACTTTGTAGCCATTGATTTCTTTTTTTTTTTTTTCCTATAAGTGTTAGCTACTGACGATGTAAACTTCCCTTCCTCCTTGCTTTGTCATACCATTTCTGCTTTCTTAGTTCTATAGCTTAGGAGGAAATCAAAGGTAAATTAGGTCTATTATGTGAATCTTTTCAGATGCTGAAGCTAGCTAATAAATTCTGCTTAACTCAGACCTCGTACATTTTTTTTCTTTTAGAAAATTATTAAGTACACATAATTTTTGTGATCCTCTGTAGGAGGGTGATCCTGGGTAGAATCTAAATTTGTACTAAACAGTACAGCTGAGTAGGTTGCAGAATTATGACTGTTGTTTTATGTACAACTACTGTAGTCAAATAGAAACAATCAGTTGTGTTAAAATGGAAAAATTTGTTACAATTTTTTCATCATGTTTAGACAACAGGAACAGTTGTAAATAGTTTCATGGCTGTAGGTAAGGCAATTTGATGAGTACAGTTTTAATGTTGCTGCATGTGGCAAAAGACTGGAAAATATTTAACTTCTATAATGTTTCATCAATCTTTAAATAAACTTTAGTTTCAATCAGGATATGCTTTGAACCTGACCCCATGACACCCTGATGCACATGCTCCCTCTTTCAGTTGTGCTTTGTCAGTTAATCAGGGTCATAGAGGTGACCTCTCTCTATATCCTGGCAGGTAGTGACAGTGGCAAATGAATGCACCTTTTTGTACCACTCTTGGCTTAAAAATGAGAAATTTATTCCTGAGAACATCCCCTCTCACTGTACCCTTCAGTTTCAAGTAAATGCTTTTTGTTTGGAGCTATTATGAGAACACTGCTCCTTCTCACTCTTTCCAAACGAGAACCACATGCTGGTAGCTTAGGATCTCTCAGAAAACAGCAATGCAGTTTCTGATATATGATTTTGGCTGTTTGCATCAACAGCTATCTCAAGGGAAGTAATGAAAAACTCAGAATGACAACTGTTCTATTGTAAATATTATCATCTTGGGAAACAGGTTGGAGAAGTACATAATGAACAAAAGTAATATTACCTAGCCTTCTCTAAAAGGATTCTTTTCATTATGAGCAACCAAAATATAGTAAGATAACATAAGCTGTGACAATAATTTATATTCCCAAGTAGACAGAGTATGCAGCTAGAGGTAAGACTTAGATTTGTTTCATAAATAAAAAAGGGACAGGATGACTAAGATGCATGAGTTTTATTTCCATTCTGACCTGCAGTGGGACTCAGGGTTTCTCATTTTTACCTTTCTTTGCATTTGCACGCATATTGCCAAAATTCTGTCTGCCAAAATTCCTTCCTGCTTCATGCTAAAATGCTAAGCATTGGTATCATGTACAGATCACAATAAACAGGAAATACTGTGGTTGAGGTTGGTATGTGACCTGTTAATCTGACATCCTCAAATGATGGTATTATTATAGCCTTGCTGAAAAGGACTTTTCTGGGAGTGCTCAAAAGACAACCCAATCCCCCTCAGTACCACAGCCATACTTTAAAATGTAAATTTTTAGACATTATATTAAAAATATAATTTACATATATATATTTAGTAAGTTCTCCTCTTCCTTATATTTGTGCAGTAGATAATACTGGATTTCCAAAGAGCAATATGTATGTCATCATGTAACCGTGCTTGTAGGCACAGAAGGACATGATCTGACTGCACAGTCAAGATATGATAGTAATTAATTCTAAGTGCATTGGGGTTGACACAATATTCTTTGAGTACTTTCTTTTTTCCCATATAGTGATATCCTGCCTTTTTGTTTTATTTAATAAAAAAGCTGAAAAGAGCACATCCACCTGGGAAAAATTGCCAAATCCAGCTTGAACAATATTAGAAGGAAGAATATAAAGCCTTTCAATCTGTAGCATAAACCTGAACCACTTGAGCAACCAAGCAGTTGATAAGAGTGATGTGTTAATACTTATGGTGTGGACCAGTGCTGGACAGCACAACTTGTAGATGTCGTTAAGTGACAGAAGAATAAAAGGAAAAGAGTAATAATATTTTCTATTCTTGCCTCCTGAAATTCCTTTCTAACTCACTCTGTTTTGTTTTGGTTTAGCAGTTTTCTTTTTGTAAGTGGGATTATTTTTTATCAAAATGAATTTAAATAAATCTGAGTAATAATAATTCAACTAATCAAGATGTAAGATAACTGGAATAATGAACTCAGCTTAATAAATTCCCGTGAGATCCTCCACTGGTGCCATCTTATAAGTAGGAATGCAGAACTTTTTTTAAAAAAAGGAAATTAAGATAAATATCACATAGATTTTTACAGACAAAAGGAAATGGGAAAAAATTTACCCAAAGTTTAGCTGTGTTTGCCAGAAAAGAATAGGAGTAAGTATAATGTTTTTTCGTAATATGTAGGGGCAATCTGAAAATGTCCTGTTTGAATTAACTGGGAATAAAGTAAGAAGGTGACCTGGAGCAGAGGAGGAAAAGTATCTGTTTTTAATGAAAAAATGAACTTTCTATTAAAAAAAAAAAGCCAACAAAACCTGTAAGATTATATTTGGAGTTGTTGTCACATAGATGTTGTGGTTCAACAACCTTGGTCTTTTCTGGCCTACTCATGGACTGCAGAATGAGGGATGAGCCCTGTATGAAGTATACAACTTATGCTTTGAAAGATCTAATCTAGCTATTAAAGATGAAAGCAAATGAAATACCAAAAATAATGCATCAAGATGACACTTCCCAAAAACCAATGTTCAGGTTCATGATGAGTTTTGACACAAAATGAACATCAAAGTTTTGGGTAATGCTTCTTCTATCTCTTTCTACGTACAACATAACACTTGTATCTAAAAGGCCCTAGAAATGAGCACTGACTTGAGGAATTCCTTGGATACTTTTTCAGTAAAGCAGTGTCAGTGCTTTCAAATTTTAACCAGAGACTGGAAGACTTTGGAAGGGATAGTCAGAAAACTCCATACAGAGCAAGAGCATGTTATTGAAACACCTCAACTCTTCTTTACCTGATGAGAAGTTCATGACCAAGAAAAAATGGCTCTGAGTCTTTCTTTAAACAATATCTACTATAACTGGGATTGGATGCCTGTTTCCTGGCTACTTTAAACTTTTCCAGCAGTAAACCTCAGTTAACCCTAATTGCAAGTAGAGTTGCAAGGTAAAGGCTTTGTTTTAATTGGCAGTGTTGTCCAGGATGCAGAAAAGACAATGCGAACGGAACAGGAAGATGCAACAGACCCACCACAAAGAAGGTTACATCTGCCTTGGCATTCACTAGCCGGCTTGCTGCTACTGCTGGGATTCTAAATATTTTCCCCATTTTTTTCCCCTCTTTTATTTTGGAAAGAGTCCTTTACAAATCTGAAATAACTAATGAATAAGGACACCCACAAATATTTACTAGGGCTGATAAACAATGGAAAACTCAGTGAACGATCTCAGCTTATTTTTACAAAGATGAAAAGCTGTTCATGTTTGCCAGGTCTAGAAGCCTCAGGCCATCACCATTAATATAGTAAAAGCATCATCAGAATGAAAAGGACTTGAAAATTGAGTTCTGGACCTTGTCTCTGCAGCAAAATGCACATTTTAAAAGCAAAAATATTGTTTTCAAACCACATTATTCAAACAAACATGAATGTCACAGGGTGGGCTTTTAGTGCATTTACCTAACAAGCAAATATAAGCCTCTGGTTGAAGTCATTTTCAAAAGGACCTTTGGCTTCTTACCTGTGAAGATGAACAGAGAAGTAAGACCATTGCTGTTTCTGGTATAGACAGTTTGTAAAACTGTGCAGGGCACTGCACAATTACTCACAGCTTTGAACAGATTTTTCAGAACCAGAGGAGGTATAGAAAAAAGCTTGAAATGAATACCATGCAAGGAGGAAAATAAACAGTGCAATATGCTTAGATAACCAAACAGAACGCAGAGGCATTTTAACTGGCATGGGGTCTCTCCCTAGACAAATGCCCTATATTACTCTTCTGAATCTGCCAGGGCCAGGGCCCTGCAGGATGAGGGGGCTGCCCATGGGGGTCTGTTGAGACAAGGCATGAGAGCCAGGACCGGTCCTGCCCTGCCACCCCAGCAAAGGTGCAGGCATCTGGGGCCACTGGGACAGTCCCATCTTTGGGCATCAGGCACCTTCCTGGGCATGGGCATGGGCCAAGGCCTGGACAAGATTTGGACCTGGCTTGGCAGCACTGAGGGGACCTGGGGACCAGGCCTGCTGCAGAGTTGCTGAGACAGGGCTGAAGGACCTGGGGGCTGACACAGGGTCCTGGGCTGTGCCCAGCATGGGGGGAGCCCAACCGTCTGGGGACATGACATACCACAGGACATGGACTTAATAATGAGAATGATCATCCCAAGTACAAGCTAAGGAAGTAGAATATTCTCCATTTTTTGTATTATTCAAATGAATCCCTTGATCTTTTTCCAGAAGATAGGATTTTGCTGGTGAAAACGTGTAAGCCAAGTCAGATAATCATGGCCTCTTGATGTCGTATGATCTTATAGTCTGTGGGTCTCCTCTCCTGTTTCAGTTTAAACATGGTTCCCATTCAGCCTAAATCAGACCTTCCCTGCAACAGAAACAAATAAAAGAAAATCTTCTCTTGATATCAAGTCTATGGGCACAGTTACTTAAGTTCAATGAAATATAAGTAAATTTTTGTTCATCTATTGGCTTATGTTTGGGCTTTAAGCTGAATTTAGGATATGTTCAGATACATCCCCAAATCTGAAAATGTTTAATTAACACACTTAACACCCTTTTTCCTCAGGTGTGAAGTAAAGACATTGTCACCTTTGTTTGTGTGCTTCATTTGAACAATCTAGTGAAGAAAATCAAACAACAGCCCTTACTGTCTTCCTACCCGAGGTCTGTCTCAGGTGGGATTGGGAGCAGGGAGATTAACAGAGGAGCTTCCTCTCGACTACTTCATTGCAAGGCTAGAGCATGGTACAGCAGAAAAGACTTTTCAAATGAAACCCTCTTCCATATCGTGTCAGATGAGAGGACACAGTTTGTGTGCATTTCTGCCGAAACGGAGATAGAGAAATTACAGGCGATTAGTAAAGCAGTGGTGTATGACGCCAAGTATGTTTGAGACCTGGTAAGCACAATTACTGTGCTGTAGCGAAGGCACTGGCACTTGCCAGAAGCTGCTCTTCAATTGACTGCTGTGCTAGCAGACTGCCAACTGGGTTAATGGGATCAGGAGCTGGAAGCCTTGGAAGCTTTTTGGCCAATCTATTTGCAGCAACCACTAAAGTTGGAATTGCCACTGCCTTTTGCACCATGGTAAATTCTAGTGTTACTACAAAACTTCTACTGCCTGTTAACATCTCTTCAAAAATGCTGCAAAGGCTTCAGAATTTGTTTTGGGAGTTGTTAGGATTTGCATAATCATTTGACAACTTGAAAAATGGTTGATAGATACTGTTAAATGGTAATAGGAGGAATAAGAAATGTTGTTTAGAGGCTGGATCAGATAATCTTTTGAGATGCTTTCCTGCCTGGGTTGTTCAATGTTTGCTTCTAAAGGAAAGCAGAAAATTCTTGGCCAAAGCCTGCAAATACCTGGGATTGATGATGCTTGAAACAGGTACATAGAATACCTTAAAAAGCCACCAACTTACTTACTCTGCTGTTCTGGTACATATGGACCCTGAGGGACAAAGCAGGATTTGAAAAATAGATCCTTAAAGACCTGAAATTGAGATTTTTGGAATTCATGTGGTACCAGAGTAGACAGTTTAAATACCGCAGTGGCAGCATGTCTTCCCCGGGGCCCAAAGACTGCTTAGCTGCAAGTGAAAACCTCATGCTGCTGTCCTAGGCATCTTCTAGCTTGCTCTGGTGAAGTGGCATGAAAGGACACCTTTATCTGCTGTGCCTGGCAGCAACCAGGCTGCCCATTGCAACACAGGCAGGCTTGGAGGCAGGGCTACAGCCGGCCAAGCTTGTGCATGAGAGACCAGGAAAGTCACTATTTGAAGCCCACTTGAAACAATGTAGAGATGTAGAACACTTTTAAAGAGTTTTCTTAAATTCGACATAAGAGTATATAATGAGTTAACGAAATGCTTTTGAGTTTTTTTGTTTGGTTTGGGGTTTTTTTTGTGGTAAATAACTGGTTAGTTAGTTGCCTGTTTTGTTTGTGTGAGTCTTTCAAACAGCAAAATCAAGGGGTTTGTTATTTTTCTATTATTTTTTAATAGAGAAAATGTGAATCTAAAACAATCAGGAAAAAAAAAGGCATATAAAGTCAATGTTGTACCTCAAATTACTCCTATCTTGTTAAATGAAAGTGATTAGGTTGCAGATTGTTGCAAAGTTGATAGAATTGTGTGTATGTAGTGTCTATGAGACTGGAAAAAAAACTGAAGGGAGACCATGTGATGATGTTCTCACACTTAAAGCATTGCTGTGGGGAAAAGTACTGATTATGTATTCTTTCAAGGAAAGGAACAGAAATGATGAACTAGATCTCTTGCAGGGAAGATTCAGATTTGACCCCACAAAATTCCCTTCATTATAAGATGCGGTAAAGTGCCACAGATTGTAGAAGAAGTGAAACGGTGTGTTTATAATCTGTGTTGTATGTTAATTTGTGGTTCAGTCCATGTACCCCCATTGTTATACATTTTTGGTTGTACCCCGTTATCACTTCCCCACAGCCATGTATCCATTCCCTACCTCCCTCCTCTGGGCACATGCCTGTCAGCTCGGGGTCCGTTGCTGCTGCCAGAAAGCTCCTTGAAGGGCATGGAGTCATGGGCTGTAGCCAGAGGGGTCCCCCTCCCTTTCAGGGAGATTGGCCCCCAAGGGTGTCCCTCACCCCTTGGGCTACTCCCTGCTTTCCCCTGGTTGGTGAATCCCCTGCTCCCTTCCCTTCCTCCACCTGGGCATAAAAGTTACTGTTCAGCCTTTGTTCTGGGCTCTGCCAAGGAGAAACCCTGAGGTGAGGAGGTCCCGTCAGGGGCCCCAATAAACTCGTGTGGCAACCCCTCTGCAGAGCCCTCCTTTCTCCTTGCCTTCTCCTGCCGTGAGTTGGGTGCGCTGAGGAACCTGCAGGATCAGCCCGGGGTGCGTGGCAGATGGAGCTGTACCTGCTGCTGCCTGCATGCCAGGGTTAGCTCAGGCTGGCAGAGTGGGCACTCCGGGAGGCACAGCGACCAAGAGGCTTATGCATAAGGTATTAATGAGCAGACTGAACATGTCGACAAGAATCACACATGCCTGATTCTCAGCTGGGCAATGGGACAGAGCAAACATCATCTCATGTTCCCTTTTAGCAGCTTTTTCTACCATTTTATGAACCTTTTTTCTTCAAACTTTCAGACAGTTAGAGTTTAGCTTTTGGGGACTGCTTAGATTTTTATTTCCTCACCCTGTTCCCCAAACATACGTATCTAACTCCACTCCCAGTCTCCAAGTCCTGGAATTTGTAACCTATTGGTATATGGTCTGGTTCCAGAATGGCATTACTGACTTTGTCTCCCAAACAACAATTAAATGTCATCATTGCAGAACTCTCCAAGAGTTTGTATAAACAAAGGGCTTTTTATGCCAATCATGTTTTCTCTTTCCCATCATAGTGCTTCCTTTAGAGTGTTAGGGTAAATACAGCACCAACTGGAGCTGGTACTTTAGGATCTCTTATATTTTTTTTTCCTCTGAGTGTACCTAGACAATATTGCCTATAGCATAACCTGGCATTAAGTCTGTTTCAGAGCTCCTATAAGAAGACTGGAACCACCAGTGGTAATGTTTTTTTAAAGAAGGAAATGTATTGGTAGGACAAGGAGCATGACCTCAACCTGAAGGAGAGTACATTTAGATTAGATGCTGGGAAGAAACTCTTTACTGTGAGGGTGTGGAGACATTGCCACAGGCTGCCCAGAGAAACTGTGGGTACCTCATCCCTGAGATTGTTCAAGGCCAGATTGGATGGGACTTTGAAGAACCTGGTCTAGTGAAAATTGTCCCTGTCCATGGCAGAAGGATTTGAATCTGATGATTTTTAAGGTCCCCTTCTGACACAAACCATTCTATGATTCTATGATGGGAAAATTTCAGGGAAAACTCAGTTCCTAGTTCTTCCCAACAGATATTATAATTAGGGTCAATTTACTTGTATTGTATTTTACTTATCTGGTCAGGCAAAATACTGCATTGTATGTCCCTGCCCCGTCCCCCAAAACCAAACCCTAAACTAAACTAACCAACCAAAAAGATCCCTAAACCACAAGCCTTCCCTGCCCCCCATCCCCCAAAACCCCAACAAAAAACTAAACCCTGAACAAAATACACAAAAAAATCCCACTCCCCCTCTACCCCAAAAAGCCGTTCAGGATAGAAATGAGAGTACCTCTTCTTAATTTTCCCTTTCTTTGCCCAATCTTAACTTTCCAGAGGGTAGAATAATTTTGGGGGGGGAACTTTTCCACATCAGTGAATTTTCCTGGGAAAATTTCATCCAAGATTAAAGAAACTGTGTCAGCACTGTGACTTTAAACAAAGTAGGTCTGTCTTTTTTAGCTAAGTTGACTTTGATTTTGAGGCAGCAAGAGGCAGAATTTTCCTTGGTATGGGAACAGCCTGCTCTCTTACCCAAAGATTATCATGAACAAATCAGGTACATTCATTTCACTCCTCATCATCTCCCCAAGTCTGCCCTTCCAAGAGTATCTACATGTACATATTGGTATTTATGAGCTATTTAAAAAATATATGAAGAAAAAGGACTCAGGAAAGTTTTGATGCCTCCAGATGACATAAACCTACTCCATTTTTAAAACTGGTGGGCTTTGCCACCATTTTTTATGTGGTTCATATGAATTTCCACCCTCCTCCCCACATTCTAATTGGAAGCCTGTTGACTGTTTATTTGACAAAGCTTGTTTCTGCTGTGATTGACTGAAAAATGGAATTCTGTCATTTTTCTGCTCTGGTATAATGAAAAAAGTGCCATAAATAAATTAGCTTTAAACCAGACCACCAGATACTATAGGTGATGACTTCTAACAGTTTAATTAATAGCTCACTTGAACAAACACTTAAAATTTCTCTTCCTGGTGATGACTTTGGGTACTGCCAGCCACTTTTTTTCTATCATCATGAGCTGCTTATCTACTTCTGGTATTGTCATAAATCCTAACTAAATATTCCTTTTCCTCCCTGCCTTTTCTTCTCCTTATTTTCCTCTCACTTGTACCGCCTCAAAATTTAGTACCTATTTCCTCTCATCTTACCCACCTTCTATTTTCAGCGAAACGATAAGTTTTGTAGTGCTAAAAGACAGGCTACTAATTCAGCATTCCTTGCATGCCTAAGTGATTTGCACATTAGCAGACACAGAAGAGAGCTGTGGAAGAAATGCAAGCCCATGGAAGACAATGTTTTACTGTTGATTTCAATGTAGTCAAAATTAGTGTTGTTTATCCAAAACATGTTCACTTCCCTCTTGTTTTTTAAGTGGTATCTCTTCTTAGGGATGGATAATCTTAGATTAACTATGTTGGTCTCTGAAAATTCTTTTTATCATGATACACTGAAAAGGGCACAAGATAGGTGTCTCTCTCTCTCTCTCTCTTCCTTTCAAATTTTCCTTTTCTGGCTTCATATGATAGTTTTTCATCACAATATATTCTGATCTTTTAGTACAATTATATTATTTCATTGCATTTCCCTGAATAGTTCTGGTCCCACCGCAAAAGATGTCAGGGGCCTTTTTGACTATTTTTCATGACTTCGAAGACAAATTAAGTCCTGGGGTTCAGGGGTGGGGAAAATGTTCCTTTGTCCCAAAACCTACATGCACAATATTGTTCTTCACATGTAGCCTAGGGCTTCCAGTTTTAAATACAGGTTCCGCATTGCACAACATTACTTATTTGATAAATTCAGCATGTACCTGTCTGCAAAATCTGTTCCTTGACATTTATACACAAAAAGTTAGTGAATTAACAGAAAAGCAGTACCTAACTAAAATGATATTGGAAAGATCATCTGATAGGTAAGGACAGGGCATGATCTTTTCCTTCTTTCCTCTCTAATTTCTGTGGTGGCTTGTATCATTCAGAAACCATCTCTGTAGTACATCAATTACAGGAAGCTGTGGATAGAGATGATGTGAATATGGGTCCCAGAGGTTCACATTGCAGAGACAAACATATATGTGCCTGGTGTTATATGACAGGGTTTTTTAGATCAGGTTAAATTCTTTTCCTCCTCTTCTGTATTTATTATTATCTGGTCTTTGACATGACTTGACCTACACGTCATGGTCTGTGTGTGTCTTTGTTTATTCCTGGCTCACAGCCACCTTTATTTTGTTTCAAGGTAGCGTTGAAACAAAAATGATGAGATAAGCAGGGCTAAGAAACACCTTGCTCCCTCCCAACACCCCTGTGTCATAATAGAAAAAATTGCAATATTTTCAGAGCATTTGGCTAGGCTGTTACTAGGGGAAGATTTTATAATATGGACTACCATGTTCTATTGCAATATTTTCCCTGTAGAAACTTTAAACCACTTCCAATGTTTAAGCACATTTTTATGAAAGAGGAAGATTGAGATATGAAGTCCAAGGCTGAAGAACAAATCAGCTGTAGTAGCAAGAGCAAGATAGGCACGGCGAGAAAGACCACATATTCCCTAACACAGCAGGAACTGTTCTTATGCACAGCTTCAGAGCTGGATTAAGCTTCAGAATTTATCACCCTGATTTTTCAGCCTTCTAGCGTGCTTCACAGTTTTAAAATATTTTCATAGTTCTTAGCTTTCTCACACACGGGTGTTATAAATAGAAGCAATGTTTTTTGTTAAGACGAAGTTAGTTTACGTTCCTCCTCTTGGAGGAATGGACAGCTAATGGACAGTTGTCTTGACCAATGGGATGGGAGAGGTGTCAACCTTCTCCTCCAATCCCTGGTCTGTATAGAAATACTATAAAAATGGAATCAGATGTTGTAATAAATAGTTCATGCCCTTTCACCAGACAGTGTGTATGTGTGTATGATTGTGTGTCCAACAACGACAAGAACTGGTTTTATTACTTTGGTGGTCTTGGTTTAGGCTGTCCTTGTTATGGATGTGCATCTCTCTGACTCTTGTCATGATCTTATATATTTAGGTTCTATATTAAAAACTAAGGAGTGTACATTTTTATCTCAATATCAATTCCATGTAGTCACAGCTTAATAACTATTCTAATAAATATAACATATTTTTAATTATTTTGATGCTTTTATAGACAATTAGTTGTTAAAAAGCAAATAAAGAATGGCGTTTGCAATCTGTCTTGGATTTTCATCAATAAACCACTTCTCTCTGTTCACATTTCTTGCACATGACAAAATAAGTCCTTATATATGTCGAAGAACGTGACCAGAATGGTCCACTTCAGCAGCATCCAAATGACTGTGGAATAAAAAAGCTTTTTTCAGAACAACATGTCTAATGGAAATTATTCCAGAATAGGTTATTTCACAGTATCTGTTTGATCCACTTTTGTCATACAAACTCTAGACTGATTTAGTTAAATCAGTATTCAGACTTTATGTAGGCCAACTCCTGGATTTCTATTCTCCAAATGTAATGTACTCTGAAAAAAAAAAATTAAATGCACTGACTGGATTAGATTGGGCAGGAGATTTTGGTCTTTGTATTTTTCACCTTTAATTTATTGTAACAGGTTATCTTTTTGTAATTAGGACATCAGTTAGCCAGTTCTGAAAATATGTTTTAATTTAAAAGTAAATTCAAATGTGTTTAGCTACTCTTTTTCATGCTTGGTAATCAGTTCTGGTTTTGCTTGGGTGATTCAGGAATCCTTCTTTACAAAACATGATCTGTGACTTCTCTTCCTTAGTGACTATGTTAACTCCAGAGATGTGCTTAGGAGAATAAACAACACAGCTTTTCCAGACCTCCAAATCTGACTCTATGCTTTCGGCAAATGGTCATGCAGGCGTTTATTTTATTAGACCTTGTTTATCTATTATTAACTGACAGCTATAGATGAGCACAGGACTATGGTTTTAGTCCGTTGCTTTGTTGTTTTTTTAATATAAACAGCCTTTCGAACATTATGCTTTGCCTTCCGTGGACTTGGGATATGGCAGAAAATTAAACAAAATGAAAAATCCAAACAAAGAAACCACACCAATCAACAAATAAATAATGAAATGCATGACATTTTCTGTATGGAACTAGCGGCAGACAAGTTCATTAATTAAATTCATCCAACATGAAACATAATAGATAGTAAAAAATAGGCTAGTGGTAGTTTCTCACATTATTTTGCTTCTTTTACTTTAAGTATTCTCAAGCTTTCTTTCTTTAAGTGATTTTTTTTTTTTAATATAACATTCCAAATTACATGAAGTTAACTTTGGGTAACAAGCCTGGATCAGCCCATGATCCAGACATCCCTCCTAAATCTGACTCTAAGGAGAACAAAAACTTATGCTGGGCCTTCATGTACCAGATATTTAATAAGGTCCAGAATGTCAAGCACTTCACTGGAGCAAAGTTCCTGTCAAGTTAAGTATTACTATCCCTCAGATATGTCCATGGTACTGGCCACTGAGACTTAAATACCAGTGGAAACAACAGCCTATCCTGGAGGCTTGCTCAGAAGCAGTGGGTGTGTAAGGCTTCCGCATCACTTGCCAACCAAAACATGAAGGAAAATGTGTCCACTTGTATGGTTAAGAGAAGGGGAGAATCTAAACCAGCCTGGAAAAAAAAGCAAACAGAAAATGCCATTAATCAGGGTGAAGTGGGCGTTGCTAAAGGCAAGTTGTGCTTACCAGATGGCTGACTGGTTGAAGGCAGTGGGAAGTTTGGGTTCAGTGGGCAGATAATTCAGGTTGAAAGCTGTAGGTGTTTTATACCTTATCTATCTAAAACAATAGTAGCTATTGATGTTTGGAGGCATTTCATATGCAAGAGGTACTGTTTTGTGAGAGAACATCATGTTACGTGCAGACCTGTGAGAAGCAAGAATCCCTAAAACATATATATATATTAAAAAAAAAAAAAAAAAAAAAAAAAAACCCTTCTCCACCAAGGCTNNAAAAAAAAAAGACCTTTTCAGACCAGTGATGCAGACACAGAAGGGTTAGACTCTTCAGAAGAATTTCACATAGGATACAGTGCTTCAGGTGAATACCCACATCTTGTATTCTCATCTATGGGGGAATTTTGACAGCCATCTTTTCTCATTTTCTCTGGAATCTGGTATTTGCTCTAGCATGGAAAAAGTCAGAAATTCTGGAGGAGTTATTGCTGGACCTCAGAGGCCTATGAAGATAGATACCAGCTGCTGGGTTTTGATGGCAGGTGCCTGAGAAACATATCTTTCCCTTGAGTCTCTGTCCCTCTAGGAGATTCTTTCAGTGTTTCTGCACCCTTTTGAGCCTCTGTGTGGCCTCTCAGGGAAGTCTTTGCAGCGCACACACACGCACACATGATAGGTCAGCATCACCTTGGCCAGACTCATAGTCTGTGCAGGGAGAGGTTTAAACACACCCTCCAGCACACACAGGATCTTGCAGGCCTAAGCATGCTAATCAGGTTACCGTGCCGGTAGGGGTGCTTGGCAAACTCTCTGCAGCCTGTCTGCAAGAAGAAGGAAGAGCACCATGATAAAAGGAACCTTTAATTTCTTTGCTAACATCACCACTTTTTTGCCCTGCTACCAGACCAATTCCTCAATACCCACAGGGACTGAATTCAAATGCCTGTGGACAGATGTTGCTGTGTCCAGCAGGGTATGAGTTCAGTGAACTTGTAGGAACTTGCCCCATTATGCAATGGATCCCTTCAGGCAGGAGCTTTGAACATCGTCTGCCCTTCTTTCAGAGGGTCACTGGACGGTGACACTGTTGTGAATTCCCTCTAGCCACCTCCAACCTGCAGAGAAAATAGTTGTCCTTTGAATCTTCCTCAGATTCTCCCTGTCACTGGTAATATTAATGCAATTTAGGGAGTCAGGTTCAGTTATTTATCTTCTGTGACAACGTGTGGAAAGATGGAACCCATGCTAAAACATGTCCAATTTTTACCTGTTTTACATATGAGTTATTAGTGCAGAGGTTTACAAAACAGCAGTTAGCCTGTCAGTTCGATTTGTCCCTTATTCTTTCTGAGTCTTTAAAGCCTTTCTTTTACTCTCTCTGTATTTTTCTTCTTAATGGTTTCTTCATGTTGTTGTTATTGTTACATTGGCTCAAAGGTAATTTTTCCTGGCAACACAACCTTTTATTTGAGAGCTTATACTATTGTTGTCTTTTGAAAGGATTTTCCATTCTGCCTGGTTATTCTGATCTCTGTTTGTTTGTTTGTTTGTTTGTTTTGTTTTGTTTTGTTTTGTTATGTTTCATCAAGCAAAGATCATTCTGTTGTTGCTAACTATCCGGACTGTTATATCAAA